>JAWNNO010004790.1:600000-942500 GCA_035044985.1 Lordiphosa fenestrarum | reverse complement strand
TGTATGGTGTAAAGTCGAAGTGGGATTACAATATCCTATGGTTGTCATGGGACCGATTGGTCTGAAAATCTATCTAATTGGTACACATTTCTGTTCTTTACTTCTAATGTAATGTACAAGTAAAATATGCTTACAAAGACAATATTTAATAATGAGCACCTGCTCATTTTTGAACAATCGAAAGTAGCTTGCCCTCTCATTTCTATATAATTCTTAAGAATTGTTTGAACTGCCGCCTGGATTTGCTTTTTGATTTTTTACCGTTTTGTGAATCTTCTATCTGCTTCGCATAAAGTCTTGCTAGGTTTTTCTTTTGCTTGTTCTTGTTTCAGGGTCCTCACTTTAAATTTTATATAAGTCCAGATACTTCTTATTGCTTTAACCTTAACAAATACGGTAAATCTTTTATCTTCTTTCAGTCAGTGGCATAAAAACATGAATTAATATGAATACATATCATTTGGAAGGCAACTTAAATTTCTTGTACATTTTTAATAACAGTTCATTCTTGACTTGCCAGAGTAAAGCTTTAAATATATTTATTTGTAAAGTTCAGCTGGCTGATTGGTTTTAATCGGCATCGCCCATTTATTAAAAAAAAAAAATTCCCTACCATCAGAAATCAATTAAATAAGCCTCAGTGTGCAACTTCATGCTCGACTAATTCCGTTTCAATTGTGCATAGACAATCAAGTCGAGCACGAAATCCTCTTGTTTGGTTTTCTGTTTGCCAAAGAAGAAATGCGCTTTGACACGATAATCCCCGGCATACATATACTGCGGCACTAAGTCTGGGTCCAATTGCCAATCGTGCAGAAAATAATGTCCCTCTGCTACCGGACAATTGTACATGAAATTGCCGTGCTTTAGCATGCTGTCGTACCAACTCTTAAATACATTACTCTTCACCGCTGTGACCACTTTACAGGTATCCAGTACATAGGCAAAGACGCGCTGATAATTCTCGGGCTTGCCCAGATTAATTTGAAAGTCCAACAATCCCTTCAATCCTCGAGTGATTGGCTTAATGGTAACCATATCTACGGACAGGTTATTATTGATGATGGTCAAATTGAAATTGGTGAAATATTTGGGACTAAAGTTGTATTCGCCCAACTGAAAATCAAGGCTGGACTGAGCCCCAACTAAGTAGAGAATTTTTATCAATTTTATTTCAAAAGACTCACCGCTTGCGTTTGAAGCAAGAGCAGCAAATTAATGGTAACCAACTGGAACATTTCCATCAGAATGACAACTTTGTAATGAGTCCACTCAAATTATGTTTTATAATATTTATTCTAGGTTAAGCGAATTTTAATTGGGGCTTAGCTTTATATTATTTAACCTCCGCATCGGCCAGGCAGTCAATGATTAAATCCTTCAAACTACCCTGATCTTTGTGCTGCACCATTTTAAATGATAGACGATACAAGCCCGTGTAGATAAACGTGGGTATAAATAACTCATCAATTCTGTAACCATTTAAATAATAATGACCAGGCAACACGGGACAGTATCGCTTGAAATTGCCATACTTGAGAAATGTAGAGAACCACTTCTTAAACATATTTATCTTTTGGGAACGCAGCATATTGCACATGTCCAGGGTGTAGTGGAAAACCTTCTGATAACCCGTTGCATTTTGGAAGCGCAAAAAATCCATTTCCATTTTAACCTGGGATCTCAAGGGAGTTATAACATCCATTTCCAAAGAGATTTTACCCTTATCGACGAGCATGGTGAAATTTGTGAGATAATTTCGATTGTAGTAGCTACATTGGCCATATAACAGTTTGACACTTGCCATCTAGGAATAATGTTGATGAAATGTTACCTTATCTTATTGGAAACTATAAAAACACTTACGTTAGTACTTTCAATCAAGAGGAAAAGCGAGAGTACTGTGGAAAATCTCATTTTAAACTAATGCCAGAAAGTGCACTGTCAAAAACTAGGAATAATATGTGTGCAATTGGAAGGTCCAATTTTATGGCCTGTCAGAGCTTATAATTGCAGAATATTTGAGTTGAGCTCGATTGATAAAAATTAATTTAAAAAAATTGTGTAATTGGAAATTACAAATTATTATAATCATCTCTATTTTGATAAGCTGCGAAAATCCCAGGTAAGCTAAAATTTTTGGTATATACTTACTACAAATTTGGCAAACTTTTTAATAAAATAGAATCTGAATCAGTTTGGGAAAAGCTGCGTTGAGGTCTTCAATGTATTCCCATACCTTAATTAAGGTTAGAGTTTCCAGTTTCCAGTTTAGGATTGAAAAGTGTTTCAATATCGTGTAATGTAGAATTTCAGAGCATTTGAATTAGTTTGGAATAGTTGCAGAGTTAACCCTAAAAGGTAACGTTAATGATCGATTAGATATGAACCATCATTAAGACTGTGGAGTATATGAATTTTTTCCAAATTGTGGGGCGGAGAGGTTTATTGAAGGTCGGGGAGAGCGAAAATCGAGAGAAAGCAAAGTTAATGTCGTGTTTACCGAAGGTTTAATACACTTAAAACAGAAACATTCCTCTTAACACTGGGTTAGATAGCCAATTTTTTGCCATAAAGTCGACCATCCACGTCACCTTTTCTGGTCCATATATTTGTCACTTATTTTAAATTTTAATTTTATGGGCAAATAGTTTTGGGAACACATGCACACAAGTATGCGCACTATATGTAACCAAACAAAAAATAACCCTTTGAGCGGACACTTAGCTAGATTTACTCAGGTGGGTACGCTCAACTGCTGAGCGCCGAAAGAAATTGTTCCCTTCAATCTGTTATCCTAGGACGTGAGATGCAAAAACAAGTGTTCTGTTCAGAGAGTGGGCGAGTCTGATTCAGAGGGTATAATTAAATCGTCCAAATGTTTACCTGTCATGTTAGTAAGCAGGACAGCACAGAAATCATAGGCTACCATATTTTTTGAGCTCTGTAAAAAATAACTAAAAACTATGTTTGCTTGGTTTTTTTCTATATCAACTGATCGAACCCATTTTATTCATTTGCAGATGGAAAACCTACATTAAATTTCGGATCGGAGTTTAAACTAAATGATAGTATTCACATTTAAAAATTTGTTCAATTTTTGTTTATTAAAAAATATTGAAAATATTTTGAGATCGCATGTTCCTTGAAGAGCCGTCAAAAAATCTTCATACTCGGTAACGTTTCTTGAAAAATTATCTGAAAGCAAAAAACCAGATAAATTATTAAAAAAGATACTATAATTTAGTAGTAGTAATAGCCGATTTTGAAAATATCGATTTATGACAAAATGGCGAACGTTTGAACATAAGTAATGATTTTTCACCTAAAACTTAATTATTATTTTAATTATAAAAACAAAGCAAACTTCGTCTGTGCCGAAGTTTTTATACCCTTGCAAGTGCTCGCTTAAATATTTTCAAAAAATAATCTTTTTCCCATTTTCCGACCGATCGTTCGTATGGGAGCTATATGATATAGTCATCCGATTTGGACAAAAACTTGCAGAATTATAAAAAATTACGAGAAACAAACAAATACAAAATTGCAGGATGCTACGATTAAAAACAAAAAAGCATTTCTAACTAAGACTGTTTTTCAGACCTATCTTTTGTATGGCAGGTATACCATATAGTTGTGCGATTTCAATAAAAATTGGTAGGATTATAAAAAAACATATAAAACCTACGATTACAAAGTTTGGAGACGTTTCCATTGAAAAGTAAAAAGTTTTTCATACTAAAACTAGTTATCCGACCGATTGTTCCTATGGGAGCTATGAGATTTAGTCATCCGGTCGATTCCGACATATTAGTAGTGTGCAGCAAAATAAAGACTCTGTGCAAAATTTCAGCTCGATAGCTTCAAAACTGAGAGACTAGTTCGCGTAGAAACAGACAGACAGACGGACAGATGGACGGACAAAGCTCAATCGACTCAGCTCGTCACCCTGATCAAGAATATATATAGTTTATGGGGTCGGAAATGAATATTTCTATGCGTTGCAAATTTCTGGGCAAAATTATAATACCCTTTGCAAGGGTATAAAAATAACTAAGGAAGGAAAAGAGATCCTATGTCATGTACTAGAAAATAGTGTAAAGAAGAAAGCTCAACGTGTTTCAAGGCAATCGAATCTTGGCTTTGGAGAAATTTCGGGTACCGAGTTGAAAAACGTGGTTCCGAGAAAAACTCGTTTGATAATTTAGGAATGAATAAATGATCAAATTTGTCAACTTACATGGAATCGTCGATACCAGGCCCATAGTGTAGGTCGTCTACTGTCGACGGAATGCTCTTGGCTTCCAAATATTTTTGTCGGCGTTGTATTCGACCATCGATTTTTTGGCTATACTTTTTTGTTGCTGCGATCTTTGCGGAAAGATCCAGATCGATAGGATTCTTTAGAACTTTGGTTTCTGGTATCCATTTTTTTTTATCAAAATCTATTCTCAAACAAACGGCAAGATACTGACAAAACGTGTCTATTTCTGGCAATGAATCAGGGCCATCTAGAATTTTTGTAATACCTGCATACACCGAGCATACCCTAAAAACACACTACAATAGATTGACAAAGCAAGTGTACACGCTCTGTCCAAAGGGTCGCTGACTGCCAACTGCTATCTTCCCTTAACACTCAATCCAGGGATTCAATTATAAGGGCCCTCACATGTTAAATAGGTCTTAAAGAATGTTGTGCTTTGTTCTATGCCGTTTATAATTGGCAAGCCACTACTTTTACACTTTCTGTAACTAAATGTTATGTGCTTTCTATGCTTTTGATGGCCGGCAACACTCACTATTGGAAATTGTCTTCCAATACACGGAGCTCTCTTCAGCCAAATTTTATAAAAAGCTGTAGTTGACTTTTTGAATTTCAGATAATGACAACAATTAAAATGTAAGAAAGCTTACGTTGTAAGAATTTGTGTTTGGTTCACGAGTCGTATGATTAAATTTTTCAAACGGTGCCTTGGAGCGCCCTATTAAAATGAAAATAATACTATTTGGTCTTCACAATTGTTAAAAAAAACAACAGAGTAGGTTTTGGTTCAAAAATAAACTCATTTTTATAAGCACGAGCCGAAACAGTCTAATAGCCTCTTTCCACTGAGCATCATTTCTATCATTATACTCTGTACCGAAGGTACATAGAGTATTATAAGTTTGTGCAAAAGTATGTAACATCCAGAAGGAAGCATCTCCGACCCCATAAAGTATATATATTCTTGATCAGCATCAACAGCCGAGTCGATATAGCCATGTCCGTCTGTCCGTCCGTTTGTCTGTCCGTATGAACGCACTGATCTCAGAGATGGTAAGAGATAGAGGTTTGACATGTATGGGACATATGCTTCTTATGTCTGCAGGCAGATCAAGTTTATTTTCAATTTTGGCCACGCCCCCTCCCGCCCCCGCAATTTAGAAAAAACGTCATATCTCCCACAGTTTTGAAGATAGATGGCTTGTTCCTTCTGGACATATTTAGTTATTAGGATAACTTATCGATCCGCCAAAGAAATGAAGAAGATCGGATGAACGGTTTTCGAGTTATGCTCAAAAGACAAATTTTCTTGGTACAGAGTATGTTATAGTCGGGCTTGACCGACTTTCTTTCTTGTTTTCATTTCTGGAAAATTTTGTAGTTTCCATTGACAAAACATCATTTTGTTGACATTCACAACGATACGTGAACAAAAACAGCCGATGCTTTGATTTTGTTGATTATTATTTGGCTAAATGATTTGTTATTGTGTTGGCTATATTAAAATAAATGCTGCAATGCAATAATGGGCAAGCTAGTTAGACAAACCTTCAATTCAATAAAGATTTTAAAACACTTAACCACGCCCTGTCCAAGGCAAGGAGAGTAGTGGAAGCTGCAATTAGATTATTAAAGACCCGCCTTCGCAGAACAAACAAGTGATTGGACAATCGTAGAGCAGAAAAATGAGGTCCACAACCCGAGGGTACCAACGTCGCCAATGATTTTGATAACCCTCCAGAACTAATAAGTCGCGCCATAAATCGTACCTTAAGACTCAACAACACAAATAAAATAAATATGTTTATTTTACTTAATTTGTAATAACCCCACGTATAATGCACAAATAAATCTACGGTGTCCAAGATTTCAAGCCGCTCGGCACCAATGCGCTTAAGCTCCTCCGGTCTCTTCTTTGAAGATGCCACTGCATCTTCCTAGAAAGGTGAACGCAGCTGGGTAGTTTTTCTGTGCTTAATTCTTGGCTGCTACGATGTCGGTTCCTCATCCACCGAAAGTTGCTCGCTCATCCAAAGCTGCATAGTTAAGGGCGCGACCCAGATGGCTGCTGGCTTAATGCTCTCATTCACGAGCGTGGAATGCCTCCATAGAAAACTTCGCAGTCAACTGGATCTTCTTCCAGGTTCTTGGGGTTTTCCGGGGGCTCATCTGTAAACAAACAAATTACTTACCTCTCTGATATTTTCGATTTTCTGATGACACTAAAGACACTGATAGAATGTCGAAAAAAATAACAAATCCATTCGGGGCGAATTTCATCATTTTTAAGAAATGACCCGAAATGAAAGGAAATGAAAATGGCGAAACGTATGGCAGAAATGATATAATTTCTTTCATTTCAAGAAATGATGTTTCATTTCTTTAGTGGAAATAGGATATAAGACTATAAATTTTTCCAATTAACAGAGTTCTTTTGCTTTGATTGATTAAAATAGTTTAAAAGGGTTCAATTCTAGTTATATTTTACAGCTATGCTCTTTTTAATCTCACTTACTTAATTTCTACTTCGAACATACAAGCTGCAATTAAATCGTTACGCCTAACCTGATCCCTTTGTTGAAGTATTTGAAATGGAATTCGATACAAGCCGCTAATTAAAAATGTCGGCACAATCAACTTATCAAAGTTATATCCCCTCAGATAGTAATGTTTTGGAAAAACTGGACAACATTTACCAAAGTTTCCATATTGGAAAAATGTCGAGAACCACTTTTTGAACATGTTATTCTTTTGGCCTTCTAACAAGCTGCACATATCCAATTTATATTGGAAGACCTTCTGATAACTCTTTGAATTTGCGGTGCGAATGAGAAATTCCAGGTTCATTTTCAAGCCGGTTATCAATGGTGTAACTAAATCCACTTCTAGATACATCTTTGAGCTTTCAGTAAACATTGTTAAATTGGTGACATAGCTACGATTGTAATCGCTGCAGAGGCTGTTTAACATGGTGACTTTGGCCATCTGGAATCAGTATGAGTTTTTAATAGTAATAAATTGGTAATTCGTCACTAACTTATCACTTTAATTGCTTTGGCCAATAGTAGAAGTGTAAATAAATGATAAAGATTCATATTGCGACTAAGGCAAATCCAACAATCGAATGTTCACTGGCCATGTAGCAGTTTGGCAATTTGATAGAATAAGCTCATTTCAATAACTCAAAATTTACAGTTCTCTTCCTTAAATCAAAATATGGAAGAGAGCGCTGATTGTAGAGAATTTGATGATTGTTTGGCGAGTTACACAAACAAATACATTTGATATCGCAATTTTATTATACAAGGGATAAATAAACGATATTTGAGTCAGTTAATTGTTATCATAGAATGGGGTTCTCTCGAAATGCGTACTGTCGTAATTGGACTGCATAAGTGCGGCTAAGAAAAGGGTGAACTATTTCTTATGTTGCGCCCGACTTTATGTATCATACTGTGAAGCCGTCAGTGCACTGTGCGAACGCCACAAGCGATGAAAGCTGTGCAAGATAGACATCGTCGAAATCCACTGCGCAAGCAACTGATAGAGTGTATTCTGTGTCATCAAAACAAGCGCCCGACAATGTGATGGTTGTTTTAACCATAAGTTTTCAAAAATATTCATTAGTCTTTATATTATGACCAAAAAACCGAGCACTAAAAAAATTAATAGTATTAGCTTAATATATGATTTTCTTGAGCATTAAGTCTAGATTTAAAATAATTTCAGCTTAAAATTATAAGTCTAATATTTTTTAAACCAATTAATTATTGTAATAAACAACAACCAAATTAGTTAACTTAGAATTTTTGATTTACTTATGAATAACTACATTTCCTTATTATCTGTATTGTTATTGGAAAATTACTTTTAAATACTTTGTTTACTTCAATTCCAATAATCTATATTTAGTTCAATAATTTCAGTGATTGTTGATCACATGGCACACACATGCAATAACCTCTTTATTCAGTAAGCACGGAACTGTTCAATTGACCATAGCGTGTTGTCGCCAGAGTACAATGAAATTGCAATTGATATTTCTACTTGTATTAGCTATAAAGTCAACCAATGTGGTACATTTATTTCATCCAATTCCATTATGTTGTTCCTTCAATAATCTCACTATTTTTCAGATGGCCAAAGTCACGATGCTAAACAGTTACTGCACCGACTACAATCGTAGTTACGTCTCCAATTTGACAATGTTTACTAAGAACAACAAAATGTACATAGAATTGGATTTGATTTCCTCATTGCATTCCGATTTAAAGATGAACCTGGGTTTCCTCATACGCAACAAGGCCTCGTCGACTTATCAAAAGGTGTTCCAATATAAATTCGATATGTGTGGCTTGCTGGCCACGCAAAAGATTAATATGTTTAAGAGATGGTTCTCGACCTTGTTTAAGTATGGTAATTTTTGTAAATCTTGTCCTGTGTTGCCGAAACATTATTTTTTAAGAGGTTATACTTTTGATGAGTTGATTGTGCCGACTTTTTTAAGTGGTGGCTTTTATCGATTAGATTTTCAAATAATTCAACTTAAAGATCAGGGTAGACGTAAAGACCTGGTGGCGGCTTGCAATTTTGAATTGGAACTAAAATAAATGTGATTGAAATGAAATTGTTTCTTTCAAATTATGGATGGGATAGCTTAAAAAATAAACTCACTCGAACTCTCAGTAAATTTACATACGAGCTCTTGCAGCACAGGTGGGCTGACTCAGCTATCGGCAACCAAATCCAGAACTGGAGCTCTAACGAAAACTCAGAACCAGGTACCGAAATCGAAATGTTTGGATTTTGTGTGCTGTTAGCCGAGAACTGGTCTTTTCTAACCTCAAAACCTAAACTAGACTGCAAAGCAACCTTAATTATAAGCCTATATATATATCATTTTCTAAACGATGTGGTTCTTAAAAAAAATTTCCTCAAGGGACACGATTACATTCAGACTATGATAATTGTAATTTTGGGAATTTTCGTTGACTGAGTAAACATCTTTCTTTGATATTCAAATAAATTACAAGTCGCTAGCAATACCGAGCTTAAATCATGTGATCTAGAAATGTTCTGTACTTATTCACAGACCTATTAATCAGCCGTTCATCACTTTGATTTTATGTGAAGATAAAGTTGTCTACAGAATTTTTAAAGCCATTCAAATGATTCTTATGAGTTAATTTTCGAAAGTGAGCGAAGAGTCACATATTAACATTAGAAATCATAATTTTCGAAAAGGAAACGTAAGCCACTGCACTGAACTGAGTCCGCGGCTTATTTAGCTACAAAAAAAGTAATGAACCAAAAAGCTGTTCGAACTACATTACCTAACCAGTCATTATTTCCAAGCAAAATTAACATGCAGCAACAACAACACATACTAGAACACTAAAAAAAAAGAGAATTTTTTACTTGAATCAAGAATGTTCGATGTCAGAAGTTCGATAAGAATGAAAAACCTTGATCCAACAGCTTTAATATCAAGCAGAATAGTACTTGAATCAAGTGCTAAACCTGCTTAAATTTAAAATTGCCCATTCTTGAATAAAAAGTATACAACATTGTCAAAAACCGAGAATGTTTTGTCTAGTATCAAGAGCTCATCAGATTCAAGAGTAAGATCGTTTACTCTTAAGTCAAGAGCTTCACAGATTCCAATCATATAACCATTTAAAAACAGATATTTTTTCCATTTTGTTAAAATTTATTACATTGAAATTTAATTGTTAAGCCAGGTGCGAAGTTTAAGCCGGCTCGAGGAATTCACAACACCACAAAGCAGCATCAGTCCTTGACTGTCAACTGTCAGTCGAACAGCCGTCTCTCCATGCCAGCAATGCCATAACTGGTTGGGAATTCCAAAGCAACATGAGTGCAAAAATCGATTGCGCTCTCCGCTTAATAGCTTCCCCCCACACCCCTCTCCCATAAAAGATAAAACTTTGAGAGCGAGGTCAACGCTGTGTTATGTCAAATATGCTTGCTCTCCTCTTTGTTTCTTTACCTCACTTCCCTTGCCTAAAAACACTATACTGAGAACGAACTAAGCTCGATTTCAAGATCAAAATACTTGAAAAATCAAGAACGAATATTTTGTTTTTAGGGCGTTCGGTTTTTAGTTGTTCGTTCTGCTTGTTTCTGGGTGAACTGATACCGACCCCGCAAACATTTTTTATCGTGGGAGATAGGAATCTATCTGGCATGTTCCGGTTTTCATTTTAGTGAATTCGAATTTAATACATGTGCCATTTTTTGGTGAACAATCAAGGTTATCTATATCAAACCTTAAAGTTTGTACTTCCTTTTAATAGGATGAACTCAAAATGAAAGGTTTTATGCCGACTTAACTTATAAATTTTCTACAACAACCACTTCACCAAATTCGAATTCGACAAATTTTGTCGAAAGTGAAAACCGGTACAGGGCTGTATATCTCTCTTCGGGAAGAAATTTGACACTCTGCGACACTTCTGGTCTGTAACAAAGAGTTACATTAGGCAGATAGAAAGAAGTCTCTTCTGAATGATAGAAAAGCGTTTCTTCCGGGGGATAATAAAAGCATTCTCTGAGGGAATAATTAAAATGGTTTTCTTTCTACAGCTAAGAAACTAGATTATCATGTCTCAAGTGTCGAGCTGTGTAAAGGCAGCCTTACTCTAGGACTTGAGCTCGGGGCACTTAGATTGAACACTATAGTGAGCACTGAGCTATCGCATACTCTGAGTTCCACATGTGGAGAAACTACTTCTATTGAATTGAATCTACCATTTGGCCAAAAGAATTCAACAATATGTGTTGATTCACCTCCAACCCATTAATGTACTGAATAAGTCTAATTTGGTTGCCTTCCACAATGATTAAGATTCACAGGTTTCTCTGAAAAGTATGAAAAAAGTCAGTGTTTTATGTTTTAACTGTTTCCGATCCCGGCTTTAAGTCCGTCTGATTTAATCAACAGTTAAGCGGTCGTATACCAGGACATTTTTTATAGACTTTTGTAACTCATTTTTGTCTTGTGATTAGTTTAGTTCTTAATGTTACTTTTGAGATATCATTTGGATCCAAAATTTAACTTTAAATAATTCAACTTAATTTTAAACTCAAAGCTCTCTATTTTCGCCATATCAGGAACCAAATTTAAGTGCTTGGCTCCCTGTAAGTATGCTGCGTTTATTTAAACAGAGCTCAGTCAGTCAATGCTCGGCTCTCTCAATCCGGAATGCAGTCAACGTGTCTATGTTTACCCAACGTACTGGCCTCATCCTTTCCTTATTTATGTACACGAACCACTGCAGAAAACAATTGCACGTAATTCTGCTTACGCCGTAGCATTGCAACAATGCGAGAAAAAAAACAAAAATGCCAACCCTATTTGTTAGACTCTATTTTGTCGTTCTTTTTTTTTGCGGTTGTCTGCTGGCCAGACAGTCGGTCCGTCGGAGTCAACGTCGATGTCGACCTATGCGCTTAATCAGAATCGGGTCTGTCGAAAAACTAAGGCGCCATTTTCAATTGTCCAACCCAAAAAATAAAAATAAAAATAAATAAATGTCTTTTTGAGCCTTTTGCTTTCACTCTGGGCTGGGCCTGCGCCTGCATATTGCATTTATTTACATAGGCCCAGTCCTGACTTCTGACTTTTGATTTTAAGCTCTTTTGCTCCTGCTTCTTGCTGGCTTCCTAACTCAATTCCCTTTCGAGGCTTTAGCCTTTGCAGCTGTCATGTATGCCCAGGTACGTGTGTGTGTGTGTGTGTGTGTGTGTGTGTGTGCCAAGGTGTGTCTGTGTGTTGTTTCTTCCTTTATGTATTTGCGGATGCATTTACGTGCCTTGGCCGTTTGTCCTGGGCAAATAGGCAGAGGTTGGTTGCAGTCTCTCGGCCCGTGACCATCATAGAAGAGTTGCTGTGTGCCCCGACTTTTGTTTCTTCTGAAACTTGTTCTTTAAAGTTATACAAAAGTAAAGTCGGTTACTTTGCTCTAATGACATGCTGCTGCTGCCAGTGGAGTTGTGCTCATTACACTGGCTTTTGTGGCTTGAAAAGTGTGGGCTTTGAATGAGTTTAAAATGTTGAAAGGACTTAATGGGTTTGAAAGAGGAACATGCACTGTCGGAGAATGTACAAATTGTACACATTTCTGAACCTAGTTGAGTTGGGAATGCGCTAGAACATAAAGAGATTCGTATTCACAGGTTGGATCAAATGTTTCACCATTTATTGAAGGGTTTTTTATTCAAGAATCTCTTAAGCGCCATTTAAATGTATTAAAGGACACGTGACACAGTATTTTTTTGAAAAGCCACATCTAAAGCAAAAGAAAAAAGTTGCAACATATTCTTAAGTAAATTTTTGAGGGCTTGTATGAATCGAGAGTTCGTTTTTGGAAATACACAATTACTTGACTTTATAACAGCCCGAATTTCAGGCGTTTTGTATTTCTTTAAGATATCCAAAGTTTGGTTTGGCTGGCTCGAGGTCATCTGTCCCATTCAAAAATAAAACGGCCTTTTTTTTTTGGTGTCCCAATATAATTCGAGCCCACATCGGGGTCCGTCTTCAGGGGGATTGATACGGGGCAAGTGCAACTGCTCGCCACGGAGTTAAATGTTAAACTTAAGATATTTTTTTCGAATTATAGAGATATTATATTCTTTGACGGACATACGAAATAATCATCCTATTTTGAAAGTCAGTAACATTGTCAAATTTCGTTCTTATCCCGGTACCCAGAGTACAATTAGGACAGTAATTGATGATCCACTGGACAATTTTGTAATCTGCTTGGGCTGGATATTAAAAAATATTCTTTTTTGGATATCCATTTAATGTTAAATTCGTCTTAGATTTTCATCCAACGGAGCCGAAAGTTATCCTAATAATATGAAAATGGTTTTTGTAATAAAGAAGCCATTCCAAATTAATGTAAACTGATGTTCTTTTCATTTAAGAGACTGCAAAATCAAACTGGATATTTAAGCAGGTCTACAAGCACCGAGAACTGCAGTGCTTGACCTCTGCATGCAAGAGTTTTTGTGCCATTAACTGGCAAGGGATACAGATACTCGCAGACTATTGAAAGATCTAGTCGTGCTGTAGGAATCGCCAAAGTAGCGAACACATGCACGGGAAGGAATACTTAAATTATAGTCGAGTTTGTCCGATTCTCCTTTTTATTCTTATTATTTTTCGTCGATCATAGTTTGTTTTTAGGTTAACGATAAAATGTTTCTTAAACTGTATCAAAATCTTTTTTATTTTACATGTATTTTTTTATACCATTGCAAAGGGTATTTTAATTTTGCCCAGAAGCTTGCGAAGCATAAAAATCTTAATTTCCGACCCAATAAACTATATATATTCTTGATCAGGGTGACAAGCTAAGTCGATTGAGGGTTGTCTCTCCGTCCGTCGGTCTGACTACCTGTTTCTACGCTAACTAGTCTCTCAGTTTGGAAGCTATTGAGCTGAAATTTTACACAGAGTCTTCTTTTTGCTGCACACTACTAATATGTCGGAAAAGACCGGATCGGATGACTATATCATATAGCTCCGATTCGAACGATCGGTCGTAAAATGGGAAAAAGAGTATTTTTTGAAAATATTTAAGCGAGCCTTTGTAAGGGTATAAAAACTTCGGCGCAGACGAAGTTAGCTTAGCTTTTTCGTTTTAAAAACCAGTTTTAACAAGAAGCTAAGCTCATATCAAATGACATGAGTCAATGAGAGAACTAACGAGGTAATTAAGAGTTCTTATTAAAGAAAAAGACCTAACTTGACCAACTGGGACACACCGAATTATCCGGAAATAAATTGGCAAACAAGAGTGCACCCACCGCAATGGTTGTACCAGAAAGAAAGCTCCTTAGAAATAAGGAGATTACGCAAAGAACAAACTCCTGTATAAACATTAGGGACACGGGACAAACAAAAGCACTAATAGTGAATCGTAGCCACAAAATGTTCCAAAAATGTTGGATGTTGAAACGGCCACCGCAGACTGCGGAGCCACCAGTACAAATTGGGAGTAATAGGAGCAAAGCTTACACTCGTCAGATTTGGGACTCAAAGCTAACATCGCAACAAGATCTTGATCTTGAAAATCCTAATATTCGTTCGGAAAGTATGTCTTCTAGTTGAATTATAAATTCATTAGGGTGGCACAATAGATCAAGACTGTTCACGGTGCCTTACTTCCGCACAAGAAATAAATGCAGTCCATCTTATTAAGCAATGCAAGAGCCTGAGGACCAAAACACATTTATAAAACTGATGACTAAAAAACAAAAGCTGCTTCACATAAATTCATTAAAGTTTCCGATCAGTCGAGGAAGAATGATTTCGTAATTATACCCGTTACTCGAAGAGTAAAAGGGGTATACTAAAGTCGTGCAAATGTATGTAACAGGCAGAAGGAAGCATCTCCGATATCATAAAGTATATATATTCTTCATCAGCATCAACAGCCGAGTCGATATAGCCATGTCCGTCCGTCCGTCCGTCCGTACGTCTGTATGAACACCTAGATCTCAGAGACTAGAAGAGCTAGAGCAACCAAATTTTATACGTAAGCTAGTATTGTCTGTAGGCAGATCAAGCTTGTTTCAAATTTTGGCCACGCCCCCTCCCGCCCCCGCAATAAAAAATATTGAATAACTCCCACAATTTTTAAGATATCGAGAATTATCAGAATTTGCAGTATAGTCTATGTGGCCAATATCTACAATCTCACAAATTTTCAAAAGGATCGGGTAATAAATGGCCGAGTTAAAAAAATGTTGCATACTTATGCGAGCTGAGCTGAGTAACGGGTATTTCGAAGTCGGGCAGGGCCGACTTTAACTTACGCTCTCGTTTTTGTATAGCCATATGGCTGCCAGTCAGAAAACTAGTTATAGGTAGAAAACCGTTTTATGTTGTCCAAATTTCGTACATAGTACACTCAGATAAAAAGCGTACCTGCGTTCTAGACCAGACGTCATAGAATTTTAACCTTTTTTGGTCCTAAAATTTCAAGTATGATTCGTTCTAAAGTCGAAATTTGACTGGTAGTATAACTAAAGACAGAACAACCGTTCTTGAATAAAGAACATTATTTACTCAAAGACAGATGAAAAATTCAAGAAAAGCGAGTTCTTAGTTCAAATACAAAACATGTTAGATTGAGTGCAAAATAGACTCATAATGTTAGCTGCACAAAGTGTGCAGCAGAAAATGCGAATTATTTCGCTTTCGCTGCTTCTGTTCTTAAAATTCCCAACTGGTTCTAACACTTCTGTTATGGAGTGAAGGTAAATCTCGGAACTACAGCAGCATTAACTTGCTCTTATGGCTCTTGGATGTTTCTTTGCTTCAATACAAATACCTCGTTTAAGAACAAAGTGGGAATATATTTTGAATTGTATGGGCTCAAGCCAAAAACATTTTGTACTCGATTGAAATGCTCTTATTTTCTTTCTAGAATGTTTTTGGGCAGGCATAAGAAATTACTGGAGTTTTAGAACGAACTTTTCGTTCTTATTTTGGAAGATAATCGGGCTTGACTTGAAAAGATTCTAAAATAATTTATAATATACGTAATATATCCCCAAAACAGTCTAAAACCAAGTATTTCGGGATTGCAAAAATTGTACTTGATACAAGAATTTTGTTCTTAAGACAAGTATTTTCGTACTTACCGTACTATTGGCACCGCTAGTACTTAATTCAAGTACAAGTTCTTGTTTTTTTTTTCTGAGTGTAGGTTTTTATGCCTTTTCATACCGCTAAGCTTGAAGAATGTTGAACAACTACAAAAGAAAGGAATCAAGTATGGTATTGATAAGTAAAAATTGTTTGGAGCATGTGTGATGTGGTTTCGGAAGTTCAAATCCCTCACAGAGCATATATGCTAAATGCGGAAGATGCTAAAAACTAGACTAAGAATGAGCGATTATAGAAAATTGTCTTCAAAGAAATCTCTTACTATAAAATTGGAAAGAGGCTATTGGATTAATATATATATGTATAAACGCCGATGACATGATCACTGAATAGAATATCAGCCTTATTATAAAACTTTTGCTAAAGTGTCATTAAGAACAAGACGGTATGAATGTGACATGTGCCCAACGACATCAATGTAAACCATTATTTTATCGACTCTTTCAAAAACAGCTTGAAACGGTATGAATGCCATCAGGATTTCTTCAACTCAACTGTTTTTGAACCAAGGAATATGGCGTTTATAACTCAAATTATTCTACAATCTTAAATACAGCATATAAACAATCGGAAGTTGAGAAAAATTATCGTTTTGACATACTAATTCTTTAATATTATTCCATTTTTAAATACCATTTCTTCCCTTCTCACTTGACCACTGATTGGCCATTTAAAAAATTTTGGCAAAGAAAAGTCTAGTCATCATTTTCAGCCACATCCAGACATAGCCATATTTTCCTCCTTTCTTCAGATTTCTTTTGCCATCCTTTATTTTTGCCACTCCAATTTAAACAGCAATCAAAAGTGCAGCGAAGGAAGACAATTTTCACACTTCTCTCCATTCCAACAAAATGCTCGTACATATATTTTGCTTTGGCAAATAATGCTGACCCTAAAAAATAAACAGAGAAGAGAATGCATTGCAATGGCAACTCGTGCGAGAGCTGTGAGCTGTGAAGAAGCAAAAAACGTCATCGTCATAAATGCCCAGAGAAGCAATCAGAGGCGGCTGGAAATATGCAATGCGAAAAATCAACACAACGGCAGCGACAAGAGAACGACCCCAATTACCCTCGTTTTTGCAACACAAAAATCACTGCATATTTACAGGCGTTGGGCATGAAAAATTTGTCACCTTGCACTGAGCAAACACCTCGGCCTCCTTTCTCTCTGCATGTAATTGAGCCTACAGATATGCAATGCGCTTTCCAAGTAATCGACACTTGGGCGAGGCAAACTGTTTACCGAACTTCCATTGAGCTTGCGTATGCACTTTGTAGGGGCAAGTTGCGCCTCAGCGCCTGGAAATATGCAACACTTTGATTGGTTCAGCCCCAATGTGCTCATAAAGTTCCCTAGACCAGACGGGATTGGTTGCTTGAGTGACTTTTTAAGGGCAGCTCGTTGGGCGCATGAGCGTCGAGAGAGAGAGAGCTGAAAGGATTTGCTCAGCAAATAGTAAGAGCGCCCTGTTGTATGCTATGGTATTTTTTCTTGTTGGATTATTTGCCCACATCGAGGGTTTTTGTCTGTCGGTGATTAAAGCTTAGCGCGTGGTGAAAAATGGTTGGAGAATTTGACTCTCAAGCGGTGGTTGATTTGCTTTCAATTTGGATTTAAGCAATTTTTATGCTAATTGCAGGCGAATGCAGGTGACGCGATGTACATTTGCCGGTTAGCAGCACTTGCACTTGATACATTGGAGCAATGTGTTAATTAACTCTAGTTGGCTTAGTTAGTTAGCGTAAAAATGATAATAAGTACGGGTAACACTGAATGTCTAACTTAACATATTTTCAATACCAGTTGACATTTCTTTTACGTAGCCAAAAAACATTATCTTTTTCTTGTCCCCATTTCGATTTGCCTATTCAATTGGCTGTCGGTCCCTTTTTATGACCATTGTGGCATTTTTATTCAATTACAATTACTGTAGCCTTCATTTTAATATTTCAACCCCAAGAAATACCCTGGGGCATTGCTTTATCTCTCCTTCTCTTTCCCTCTCTCTCTCTGGCTCGCCTTCTCTCGTTTGGGAGGAAACCATTTGGAAAAGTCTCCACAAGTGGAAGTGAATTCGCCGCGAGCGAGGAAAGTGAGCTTTTGTGCACTTGAAAAATTATTTGTGACCTACACAACGGTTGAAATATACCAAGACTAGATTTACACGGTGAAGCATACTTCACGAAGTTCTCTTACTAAGCAGATTATTTAAGGCAAAATGAATACGTTTTATAGAGAAAAGGTATAAAATCTCACCTGATTCTCTCGCCTACAAAGAAAACTCCAAGAAGTTTGCTTCACCGTGTAAATCCAGTCTAAATCTATTTAATGAAATGCAAAAGTAAAATGTTGAAGCAGAGGTAAAGAAAATGGATTAAGATTAGGAAAGCTTATGATTATAAGAAATTATTCTTAAAGTAATGCAAAATCCAAAGCGGTTCTGGCTAGAGTAAAACCCAAACGTACTGAACCATAAGCCGATGCCGACAAGTTAATGCGACTGTCCAACTTAAAATATCCCAGTTGTCGGTGATCCAACAGATATTCTCCGTTTTCCAGTTGAATGGGGAAACTATAACAGTCAATGTAACAATGCAATCGTCGTCTCTGTATAATCATTATATTCAATTTTGTGAGCTTCCTAAGCTCTAAATATCCTTTAGTTGGTTATGTTATTACAACCCTAAGCTTTTGATAACAGTGAAATAGTGCTTCAAGTGAGAGTGAACTACTGTACCGAGCTCAAATCATGGAAGCTTTACTCCCAAAACAGCACAGAGAAAAAAGATGATATTAAAAATTGTCCATTGGTTGTTTTCCGGCATCCATTTGGAAGCGATCTGTGTAAAATATAATTTTAATCATCCAAAGGAGCTAAAAATCATCCAAAGGATATGAAAAATGATAATCACTTGAATGTTTTTGCAGCTCCGCTGATGATAAAAAGGTTATTTAAGACATATCCCTTCCAAATTTTTCTTTTTTTCTATGTAGTATTCACTTGCCTTCCGGAAGCATCCCTGAACATAATGAACTATTTCAAAAAGTGAAAAAACTTAAGCAGATATAAACAAAGTCACTAACACAAAAAAACAAACAGTTTAGAAGCAACAACAACCACTGTGTGTGTGTGCTTGTGACTGTCTTAAGCAGACGGAAAGTATAAAATCAACGGAGCTGCCTTCAAATAAACAAAAGCCAAAGGAGAGAAAGAGAAATGAAGAAGTTTCAAAAAGAGGTATGAACCTAAAAAGAATTAAGGATCTTAGGAAAGAAGAAAAAAAAGATAGAGCAAAATGAAAGTATGGAGGGATAAATGAATGAAAACAACACATAAGAGAAATAAGTACTCATACTAACTTGATTTCTATTTGTAAGGAGAAGTTTGTGCTTATGATTAATATCCCAATTTTTTTTAGAACCATTTAAATGCTAATTAAAATTAACTTATTAAAAAATACGAAAAGAATAATCAATATCTTACACTGCAAACAGTTTGTCGTGTTACTTAATTGGCTCGCCAAAAAGAGAGTTTGGCGATAATATCAGGGATGAGCTTGGAGATAGTTTTGCGATTTACACAAACAAAATACATTAGGTATAGCATTTTCATTTTACAAAGGATATTTTGGGGATTTTCGGTATCTCTTATTTTTCATCCATTGGAAAAATTGGCGGTATATCGTTCGACCAGAAAGCCATAATGCTTTATTTTATCCTCCTTATCCTATTTTGAGAGTGAATGGAATGCATACTTAAGAATTACATGCTGTCAAATCTTTGCGATCTAAAAGAAATATTTTTTTTGTACTTTTAGGCAGATGATGCACTCAATTCAATCTAAGTAGACCTGGCGTGTTGCAACCAACGTATGCTATTTAACATATGGTTCAGACTTTGTCAAAAATGTGTGGAGTTTAACTGCCCCTGAGTAAGTATTAACAAGATTAAATTAAAATTCTTATTGTATAAAGAGAATCGCCTCACAGTCCCTCGAAAGATCGATTTGTATTGTATTTTGGAACAGAAATCTTACTTAACTCTTGAATGAAACCCTTTCTTATCCCAGGAAGTATTGCTTTCTTATCGTTTAGAACAGTTTTACTCTTATCTCTTTATTGTTTTTTATTCACTTAAAATTGTTTAAGTTTATGATGATTTCCCCCCAATTTTGTAAAGTGTATACAGTTCAAAGCTCACGATTAGGGACAAAGTAATACGAATTACTACAATTGTGTGTAGAGTTTTGGAGGGAGGTTCTTACTTGTTGCCGTTGTCAAACGTTTGAGGCGAATTCGTGAGACGCAACATGTTTGAGCTTGACATAGTGCTAGAAAAATTACTTTTGCATACTTTTTGGGGCATTTAAATTGTATTTCTTATTATTTACTTTCTGAAAAGGAAATACACTATTCCGAAAACTATTCACCGGTTTTATTTGCTTTTTAAGCACTTTAGTTAATTTACTTGCAACCTCTGCCAATGCTCTTCCTCATTTCTTTGCCTCCATTCAAGTTGCATCTTCATTATTGGTCATCGGCTCTCGTTGCATTTGTCGTTGTGCCTCGTATTTGCCGAGATTTTTACTTGGCCAACAAAAAGTTGTAAAGTTAGTTGCCGCTGTTGTTGTTATTGTGCGGCGTCGTTGTCTCCTTCATTCATTTGCCGGCAAAAATGTGGCTCGTTGCCGTCTCGGCGTCTCCTCGTGCCATGTGGTTGTAGTCGTCGTCGTCGTTTGTTGTCGTCGCTTTTGGCCTCGTGCATTGTGTTAGGTTCGTGTGCATTGCACAAAATTCGCCTGTGGATTTTTTCGGAATGCGTTTCAGGATCAGTTTTGCGCGAATTACGGTTACGAAAGGTTGCTGACGACAAAGAGCCGGCGTCTGAGAATCAGACATTTCCTTCATTATCACACACAGAATGTGTCGCGTTTTTCAATACCAATTTGGTTGCATACTCCCAGGCGGCAAGTGAGATTGTGGCAAATAAAAACAACATATCGCTAACTGACCTACACCAACAAAAAAAGCTTACAGAGCCAAATACTGACCTTAGTCAACCACTAGAAACACATGCAAGGACCTAAAGGACAATACTTTAAACAGTTTTACCTACTATAGCATATTTTTGGGCAAAACGAAATTTTGTAAGACATAATCAAGACTGTTTGGAGTAGAGAGTTTATAGAAAATAGTGACTACATCTCTAATAGTACCATATCATTTGAATTTGAAATAAATTATCAAAAGCGAATCGTTAGGATTCCAGAATATTTTCCTTCTGAATATCGCTCGCTTAAAAATTAAATGGTTGTGAACTATAAACGAACAAATTAAACTAAAATATTAGTCAACAAGTGAAGTTCAGTTAGGCTTGCTTCTATAGTAGTAGTATTCACCCGTTTCGGATCGCTATACAGAAATAATTAAACAATATTCCAATTTGTAAGCAGAAACTATCCAATTAGATGTGATGTGTAAAAGTGCTTAATTATAAGAGTTAATGATAATAAATATTAGTGCTTCAAAACTGGAAATAAATTGAAATAAATTCAATAAAGGCAAAATTAAAGTGTTGAGCTATGTGAAATAAGAAGCACGACGCCAATTAATTGATGTGAAGTTTCAAGAATTTTAGAGGGCTTTTTAACATAACAAAGAACAGCAATAAATGGTAAGTTTAACTTAAATCTATAATTTATATATAGTAGAATCAGTCAGCTTACTTTTCGGAACTCTTTCTAGCTAATTTTAATAGTTTTAGTAGGAAATGTTTTATTTTTGAGTAAGTGTGCCCAGGTAACAAAAGCATTTACCCCGGCTATGAGGATTTCTCTTACCTATTAGAGGTCATTACTTTTGTGTTTATCTGTATAAAAACAACAGAATCTCGGGAAACACTTCCCCTCTTCAAGTTTTCAAAATTTTATTTGTTTCGGATGATCCAGAAACGAGCTATAGTGCTCGCCGCTTAACAACTTTTTCTCGAGGCGCCTACCAAGATTCTCTTTATTATTATTTATTTATTGATATTTTTAACTGACATTTTTCAACAAAGAGCTATCAAATATGCAACTAGGAAGTTATATAAAGTTATATAAAATTAATAAACCAATATTAATTACATCTTAAAAAAAATGTGAGAAAAAACGCCTTATAGTTAGCATATTTTTCTCTTGATTATCAAGCTTTTAATAAAGCTGGTTAAATTCGAATTCCAGATGAGTCTTTAGAAACTCGATAATGGTATAAGCCATACGCATATGATATACCTCCAAAGTCTATTTATTAAACTTCTATTTATAGTTGAACAAAAAATTTCATAAAATATCAATAGAGTGAGACTATGAGACCCAGATATTTCCTACCAAAAGCTAAAGTTATGACCAATCGTTTTGGTTATTGGAGGTAACCACAATTAAAATCAGACAGCAAGCCCACAAATAATTGCCGGATCACTGGCTTGCAGTCTCAACCCAAGTTTTAGCAATGGTTAAATGACTAAATTTAAGGTACGAAGTTCTTCAAAGAAACATTTGGTTCGAGCATTGTTTGGGCTCACGATTTAAACAATTTAAGTAAAAGACAAGATTTATTTTGATATATATTCAAAATTTCTTTAGAGTCGATGATGTGTTTTAAAGCTCGGAGGTTTAATTAATAGATTAAATTTTATTTCTAAATAGTTTTTTATTATCATCTTCAGAAAGTGGTATTAAAAGCATAAAAGCTCCTTTTAGCAGGGCAAACTTATAAGCCCAAAAAACAATTTTCAGAGCTGTGGTTCTCGTAATCAAACCAAAATTAACCGAGGGTTAAGCTTCGGAAATTTGAAGTTCGATATTTTTGGCCAAAGGTTTTCGTTCGAATTTAGAACATTGATTCAATATATCAAACAAAATATTAATGAAATAACAACCAAACATTATGTTGAGGTATGTTAAGGTATATTGAAGGGTTGCTGGTGGATTTTAGATGATTTTAGTGTGGTGAAGACGAATGATCCTGTGTGATTTTTGGAGTACCTTTTAGTTTTGATTGAATCGCTTAAATATAAATTATCCCAAACATTAAAAAGAAGTGAAAGCCCATGTTTCAAATAACATAATTGCACCATAATACCATTTGTAAACAAGCAATGTTTATTTTTGAAAGTTTTCATTAAAATTCAAAACCAATGATTTCCCAACTATAGTGAATAATCATAGCATAGCATATTTTTGGACTAGAGGCAATAAGGTAAACGCAATATACATACTTTCAAAATGGAAAATCTTCGTTAAAAAAAATCACAGAAATGTTTGGTATAGTTTGTTTGCAAGATTAAAATAAAACTTATTAAGCTTAAAAGGATTCAAATATAAATTTAAAGTCCAAAATACTTAAAATCGAAACCTAAGAGACCTTTCCGAAAAAAGATTCGTAATCTAAAAAGCATATCCCTTTAGTATACTGAAAAGTTTAATATTTTTGCATTGTGAAATCAATTAAATGTGGGAATATTCACACTCGATTAGTGTTACATTAAAGGTCAAAGGTGATTTGTTGAACACATAGAAATATTCAAAATATTATTTATTGTCATGTACAATTTTATTTCGTAGTCTATGGAAAATATCTCTTTCGTATATAATTTAATAAGTTTAGAAGTCGAGGTTCTTAAAAATAGACGCTATTATGGTTGATGATTTTCAATGTAACTCTAACTTAGATGTAGTCTAGATTTTAAATTAACCATTCCACACGGTTCTAAGTATGAGTTACCCAAAAATTTACTAGATAAAAAAAAGAAGTGTCTTAGCAGAAAGTTAAACTGTTTAATGTCAATAAGTTTTGTTTAACATAACCGAAATTGTACGGTTTGGTACAAGCTTTCAGCATTTATTTCTAAAGAACCGACATTTTGAACTTAGAACATGATTTGGTCCAATTATTTTTTCACTTTTGATTTAGTTCAAAAGCGGTTAGTAACCCTTATAAGAATATGCTTATCTTCAATATCTTATCTTATCCTAACTAAGTAGTCTTACATTAGGCGAATAGTATCGCAGCGACATGAAATTACTTTAATGCATGTTCATATGTTAAATCAAATTTAGTTAATCCAATTTTAAACTGGCTCTAATTAAATTCTAAAGAAAATTTATTAGTTGACAATTGAATATTTTTATCAAAATGTGCTTCGCCTTTTCTAAAAAATAAAAATACTTTTGACACATTTCAAGTCTACTGAAATCAAATTAAAATAGATACAAACAGTTCACGTAAAATATTCATTTTTAAATCGTTTTCCATCGCAGAAGCTTTATCAAAATATAACGACCAAATTATGTACAAGGTGAATTTTATTTTATCTCTCTTTGCCTTCGGCAGTAATTTCTCGCTAAATTTAAACCGAAAAAATATGCAAAATTTGTTGAAGCTAAGTGAATTCTTCAAATAGTTTCAGCCATTTTACACATCAATATTCTCGCTCACAAAGTAAAGCCACATAATTTCTTGGAGTGGAAATGTCGACAAAATTATGAAATTAATCTTGAACATGAGGCAGTTCCATTTGCTTTAAAATGGAGAAATTTTATAGCAGTGTATTTTCAAAATTTCATTAATGAACGAAAAAGTCTACCCAAAAAAGTTAGCCTTACCTTATTTATATATTGTATCAGTTCGCCTCTTTCGCCTAACTAGTATGATATTATTAAGGATATATTTATATATTTCGAATTTTATTGTCTACAAACTTGTCTACAAACTCCAAGCTGCAAACTGATCCAGAACCGTTCCCCTTGAAACGGATTTGGCTCAGGCTTCTGGGTTTCTTAAACCAACTAAACCGAACTGGACCTTCTCTTCCAAAAAAATACGGGTTAGCTGAAAATTAATTACGTTGCATTTTATAAGGAATCACTAACAACATTAACCGAAAAAGCCATTGAAATTTTTACAGACTTTGAGAGACTCATCTCTAAGAATTATTTTTCAAAGGACGCGAGGACGTTAATTCTTTTAATTTAATTTAATTAAATCATTCAGTGTTCACATAAAACGATTAAATTTTAAAATCCACTTTAAAAAGTGACTAAAGCATGCTAAGTGTCAATATACTTGGAGAGTTGCAAAAAAATCAAATAAAAGAGAAAATCAAATGGGGTAAGATTTTCACTCAGTTGACTGACCAAAATCTTTTCCTGGATCTTTCTTTTTATAGATAGAGTCCTGTTCCCAATTTTGTGTCAATTTTCGTGAATTTCAAATTCAAGATGCACAAATATACATGTAACCCATAGCTTGTAACTGCTCAAACAATTTCAAGTTTTCTATCGTGGTATATTTTTCACCTTCTATAGAACGATATTAAACTTGGACTAAAAGTATTGAAGTTTGCACGAAAGTCTACTCAAAGTTCGCAGCAAGTGCTTTTGACAACGAATGAAATGTCATACAGTTTCTTTTTTAATAGACACACGTGTCGAATGAGTAATTTTTGGAATGAAATAAAATTCATTGGTTCTAAAATTTTTTTTTTAAATGTAATGGAAATAATATCAAGTTATCTAAAAGATGTTGCAAAACAAAAAGGCTTTTGGGATTGAGTGCTATCGAACTGAAACCTTTTCACATGCTGAGCTCTCCATGAACAATAAAAAAAAAACCTGTGTTTTATTGATAAAAGTTGTAGAATTTTATATGAGAATGCAACGGGTTCTGAACCGTAACCGAAATGCTAATTTCAATGATAAAGCAAGTTTTTTTTAAATGTTGAACCGAACCATAAACCACTAAACAAAAGGCTTCGGTCTTAAGACTAGACTGTTACTACAGTTTCATTTGAATTTCTAATAATTTCTAAGAATTTCGATTAGCTGAAAAGAGCCTATAGACCAATCTGATCCTTAGCGATACCGAGTTGATGTAGCCTCTAAGGATAACTTGTCTCTAATCTAAAACATCTAGTCACGTACATCTTTTACAACAATTGTGTACAGAACTGTTAATATTAATTGCATCAGATTACATTTCTAAGTACCCCATTTGCCTAATGGGAAGATATTCTCAATTATCCCCCAAATTTATTTAAATTGTTCCAATGATTTCTAGGAATTCAATTTTAAAAGCGTAAAAACCATGTCATGAACCAAACCGTAGATTCAAAAGCAGCTTGAACCTCTGAACCGAACCAGCTCGCATTCAGGAGCGGTTTGAGTCCGTGAATTTAGAGCCATTCAATAGTAATGTTATTTTATTTCGATGCCATTTTTCTTAAGCCTCTTTTAAAGGCTATTAAGCAATACAGATTACTTAACTTCGGAGGACTGAACCAATTTGATGAGTCCCATACTTGGCTTCGGGACAACCATATTTGAGTAGAGCGGACATTCAGCAGCTAACTAACATTTTCTAGGTTTGATTGAAAAATCAGGAAGTTTTTGAAATGTTTGATGAACGCACCATAGGACAGTGAATTCTATTTCGACTCAAAACATTTCTCAGACATTTCATATCTAAAACCATACGCTGAGTCTATATACATATGAATGTTTCAGAGAAATAGCGAATTGCAAATTTCTTCAAATTTATTACTATTTGGAAAAAAGCTGGACATTTAGTGCGTTTTCATCAAGAATTATATAAAAAAAATTTGGCAGGGCCTTTATAAATATGGTCTTCTATAATATAACGCCCCATATTTCAGTGAAATTCTTTTAATAATGTAGATGTTATTGACATTTAAGTAAAACAAGCCTGAAACCTAATTTGACTGCATACAATTTTTTTTAAGGATACTTTGCTTACCAACCAGGAAACTATATTTTTTAAGATTGCTCAAAAACAGACTCAGCGGACGGTCTTACATTTAAAACGAGAAAGCTAAGCTAACTTCGTCTGTGAGGAAGTTTTTGTACCAATGCAAGTGCTCGCTTAAATATTTTCAAAAAATACTCTTTTTCCCATTTTCCGACCGATCGTTTGTATGGGAGCTATATGATAAAGTCATCCGATTTGGCCAAAAATTTGTAAAATTAAAAACAACCAAATACAAAATTGCAGGATGCTACCATCAAAAACAGAAAAGTTTTTCCAACTAAGACTGTTTCTCAGACCTATCTTTTGTATGGCAGCTATACCATATAGTTTTCCTATTTTAATAAAACTTGGTAGAATTATAAAAAAACATAGAAAACCTACGATTACAAAGTTTGGAGACTTTTCCATTGAAAAGAAAAAAGTTTTTCTCACTAAAACTAGTTTTCCGACCGATGGGATCTATGAGATATAGTCATCCGATCCGGTCGGTTCCGACATATTAGTAGTGTGCAGCAAAAAGAAGAAAATTTCTGCTCGAGAGCTTTAAAACTGAGAGACTAGTTCGCATAGAAACAGACAGACAGACAGACGGACGGACAAATCTCAATCGACTCAGCTCGTCACCCTGATCAAGAATATATATAGTTTATGGTGTCGGAAATGAATAAATCTATGCTTTGCAAACTTTTGCAACCCTTTGCTAGGGTATAATGATTGGCAAATGATTGGGATCGAAATAGCTAAGTCCTTTTAATGGCTAAGCAGATTTCAGGGTTAGTTAGTTTTAAGTGTCTTATAAAAGATGACATATTTAAACAAGTTTTTACATTTGTTAGTAAATATTTTATTTTAAATAAGAATACAAATTTTAGAAGTATGCCAAGAAAGGTAAAAATGGTCATTACGACAAGAATGTTAGGAAACCCAGTATTATATGTAAAAGCACCAAATCCATTCGAAGCGAATTTCATGGTTTTTAAGAAATGGGCAATATGAAATGGAGAAACGTATGTCAATAATATCATTTGCATTAATGAGATTCAAATAGTAACTTGGCGAATGGAACCAGTAATGGCTGAATAAATATATCCGAGAGTAATTTAGTAACATTTCTTAAAATTAATCAAACACTAACGCGTTCCTTCAACGTTCAGCTACACTTTACCATAGCATTCTATTTCATTTTTATCACACAAATCTGATACAATTTTTTGGACCACCACACGCATGTCAACCACATGTCTCTGTTTCCCCTCTATTTTGTCAAATTCTGTGCGAGCTTGTAATAAAAATGTTACTCGACCAGACTCCCTTTTTCCAAATATAAAGTACCAAAAAAAAAAAACTAAAACAACCATTCTCCATTGTCTCTCTAACGGCCTCGCGACTATTGATTTTCTTGTCGCCTATTCGACACTTCAGTTTCAATTAAAATGTTCCTGGCCAAATTGTTTTTGTTTTTCGCCCTTGTCCTGCTGCTTGAAATCGAGTGCAACATCAGCAGCCAACATTTCGGACCGAAAAACAGCCTTGCGACAGTTGCTAAACAAATGTCACGTCAATCTAAGCAATTTTCGAGTTGGCTGCATAAAATTGCATGCTCAATATGTGAATTGCATAAATGTGCACAAACTCTTCAAGTGATTTCAAGTGAAAGGATGTGAAGGATGCACAATGCTGGATTTCTGTTGCATACTTTGCTGCGTCATTTAATCAATTAATGAAGAGTTTGAAATGGGCAAAATGGGAATTAAATCGAAAATGGTAATCAAAAGCGTTTAAAAACTTCTTTAAATTTACACACCATAAAGTACACACACTACGCAGCGGTGGTTTCTGCTGAAGGAAAAAATCAAAACAATTCATTTCAGTTGAAAAGTAAACAAAAGTGACAAAAAAAAGAGCGTAAAAACATGCTATTGAGTTGCAGTCCACAAAATAATAAAAAAAAGTAGAAAAAACTGACCAACCGACCATACAAATAAATATGCAGCAGTCAAAGGCAATCAACATCGGTCGCTTGTCCCTCTCTGCAGTTGTCGATATTTGATTTGGAAACATTTTCGGCAGAAATACGCAACGAAAATGAATTTTTTGTTGGAACCAATGTTTTTTAGTTGCCGGCCGCATTTTGCTTCAAGGATGGTTGCAAATAAATTAAAACGGCCTGGGGTAGAAACAACAATTACAATTCGATGCAGACGAATCGTTTTTGTCATTGTTACTTGATGTTTTAATTTGAAGGCGGCCGGATTTTTTGTTTGTTCGCAAAAAGCCATTTACAGGGCAATGAACGGTAGTTGGAATGGGTTAAAAATGCATTGGAAGAGTTAAGAAAAAATAAAAGACAATTTAATAACGGAAATAAGTTTGATGGAGTTTGGAAACAAGAAAGCTTTGCTTAGAATTTGTTTAAATTTAGTTAAGCGAGACATTGAACATGATTTCTTGACCATTTTAATTTTTCAATGGTCAAGAGTGTTTTAGACACAAGGATCTTTACAAGGATCAGATACACCCCATACAAATTGTTTAAGTTTTTTTTTTTATTCTCTGAGCTGTCCGAATTGATTCGGAACGTCAAATTATAGTCTTCTACATGGAGCTATCTGTCACATAATCCTGAAATCGATCCTAAAGAAGATTTTTCAAATTTCGTTTACGAAAGCATTGTCGTTGAGGGTTAAGACTAATTTAAGTTAAGTTGTAGATATGAGAACATAAAATTCAATGCAGAGAGGAAGCCATGTTAAAGATAAAAGTTTTAAAGACTAAAGATTCAATAGATTAAAATTCTAGAGATCATTTGTGAAACTTTCTGTCTTTCTTCTGACATCAAACATTCTTGGCCCAAGTATACAAATTTTTAGGAGCTAAAAGTAAGTCTTTGAATGAAGACTGTTTTTTTCAAAAATTTTAAAAGGACAACACGAAAATTGACGCTTTTAGAAAATAATTTCTTAATTTCAGAATTTCTGTGATATTTCCTAAAATTAAGGGCATTTTTTCGAAGATTTTTTCTATAAACTTTCTTATATTAAGGACAGATTTACCCTTGAAATAAGAAAACAAATACATTGCATACAAACAGGCGGCCACAATTGATTTTAATACATTTAAGAGAGGACATTTCTTCAAATTCGAAATTCATTTTGGAAATTTGCCGTAAAATTTATATGTTTTTATGTAGATAATCGCCCTTATATTTGGAAATACATAAAAGGAAATCGCCTGTATTTTTAAAGTACGAATTACCTGCATTTGGAATATAAGAGGGGAAAAAATTATATGTTTTTTCTCTAAAATCTAAAAAAATATTTTTTTCTAAAATCAGAGAATGTTTTTTGGCTTATAGGAGTTGTTTTCTTAATTTTAAAAAAATGTATACATATGTAAATAAAAATATGGTGAATCGCCCCTTATTTTAGGTGAATTATATTGTTTAATGGCGATAATTTTCCGGCTAAATATCGATTAAGAAACCATTAACACAATTTATATTGATTACACCGTTCTACAAAATGAGAGCATTTGTGAGTATCCCGATCTTCTTAAACTAATTCCTGTTGGTTTACTAATGCTGAATTCGAGTTTACAAAGTAAAGTCTTTTCTGATTTTGCCATTTCAAGATACATATCAAACTAAGTAAGGCTTTACTTGATATACTATATAGGAACTTTGTTAAACAAAACTATTGTATTGAAACCATCGTAACATTCATATGAATACGACCACCAGTTGAGTTGTGTAGTAACTGAACTGAGGAATGTTTAAATTTTTTTAAATTTTTTTAAAACTAGAAAAAGAAAATTGCGATTCCCAGTTGAGCTACGGAATTATCGAATTGAGGTAGACCTGAGCAAAAGAAGTATCTGACTGTATGTATGCCCATTGCCTTTTAGGCAGAGTAAGCGGCCAAGCCAGTCGGGACATTCGGGCCGTCGTTGCCAGTCTCTGCTATATAAGCGCTCCAAAACATAATCTATATTGTAGAATAAAGAAAAGTGCAATGTAAACCATTAAACGGAGTTTGGCCAACAAACAATAGTGGAGTACTTTTGATCCAGAGAATTTGGTTTTGTTAAAATCATTTTCAAACCATTATTTAAAAAAAGTTAGCACCAGTCAATCTGTTTATACAATATATAAAGAATTAATCTTTCTGTTGAGATTATCCAGTAAGCAAAATCTGTTAGTCTTTAAGCTCTGTACTCTGAGAATCAAAAAATGTATGTGGTCACAGTATTAAATACATAAATTAAAAAATTTTGCTTTTGCTCTGATATTTGAAAGTGATTCTAATTTTGTGAAGTTTTGTGTCAAAAGTTCGAGAAAGAAATGCAAAGAGTTATTGAAAAAAAAAAACTTCACTACTAAGCTACTTTGAAAATATAGCCAGATTTAAGAAAAATAATTCAATCGTACCTTTAAGTTCTGCTATTAGAAAGATCAGATAGAACGAAAACTTGCACTGGTCATTAGTGATCTTATAAACGTAGACGATCTGTAATATATTTTCCTGGCTTGTGTAAGTTTTAGAAAACATCGATATTATCGATATATCGATGTTTTTTGGTCTCGATATATCAAATATTGATATTGAAAACTTCGATTTTTGATATTATCGATATTGATATTTAGAGATATATCGACAACAGTATTATATGCAGTCGAACTTTTATTCAAGGGGACAAAAATAATCTTCGTTCCATGGAAAATTCGTAATATCGAATTATTTTAATATTGAACGAAATTGCAGTGCTCTGAAAATTAATTTGCCATACAGAAACTTCATTGTACGGAAGTCGTAAAAGAGAAGTTGAACAGCATAAACTTTATACTATAAAGTAATGAATATTGGAGAATATGTAACCAAGAAATCCAAATTAAAAAATAAAATATTCGTCCACACTCGAAATGTTAGAATGTTTAGAAGTAAGCTTAAGCTGATAGGCAAGGATGAGGGCGAGGATTAGAAATAAGATAATTATAAAATAACATAAATAAAAAGAAAAGCTATGCGTTTTTTTTAGATTTTCTGTTTTCGTCAAGTCAAAAAGAACACTGTTTCTTAACAAAAGTCGGCAACCCTTACGGCCATTGACGACTAAACTACCCTCAATAGAAATAAATCTGATTTGTTGTCCCAAATTGGCAAAACGTAGAGCTTACTAAAAACTCCAAACCTAAAAGTGTTTCGTTTTGGCATTTATTAATTTGAATTCAAAGCAAAATTGTGGTTCTTAAGACCTCTAAATTAGGCCCGACCCTATACCATTAGTCAAGCATTTGCCCTACGTAAACTGTCTGACAATTAACAAACAAAAAAGACGAATAATTCAAAAAGAAAGAACTTTTGCTGTCCCTGGTCAGTAGTCAGAACAAGGGTCTGTTTCGGTTCGTTGAGTTGTTCCACCCCTCTCCTCCTCGCTCGCACACATATAGGTAAAGTCTAATGGGAGGCTCGGGCCAGGAAATCGTTTAAGCGTCTGCAGCCGTATAAAGTTTAATGAGCCGCAATTAATCGTACATGACAACACTATAAAAACGTTTACGAAAAATTATGTGCTTTTTTCTTTCGTTTTTCTCGTTGGCTGTAATTGCTGGTGTCTTTGTTTCAGGATGTGAGTGTCCTTTTGGGAGCACTGACAATGCGAATGAATGTGGGGAGGCAAGCAAATGAATGCTTGAAGAGGAATTTTTGTTGCGGAGGTGACAGTTTGATGAGGCAACTGTTAGCAAGTGTGAAGGTTTATGGAGGAGTTGCTGGAAGGGAACTATGTAGAGTTAAGTAAGCTGTATTGTAGGGGCTTGCTCGTTTTCTGCTAAGTATTTTTGTAGATATAGTTATTTTTTTATTTTGTTTTTATTTCTCACTCCACCTATTCTTCGCCACTTCGATAGCCTTCCGCATTGTTGCATTTGCTGTAATCTATACAGGATTTCTAACCATTTTAGAAACTTTTTCCCTCCATTCTCTTAAGCCCTTCACACCTTGTCAGTAAAACGAAAAAATTCACATCCAGCATGCGTTTTCCTTTCCACTTTTGGAGCAAACATGTCAACTATAGAAGAAAATTCTAACCACGCGCAATTTGTTCGTCTCAAAGTGCATGAGTGTGTGTGTGTGTGTGTGTGGAAATTGATCCAAGTGATTTTCTTTACCCCACTCTGAGGCTGTCTGAAAAGTATTTACTGCGTCGTCAGTCATTCAATTTATCGCAAACCAAACGGAGGGAGCGTATCTGCCCCAGAGTTAGAGACTTCTTCTGCATTTTGGAGTAAATGGCGACAAGTTCATACGTCTTATGACTTCCCGTTGACGGAAGTGTGTGCCCTGCGCCCTGTGTGTGATTGTGTGTGGGTCCTCAGTCTGCCTTGGGTCGTGTAGCTTACAACGAAATCACTTTTATAATTGGCACGCAGCCAGCCAAAAGAAAAACTCCCAAAATAGCGAAATGAAAGAAGAAAAAGTGCCGTCTACGAAGGTTTTTCCTCAGTTAACTCCGGCTGCAGACACCATTTGTCAGCTATGACATTTTATTAATTGAAATTATTTATCAGTCGCCGCGACAAACTCAGTAATATGAGAGCAGGCAAAATGGTAACCCTAATTGAATTGGTAAATATTTAAATAAATATAACCGCAAATAATTAAAACAACAAAAGCCAAGCCCCAAAGCAGAGTGACAAATTTCAATGGATGGACACGTCTAAATTAAGAGCCGCACAAATAGCGAGGGTGAAAAAACGGCGCACAGGTATAAAACGGCTGACTCCTGTCACATTCCACAACCACAAAAGCAATTAAATTTCCAATTAAACTGCATTCACTTTGGTGCGAAATGTATTTTTTGTAACAAACGTTTGAGCGAATTATTTAAATTGTTAATTAGGAAAAGTAAATTGCATTGGCCAAAACGATGAATTAATGGAGTGAGGTAGAGACCAAATTTTGACTTTTCTAAGCGACAACAAATCAAAGAGAACAGAAATATTTTAAGAACCATTTGGTGCGGACTTTCTGTCTAGAAAATAAGTCAAGTGATGCCATTGACTATTCTTTTTTTAATGTACACATCTTTTGGCTATGGAAAAACTGTCTTACATATTTCTGTATATTTTTAATCAAAATGTATTTGGTAAGGGTGTCAAGCTGACCTGTGTTTTCCAAAGTTGCATTCAAAATTTTAAAAAAAAATTGTTATAAAGTGGTCTGAGCTAGGCCTTATGCCTATTTAGTACCTTTGATTCCATTCATTACATTTTTATCTCAAGAGAAAATGTGCCTAAATATATGTGAATGGGAAGTACTAAATCAATCATAAATCGGAACCTGATAAGAAGAAATTTTCTCTAGGCTGAATTCTGCTCCGCGCAACTCAGTCGAGCAACCGCAGCCTTAGTATAAATCACTTAATAAAATTCTTACTAAATTTTTTAGTTAAGTAACACACAGTTGGAGTGACATGGTATAGCACATTATTATACCCTGTATCAAATTAAAAATCAGATCTCGGAGATGGTAAGAGATAGCGGTGTATGGAACAAAAACTTCCTATACCTGCAGGCAGATCAAGTTTATTTCCATTTCAGCCAACTCTTTTTGGAAAATACAGTCATATCTGCTACAATTTTATAGATAGAAGGTTCGTATTTTGTGCATGTACACTGAAAAAAAATCAATCCGAAACGGGATTGAAAACAGGGTAATCCCGGATAGTCTTGATACGATCCCAAAAAAGATTGATTACACTCACAATTTATTTTTTAATCCCATAAAACAGGATCATTTTAAGCCTGCTACGGGATTACCCTGTTTTCAATAAGATTTCGGATTGATTTCAGATTTTTTTTTTCTGTGTAATCAGTAACCAATATTATTGAATGGTTAAGATCCAATGAAAGATAGTCAAGTTATTGAGAAAATTAGCTGGGTAGCACATGATGGACAGCACTTTACGCACCTTGTTGGATAAATACCATGGCAGCAAAACAAAAATTTTAATCGGATCTGCGGTACACTGGATCGAACCAAAACAAGTGTGAAAATGGTGCCGAACCCAAGATAATGCTTGATATTAAAAAACAAGAAAGAAAGTCGGTCAAGCCCGACTATAACATACTCTGTACCAAGAAAATTTGTCTTTTGATCATAACTCGAAAACCGTCCATCCGGTCTTCTTCATTTCTTTGGCGGATCGATAAGTTATCCTAATAACTAAATGTGTCCAGAAGGAACAAGTCATCTATCTTCAAAACTGTGGGAGATATGACGTTTTTTCTAAATTGCGGAGGCGGGAGGGGGCGTGGCCAAAATTGAAAATAAACTTGATCTGCCTGCAGACATAAGAAGCATATGTCCCATACACGTCAAACCTCTATCTCTTACCATCTCTGAGATCTGTGCGTTCATACGGACTGACAGACAGACAGACGGACAGACGGACGGACGGACGGACGGACGGACGGACGGACGGACGGACGGACAGACGGACATGGCTATATCGCCTCGGCTGTTGATGCTGATCAAGAATATATATACTTTATGGGGTCGGAGATGCTTTCTTATGGATGTTACATACTTTTGCACAAACTTATTATACTCTATGTACCTTTGGTACAGAGTATAATTAACCAATGGTTAAGGTTCGGAAATTAAAGTTTTGAGGTTATTGGGAGAAGGTTTTTGTTCGAACCTTGGTTCATCCCATGCTTTATATAATATTTATCATTTTCGTGTTCTAACTGTTCAAAAAAGTGCATACGACCTAAAAACTACACAAATCGTATGTCGGAATTGGTTAGTAGAACACATGGGAGTATTCAATATATAATTTACTGTCAAGTAAAATTACATTTGGGGTTTTTCTTAGGAAAATATTACCATTGTTATGTTTAACTGTTGCTTTTAAGAATTATTTAAGACGCTTTAAAGTTGAGGTGCTTAAAAAACAGAGGCTAAAATGGTTGGGGATTTTATGGGTAATTCTAAACGCTTTTCTAGATTTTTTTCCACTTTCCTGCCCATTTTAAAAGTCAGTCGCAATAAACCCAACCTAGGCTAGGCAGAAGGTAAAATTTCTGATTTCTTTAGTTTTTGTTGAACTGAAATTTTAGGTTCGAAACTGGTATGGTTTCAGCTATTATTTCTAAAGAAGTTCAGTTAAAGGTTCGATTCACAGTAAAATAAATGTCAGTTCGGTTCAAAGCAGCCCTAATAAATACAAACGTTTGGAGGTACAGAATGTGTTAATTCAAGCTTTCCTACTTATTTCCTAAGCCAGTGTTGAAAAAGGCAGATTTGAAAGCTAGGATGCAAACCGGTTCGTAAAGAATTGCTATTTTCAGCTGATTAGCCAAACCGTAACCGAACAGTGCTCCCTTCGCATATGCTGAGCCGAAATGAAAAGCACAAGGCAAATCGGTTGAGTTTACTACAGAGTTTCAAATAGCGGATACCTTCATTCAATGATAGTTGCAAATTTTATTCGTTTCCCTACGATGAGTTCCTTTGGCAAACATTTCAACACATGTGATGTACACCTATTGCAGTTTACTACAGACCTCTTGATTGCCTGTATTCTGATTGCATACCGTTTTTGGAAATTTCTAATCGATTTTGGTGCAGTTCCCATTTACTTTACGTGCCAATATTTGCATTATTCTGTTGTGCTCTTTACTTTGTGAAATTATTATAGACGAAACCAGCAAGTCCGAGTACAATATTTTATTTATTTTACATAACTTTATGTTATAGTTTTTAAGGTGTGTAAGGATTGTTTCTTAGGCTGGGTCGGTCTCAGACTAGCCAGGATCACTTACAAACTTAATTTGCTAAGTGCTAGGACATAGCGGCATAGAGATGAGGGATCAAGCGAAAGTTGGTAGGTTTGACCCGAAATGTTACTACTAATATAGAAATAGAAGCTTCCTAAGTGTTTGTCGAAAGAAATGTGGGCATGAGACCTCCTAGAAGGCGATGGCCTAGTCCGGGGCTCGTTAACATGACTTGAGAAACGTGGAATTTGTCAGCGCCACATGTACATGCAACGGAAAGTGAAAATATGTCCTAGACACTGCAGGTGACTACCTAACCACCATTTTGAAAGATGAAGACTTTACACTTGGTTTAGAACCTATAAGAGCCACATGGAAGATGTAAACCTGGTCCAGGGACTCTCGAAAGGTCCGCCAAGGCAAGTGAAACTGTGCCGAACATGCTTCAGGTGACGTCCTGGCCAGCATACTTGGAGACGAAGGCTAGGTACTATGCTTAGGACTAGTGGCTCCCACTTGGAAGGTGAAAAACTGGACCATGTGTCCTGAAGAGATCTACCAAGGCAAGTGAAACTGTGCCGAACATGCTTTAGGCGACGACCTGGTAGAAGACGACGGAAAACCATGCTTAGGGCTAACAGAGCCACATGGAAGGTGAAAACCTGTTCCAAGTACCCTGAAGAGCTCCAACACGGCAAGTGAAACTGTGCCGAACATGCTTCAGGTGACGACCTGGCGAGCATATGGGTAGACGACGACGGAAAACTATGCTTAAGGCTGGCAGAGCCACATGGAAGGGGAAAACCTGTACCACGTGTCCTGAAAAGATCTACCAAGGCTAGTGAAACTATGCCAAAAATGCTTCAGGTGACGACCTGGGAAGCATATTGGTAGACGACGACTGAGATCGATGCTTAGGGCTAGCAGAACCACATGAAAGGTGAAAACCTGTACCACGTGTTCTGAAAAGATCTACCAAGGCAAGTGAAACTGGGAGGGGGCACTGGGGACAGCAGCCGCTATCGTTTACCGCTGGTGTTGTTCTTGGTGTTGTTCTTGTGTCAGCTTTGATTGTCGTTTTTCTTTCACACACGTGTGCTCGCTGGCTCGTCACAAAACAAAAAGTGTTGAAATTAATATTTTACAATAAAAATATCCATTGGATGATTTGCTGCATCCATTTGGACTGGATATGTCTAAAATATCCTTTTAATCATCCAACTTCGTTGAAGATCGGTCATCCAACTTCGTTGAAGATCGATCATCCAAAGGATCATAATTGGGATGATTTTTGCCTCCGTTGGATGATTAAAAGGATATTAAAGACATACAAGCCAAAACGGATATGGATATGGATATGGAGAATGGCCTTTATTCTGAGTATATCAAGATTGTGCAAAAGTATTTAAAGGTCAGAAGGAAGCATCTCCGACCCCAAAAAGTATATATACTCTAGATCAGCACTAACAGCCAAGTCGAAATAGCCATGTCTTTGTGTCCGCACAGATCTCAGAGATGGTAAGAGATAGAGGTTGTATTTGGTGGGACCTTCTCATACTTGCAGGCAGACTCCATTTATTTTGATTTTCAACACGCCCCTCCCGCCCCGCAGTATTGAAAAATCGATCTATAGTCATTTAAAGATAGAAGGAACGGAATGGTAAGGATCCGATAAACGATAATCAAGTACTGAACAAAACATAGTTCGGTGCAGCAGCGCAGCAGCAGAGCTGCATTCAGCTGCTACTACTGTAGCATTAAACTTCATACTGAGCGTTCACTTTTATTGGCACAGGAGTCTTACTAAAACAGGATTAAAAGAGGAAATTGTGATCAGTTACATTCAACGAGAGTTTAAGTAAAAGTCGGACCTGCTCGACGTTACTCATTTACTTAATATTACTTAACAGTCAGGTCCCAGATGACCTTATTTTTTCCTAATTGTGATATCTTCCCTACTTGGGATCTACTTCTTTTCACCTTTTCATAACTGAAGATGAAACTTCAATAATAAATATAAAAATATTGATACAAAAAAGTACCTTCCCACCACTCAAAAAGCCAACTGTGTGCGTTTTTCCTCACCTCACCTTGACTTCTCAAATATGAATCCATCTCATTTTTAAAAGAAAAACCTGAAACCCAACATTGCAGGTCACCATATGAACATCAAAGCTGTGCACAAACATTTAAAGATCAAAAAGCCAAAAGCCCATTTAACCCGCACCAGGAGCAAATCGTTGAAAAGGACGCAACATAAACACACACACACACACACACACACATGCATTGACATGTGAACATTCCATGGCCAAACAGCTGCCGCCGCCTGGTGTTGATAGACCCAGAGAGAAAGCGATGGGGAGGGGGGTAGAAAAATGACTGACCGCTCAGTTTTTTTTGCTCCCCCCCTTTTTCTGGTTTGCATTAATAAAAATTGTTCACCATATTGGTAAATCCATTATGAATATTACGAGCGAGTAAAAGCCAGGGGCAGCCTACTACTGACTGCCGGCAGGGCGGGGGAGGGAATAAAGAGATTGAAATTGAAATTTGTGTGGCTGTTGGCGCTGCTGTTTCTGCTGCTGCTGCTGCAGTGGAGGTTCCGCCCCCCTCCCCCTCAGCTGGACAGCTGCCCTTCGTAATTGTGTGCAAAAAGCAAAGCAAATGTTTACGTAATAAATTTACGTGATTGAAATATGTCGAGTTGGCAACAAAAATGGCCAACGACCAACCAGGAAAACTCGTCTGGCTAACGAATTGGCAGCCTCCCAGCCCTGTCCCTTTCATTTCGCGCGAGGTTTCCCCATGAAATGGTGTAAATTTTTACACATGTACGTGTGGAGAGGAGCAGAAACGATGAGTTTTTATTAGTTGCCAAAAGCATTTTTGGCGGTTCGTCATGTGTTTTGGGCGAAAAACCGCAATTTGTGCAAAAATTATGAAACGAGACTTTGGGCAAACACAATCAACGCTTGAGTAGGTTTTTATGCATTTGAATTAGTGTAGCCCGGATATGGCCAGAGGATGCACTCACCCACACACCCGTGGACAAGTCCTCTGTCTATAAGCGAATGAAGGCTAGGGGCTGCCTCAAGGATTTGAGCTTAATTGAAATGTTTAAGACATAATGATGTTATTCTCCATTAAATCCCGACTCTGCCAGTCCAAACATTGACTGCCAACCTTGAATAATGATCAATTGATGGCGCTAAAACTTTTACCTACAGCCACAGCTGCCGCCCCAGCCCCAGCCCCAGCCCAACAGCGACTGCTTTTGAAATTAAGTGGATTTCTTTGGCGGCTCGTTGACAGCAAAAAAAAAAACTTCATAATAATCAATGTTGAGGCGAACAACAGTCGACAGATGGATAACGCGATAATAAGTCAACAGCCATGAAGCCCAGGCAGACACCTGGACCCGAGACTGTTGATGTGGGTTGGCAGGCGATGAAAACTTCCTGTTGAGCGACTTAAAGAGCCAAATTGGAAATTGACTGCCCAGGCTTTTAATAATAGAAATTTTTGCATAATAATTCAAGTAAAGAAATTTAATTAAAATGCAAGTCAAATTGCCAGAACAAAAATCTACAATACAGTGGGACCTAAGTTTGAAATGCATTGGGAAAAAATTGATTTGGCATGGTCTAAATTTGAATACCCTATACCTCACAAAGTAAGAACATCAAGAACTGCAAGCCAAACGAAAATCTGCAGAAGGTTCAGTCCGAAGGTTCAATCCCAAGGTAAGGTCTAAGGTTCGGTTCGCAAACCGGTTACTTAACTTGTTGATGCGGATGATTTGCTTCGAAACCTGTTCATGAGCCTCTAAATTTATAAAAAAAAAATTATCGGTTAGTTTAATCTCAATTATCTAATTTATAAAACTCTATTCCATATTGAAAACCTTTTTAAATCTGCGGAAAATGTCAACCAAAATTTAAAAAGATTTGACCTTAACCATTTTTTGCGGTTTTTGGTTTGTTGTAAAGATTATTAGCAATTAAAGTCTGATGACTTTAAAAAGGATTTAGTACATGAATTACTTACTTCACAACTAAGTCAAAAGTCCACATTTTGAAAATTTACATTTTACATTTTCTATTAAAGAAGTTCGCCTTCCAGTGGCAGCTTCTTAATTTGTTTTCAACCGCAAAAATTCTTTAAAATCAAAAAGCCGTATAAATTTCATACGAAATTTTTCAAAACTTTGTTGTGACTTCAACAAAAATAATGGTAAAAACTATAAAACAGCATACGAAAACTAAAAACACAACTTCGTGTGGTAGTTGCCGCTTCGACGGCTTCAGAAAAGGAGTCGGTAGCGTCAAGAGCAACATCGTCATCGTCGTCGTCGTCGTCGTCGTCGTCGTTGTCGGCATATGAACACATACAAAATATTCCCTACAAAGGAGTTGATTACACAAAGGAAAATTACGACGAATCATTTCCGCTGCTTGGCTGCTTACACGACCACGGCGATGGCGGAGCCGCCTCTAAAAAATGAGGGTGAACGGCGGGGGGTGGGCCCGTTTTGGGTAAACGGCTGCAAAAACAAAGCCAGTCGGAGGAAGGTAGTGCCCTCACCTCCTGGTTTTCTAGTGAAAAATCACAAGTGAGATAGCAGAAAAAGACCAGTCCAAGTTGCTTCTGTTGTTGCTCGTTGTTAGCGCCAAACTACTAACGAGCATCAAACGAGGCGGGACAGTGCATACTTTGAGGCGTCAAATGTGAACCAGTGACAGCTTTAACTCGCTAGAAGGTAGTCAAATGTAATTGATACAAGATAATAGGAACCAGAGGGCGCTTTTAGGACCACCTTCGATCTTTAGAAAATATTAGCGATATTGATTCGACTTTCACAAATTGTTGTGCCTTTTTCTACTTACCCCTGTACTAAGGGGTATAAAGTGTATTATGAGCTAGGGTCGAAGGGTACCATCAAAAAGTCAACTCTACGTTTTAGTCTACTTCTTGACACCCTTGCATATATCTTTGCAGAGGGTATATTAATATTATCCAGATACTTGGCCTTGTTATGTTTAATTGCTACCTTCAGGCTGTCCAAAGTAAAATGGAGTTTTAAACAGTACTAGGGAATTTTGCATTCTTGCAGTTCTCAAGTCTTAATTCTTCGACTTGGCAGTTTATACAGGAATTGTTAATGAATTGATGGTTTGACAGAGTTAAAAGCTTACTAATGATATTGATTGGGAAATCAATTGAAACATTACTGTCTGAGCAACCTCTAACTGTCGAAATGTTCAAAAATCTTTGTTTATTTTCCATTTGATTATGGAATTAAAACCAACCCGACCTTGAGCCTTGAGCCAGCCACTTTGAATATACATATTTTCCAGATTAAATTCTGGAATTTTCAAGAATTTTGCTCCTAAAATCGAGCTTAAATCGTTCTCAGTATTGGGTTTTCAGGCAAGGGGAGTGAGGATAAGAAGCAATGAGGAGAACACATCGATGAGCTCGCTCTCTCAGTGCTGTTTTTTATGGGAGAGTGCTGTGTGGGGAAGCTATCGAGCAAAGAGCGCAATCGATTTTTGCACTCTTGTTGCTTTGAAATTCCCAACCAGCTATGGCATTTCTAGCATGGAGAGATGGCTGTTGACAAACAGTTGACAGGTAAAGACTGATGCTGCTTGGTGGTGTTGTGTATTCCTCGAGCCGGCTTAAACTTGCTACATGGCTAAACAATTTATTTTCTATAAAATAAATTCCAACAAAATGGCATAATAATGAAATAACCCTATTTTGAGCACCATTTTAAATTGTTTTATGATTAGAATTTCTGAAGCTCTTGATTTAACAACAAACGGTCTTATTCTTGAACCTGATCAGCTCTTGATACTAGAAAGACCATTCTCGGTTATTCACAATGCTGTATGCTCTTGATTCAAGAATGAGTAATCTTGAATGTGATCATGTTTAGCACTTGATTCAAGATCTATTCTATCGAACTTCTGACATCGAACATTCTTGATCCAAGTATAAAAATCTTTGTTTTTTCTTCGAGTGTAAGGGGTATAAAAATAATTACAACTTCAATAATCTAAGGCGACATCGTAGTCAAGCAGCTTGTTAGCAGCTTCTTTCCAGTTGAAATCATTTGCTGACACTGACTCAACTGACTTTACAAACGCTTAGGAAAAGTGACCTTATATTTTTAGATTACCATTTTCTCAAAAGAAAAACGTAGCGAAATGTCTCTTTTATGTCAAAATCTTGCTGCTTAGGTGAAAAGTTGTCTTAAAAAATGAATTAAAAGCCATTTTTCTGTTTGGAAACTGCCCAACTTTCATTCTAGGCCTCTCTTTTATTGTGTGGTGGACTTGGCTCGCCTTGCAACACCATGGTCGATTCCTGTTTTTTGTTCAGAATTCCAAACTACATTGAAATAGTTCCACCAAAACGGTTTCGCTTACTTGCTTAATTCATGTAAGCTGTTGTAATCTAACCTATTTTTGAAAACTGTAATCAAAACGCTTCAACTATTAAAGCTACACCACTTTCTGCAAATTATCCAGTGCCCACTTTGGGAGCATTTCGAAAATTCATTCACTTTATTTTAAACACTTTATGGTCCCAATTTGCATAGGCAAACATGTCTCAGAAGTATGCCAGCCACCCACACAACTAAGACAAGCACCTTAATCCCTTTTTATTACCGCCTGAGCCATAAAACTTGTGTGTAGGGCACTTAAAATGAAACCTGCTTAAATGTGATTCACTGGCAGAGTCATAAATAAATTATGAAAAACGCTTAACTACTTTCGACAGCTTATAAACGCCTACAAAATGTGCAAGCCGCCGCAACTATTCCACCCACCCCCCGGCCCCGCTCACTTTCAGCTGTTGATTTACAGTTGCATATTTCTTAAGCGAACCCTATCGTCCTCGCTGTCGTTGTCTGGGACTGCGGTGGCCATAAAGCAATTCATTTCCCTTATGCATTTTGTATGTGTGGCAAACGAAGAAGGCAGGCAGCCAACCGGCCGGGCAGCCAGTCAGGCAGGTGGGTAGGAGCCCAGGTCTAAAGAAAATGGCGCAACGGAAGCGCTTTCAATGAAATTTATGACGCATGGAAACATTAGACGATCGTTGACGTTTACAAGTTTGATGTTGAGTAGTTTAGGGCAGGGCCGAATGCCATGTCCTGACACCCAAAAGAAGCTACAAATTTATGAGTTTCAGAAAGTTGTACGCTTGTCTGTTGTGCTGGCTAATTTTTTGTTGTTGTGTGTGTGTGTGTGTGTTGAAAGAATTTCAATTAAATATAATTTATGGGATTATGCCGTAGGAAAGTATGTTGTCAACTGACAAGCCGCTGGAAAATGACTTAGATGAAAATGAGACTTTCAGCAAATTCTTATCGAATTTAATCAGAGTTATATGTTGATCAAGGTGAAACTCAGAAAAGTAAAAAAGTAGAGAAATGTTTCTTAATTTCTGCAGTCATTTATAAAAGCGCTTCTTAGAGTCAAAGTCACTCAGAAGTACATCAAAAGCAGCAGATTCGTCGATTAGAAGTCGCCTGAAAGTCGAGCTGTAGTTGAGGAGTCTAATAGAAGATTCTTTAAGTTGGCTAGGCACCTTAGAGTCACTCAATTTGCCAACGAGTCGCTTAGCCTCTCAGAATGATAATAAAAAGTCCATTAAATCTGATCAGATGAGATAAGTTAGCCACTTTTCAAAAGTGATCTCTCGAAGAATCCTGTGGAGTAGCTAAAAACTTGACCTAAAGTTGCTAAGAATCTCAAAAATACTGCCGCTTATTAGCCGTCTGAAATTCGCCAGTATATCACCATCTATCAATAGACAGACAAAAATTGCTCTGCAATCGCTGAAAAGTCACACCACCGCACACTGGGCTGAATGTCCAAATTGTTGGCATAAAGTAGAATTTTTTATGACAATGTTTTATGATGTTTGTCATTTATTCTAAAAGAGGATACTTCAAATTTAACAATTCCAAAAATGAAAGCTGTCGGAGGGCAATTGTGGACTATTAACATTCCTGCAAAGTCTGATGTTGCTTGCCTACATAAAATAGCGGAAAAATATATGTCATCTTTGCTAAAAGCGACAATTTCTGCTAGTGATCAAATAAAATGTGTGAAATGTGCAAAATACAGTAAAATTGATGTATTATGTCAATAATATTAATCAAATGTATTATACCTGTTAAATAATTAACTCTAATTGGTTTTGTGATACGGCCTTAGTCAGGGAAAACTTACTCAAAAAACACATTTCCCCTGTTGACTTAAATCTAACTTTCGCCCACTTTCGACCAAAATGTTATTATGTTAAAGAGTTCTTCAAAGAATGCAATCTGACTTGTTATCAACTCTTTTTGCCCGATTTGGCCCGTTCTCTGACTTTTAGGAAAGATTAAGCTCAGTGTAGGACTTATTTTCAATGTGAGGCAGATCAATAGTCGAGAAAAACTATACTTTTTAAGGGATTTCTAAACGAATTAACATGCATTCGTCAGTGCCGAAGTTTTTATACCTTTGCAAGTGCTGGCTTATGTATTTTCAAAAAATAGTCATTTTCCCATTTTCCGACCGATCGTTCGTATGGGAGCTATATGATATAGTCATCCGATTTGTCCAAAAAGACTCTGTGCAAAATTTCAGCTCGATAGCTTTAAAACTGAGAGACTAGTTCGCGTAGAAACAGACAGACAGACGGACGGACAAAGCTCAATCGACTCAGCTCGTCACCCTGATCAGGAATATATATAGTTTATAAAAAATTATAATACCCTTTGCAAGGGTATAAAAAAATGCAAAAACTATCTAAAAACAAAAAAATCAAAAATTATTACGTATCCGCCACGTGGGACCATGTGGGCGGTGAGGTAGTCGTGGTAGGATCCACCCAGAGAAATGTAGCACGAATCGGCAAGCACGATTTCTGCTTCAATTTAGAATTTTTCTTCTTGATTTTTCTAAGACGAAATCTGCTCGAATACAAGCAGACAAACGTTCTTGACTTTGAGCTTGATGGCAAGGGAAGTGCGGGGAGCCACAAGTGGAGACAGCAAACAACAAATGAGAACAATTCTCTCTCTCACTCTCAGAATTGCCAATGGATGTTGCCTACAATTTATACCGAGAATTCGCCGCTGCTTTGTCTAAACGCGTTGTGGCGGTGCCGGCTGAGATGTCGGTGTCGGTGAGTGTTGCAGTCTTCGAGGCCCTGAGTTCAAGTCCCAGTTGAGGAAAGTACAAAATAAAATTCTTAAATGGCATTTAAAAATTAATCACAATTTATTAGGAGAGGAGAGTGGCATTGGGGTGTGAGGATTTTGAGGTGGTGTGGTGTGTGCGTGTTGCGATGTATCTTCCGTGCTACTCTTGGAATCGAAACTTTTTTATTTTTGCAACCAAGAGAAACTATTCTAAGAGTCGAGAATATTTATGCTTGCATCGAAGAAGATCTTTTCATGGATCCAAGACTATTTATGCTTGATATCAAGAAGACTAATTCTAAGACCAAGACTATTCTTCTCGAAAATCTGTGCTCGATTTCAAGATTTTTCTTCTTGGATCCGAGAATATTCGATGTTGCCGTACTTTTGACATCGAATCTTCTTGATATCAAGCACGATCTTCTTGATTTTTTCTCTGAGTGATCGGTTTAAAACTCTAACTTCTAAATGATATTCTGGTTGTTGTTATCAAAATCACCAAGTTTCAACTCTATGGCTGCATTTGTCGACTTTATGCCAAAAATTTGGCTTTTTAGTCCAACGTGCACCGGTCAGGAGTTGCAAAGACGTCGAGAGCTATAAAAAAAATAATATTATTATTAAAATAATAAATATTATTATTTTGTTTTTTTTCTTCTAAAATTCTCTATAATCATTTATAATACTTAGCCAAAAATCAGAGTAAAATGAATTAAGTTGACTAGGACTGACTTAATTGTCACTTTTAAAATATATTTTTTTTGTTTATTTTGTATCAAAATGACATTTTAAAATATCAAATTGATCTTAAATTATTGTTATCAGATTCAAATTAAATTAAATTATCAGATTGATATTTTCGAACATGTAGTTTTCACGTGTATAATATAGACTTTTTATTGATATAAGAACATATAATATATAAATCAGCCATGCTCCGGCTTCCACTTATTTTTGCGAAATGCGATTTCAGCCAATTCGTACGATATCAATTTAGAGCGCTCCGAAATTCGCCAGTTTTTGTTATCGATAATTTTCCATTCCTAACTTGTTTTGTATCATTTCACATTACAAAAACAGCCACTTCTTTATGCTATCGATAGTCATTTATCGATACATACCATGGCCAAATCGCAAGTTGTTGTTATTGTGAGCATCTTTTCACATTGCTCAATTTGCTGTATCTCTATTTAATAATTGTTTAAAATATTGCCTTAATGCAAATTGAGTTTAAGAGTCCATAAAGCAAATCTTAAAGTGTTAAAGAACTGTTTGTGTTTGTGGATCAACCTATATATTTCATTTACTTTTCATCAGATAAGATGTCCCCTGGGAGTTTCTGATCAGTTTTGCTATGAAGTTGCTTTGTTGGGTTTGCGTAGTCGTTCAGCTTCGCTTAAAAGCAACTAAGCAGCGTAAGTTGATAGTATCTTTAACAGGATTGCTTATTCCTAGAAAAAATCGAGTAAAAGTCATTCATCTGTCATTCCAAAAGATGCTCCCAGCAATCGTTTAGAAGTTGCTTAGCTATTAGAGTCGCTTGGTTTAAAACAAAGACGCTTAACGGTAAAACTAATGTTGCTGAGCAGCAAAAAACTCGTATAAAAGTCGTTTTAAAATCGCTTAAGAATTGTTAGGCAATCTGTTCTACGCTGCCTCTCGATGTTGCTTTGGAATGCCACGGTTATGAGTTACGGGCAGTTGGTAGGCATTGTTCGCTGATGAAAAAAGGGTGGCTCCTCTTGAAACAGCTGTACGATCTACCAGCATCCTTTGTGGTATTGTGTCTCTGTTTAAAGTTGTGCGAAAGCATATCATAAGGATTTCTGAGTTGATCAAAGTCGCTAAAAAGTCAGGAGGTTTTAAGATGGTTGTCATGTTCCAAGATAAGGAAAACTTAAGCAATATTCCAAAACTACTCAGTATCTTAATATGGTTTAGATGGCTTTTAGGAGTCTCTTAAAAGCCTACTTAAGTTCAAAAATAAGCAATGGTACAATTATGAAAAAATTTTGGACGATTTCCTCTGAACCAAGTCTTTAGGTCGTCCTCAATAAAATGTGCTGTGAAACAGGCTTAGAAGATAAGAGACCTAATAAAAATGGTGGAGCTTTACTTTTATTTTTGGAAATTAGCTTTAAAAGAGAATCTTGATGAACTCCAAAAAGAGAAGAAAATCTAACGAGTGGTTAATATCTCTTTGGACATTACAAGTCTAATTTAAGACCATCTTAAGGTAATTCCCAACGACTTAAGGCTTTCTTTTAAATAATGTTTACAGTAAAGCTATGATTTTAAATGGAGGTCACTAATGAAAACCCGTATTTTTCCCCATCCACATATGTTTTTGCATCCAGCTCCCACACCCTTGAAAAAAAATGTACCACCCCGGCTAGCGGCTCATTTAAGCAAACAAACAACATTCCATGGCCTGCTGTAAAAATCCAGCGATGCATAAAAGTGTGCTACAGCACCATTTAGCCCTCAGCATGTGTGTCAAAATTTTATGGCGAAAAAAATGATGCGAAAGCTCAATTTGAAAGCCGCTTAAAGTGCATTAAAGTTTAGACTAGAGAGCGCCGTGGTGTCTTTCTGTTTTTCTCTGGGCTGCTGTTTGTTGTTTGCCCGCTGCACTTAATGTAATTAATTTTAATTAAAATCCAACGGGAACATAGATGCGAAAAAAAGCATTTGCCACCGTAATGAGTACAGAGATGGGCGAAATGTTCTGTCGAATGGTGAACTCTGCCTCTGTCTGTCTGTTTGGTTGCATATCTTTTCGCGCCTGTAAAGGCAAAGCAAGAAAAAAGTGTGCTATGTTTTTCAGCGCTGTGGTTAAAGCACAAATAGAAGGCGTACACCCACACACACACACATACAGTCAGATGATGTGCTTTGTGCGAGTGTGTTTGTTTAGCTGCTGGCCCGTAAATTCCACGTTACAACTACGATGAAGCGTTTGGTAAACATTTTAAAGTTCTGCCATTTTAAATTATGTTGAGAATGCCTCAAGTGAGAGAGAGGGAGCGAGAGCGAGCGCGCGAAGAGAGAAAGAGAAAGGGAGAGTGGGCACTTTGCAATGCGTCAATAAAAGCAAATGTGTGTAAATTGTTCAACAAATATGAATTGGGGATTATGAAAGATTGTTTATTAAATATATAAAACAAATATGGAATATCCATTTGAAAACAATACTGACTTGACCGAACGGACTTGAAAACTTGGCCATAAATTTAAAGGGTATATACTATTCTTAACTGATCTGTGGAGTTGTTGAATTGAAGAAGTTTTAAAGTTGTTGTAAACGTAAATGTCTGTAAAATTTATTAGTTTTATTGTTTTTTGTTTTTGACTTGTACAAACTTAAACAATTCCTCAATTCAACAACTCCACAGATCAATACGGAGACTTGATTATCTCTAATTATTATCAATTTAAATTTATTCATTCTTCGTGCTGTATTATTTTAATACTAAAAGAAATGTTAGACCAAACAAAGAATGCAAAATCATAGTATTAAATGAAGTGAAGTGTACGGGGCCCAGTCCAAAATAAGAGTTCCTTCATATCCGGCAACAATTAGTTCACCTATTAAAACTAAGATTTTATGACCTATTGGATTTTAATCTGCATAAGCCCATCAAAGAAATTTTATATTATAGTGGTTAAGGTTGATTTCGATTAAGGATATTCCTTTTCGGCTACAAACCGATCCTAAATCAAAGCTTAATTTCAAATCTAGCTGACAACCGAATCGATTTAGGTCACACAAACCAATTAGTGACCTATTTTGAATTATTTGGTCATCACATCACTGTTGATTTTTACTCTAAACCAAAGATAAATGAAAAATTATGACTTAGTATTAATAAGTTAATTCAAATGAATGAAACGACTTCCGTTCGTATCTGCTAAGCCGAAAAAAAAACACAGAGGTCTCTGACGAGTCTTAAGACGTCAGAAGATTCCTCTTAGACAATGATTAGAACAATTTTACAACATGTGATCGTTAAATATAAATCTCTGATCAATCTGCAGTCGTTTCTTTGATAGGTTAGTCGTCCTCTAGCGGAAAATATTCTCAATATTCTTTAGTGCTTCTTCACCCTAACGGATTATAAGCCAGATTAGTTTCCAGATTATATAAATTTTAAAGAGTGTGGTATGTTGACCTTTCTATCCGAGGATTCAATTTCGAAAAATGCGACTTCATGAATTCGAAAGTGTGCAAAAAGTTACATTGTAACGACAGAAATCATAATTATATAAGTTGCTCGTAGAGTAAAAAGGGTATACTAAAGCCGTGCAATTGTATGTAACAGGCAGAATGAAGAATCTCCGACCCCATTAACTATATATATTCATGATCAGCATCAACAGCCGAGTCTAGAGACTAGAAACGTTAGAGCCACCAAATTTTAAATGTAGATTAATTAATAGATATTGCCTGCGCGCAGATCAAGTTTGTCTCAAATTTTGGCCATGCCCCCTCCCGCCCCCGCAATAAAAAATCTCCCACAGTTTTTAAAATATCGAGCTCAGTGTATAGTATGTGCCCAATATCTACAATCTGGCAGAGTTGTACTTTTATAAAAACACGTAGCATACTTATCTGTGCCGCATACGCTGTTATAATATAAAGTTGGAATATTCAAATTAATGTTAATGCTCTGTTAATTAACATAAGGAATGTTAATAAACACTTATTCCCCTGCGTAACGGGATTATCGAAGTCGGGCAGGGCCGAGTTTAACTTAGGCTCTAGTTTTTCATAAAAGGATCTGACTGAAAATAACCTCACAGCCCAGATCTATTGCCCTACAGATCTCAAATATAAGAAAATATGAATGAACCACTGAACCGAACCGAAACAGCGGCTTAAAAAGCTTCTAAAACTACGTAATGAACCGGCACGAACCTTAAAAAAATATGGTTGGTCTATTTTTTTGACTAAACTATTTTATTTCGATAAGGGGAACCCAAGAGAGCCGAAGCAACTTTGGTTTTTTGATCAACTATTTTTGTTCTTACACGGCACTATGGGCAAAAAGTCCGAAATTTGTGCAAATTGTCCAACTTTAAAGCTAGAGCATCCCAATTTAGCACAAAAATATGTAAATTTATTATATGACTAGATGGCCCGGCGAACTTCGAACCGCCTAACAATAAATAACAGTAGTGGGTTAACTTAATAAAATAAGTACAAAATTTATTAAATTCAACAACATATATGTGTTCGAGAGGTACCCGAAAGAGTTGACCGATTCGGACCATATTTGTTATCAGCCTTCCTCTATTCATGACGAATGTCTTTATAAAGTTTCATCCAAATCGGTTAAGTTTAGGTCAAGTTATGCTGCAAAATAGCCGTCGATGGCAAATTACGCGATCCCTGTGTGACCTACCAGAATCAGCTATAGATATAAACCACCTACGCTGTTACTACTACACTCACACGAAATTTCATCGAAATCGGTCCAGCCGTTTGGGAGGAGTGAGGTTATAAAGCCATGTACGGAAGAATTTTATATATTAAGATTTTGATTTTTTTTCTTAGTCGAAAATTTGTTTAGTTTTTGGACCATAACTTCCAAGAGCGTGATGATATCAATAAAGTGTGAGGATAGTCAAATTAAGAACAAAATGGTGTATAAAGTAAATAATTTCAAAATTTTTTTTAACTTGTAAATAAATTCAAAGAATTTTTATACTCTGTACCGTAGGTACATAGAGTATTATGAGTTTGTGCAAAAGTATGTAACATCCAGAAGGAAGCATCTCCGACCCCATAAAGTATATATATTCTTGATCAGCATCAACAGCCGAGTCGATATAGCCATGTCCGTCTGTCCGTCTGTCCGTATGAACGCACAGATCTCAGAGATGGTAAGAGATAGAGGTTTGACGTGTATGGGACATATGCTTCTTATGTCTGCAGGCAGATCAAGTTTATTTTCAATTTTGGCCACGCCCCCTCCCGCCCCCGCAATTTAGAAAAAACGTCATATCTCCCACAGTTTTGAAGATAGATGGCTTGTTCCTTCTGGACATATTTAGTTATTAGAATAACTTATCGATCCGCCAAAGAAATGAAGTAGATCGGATGAACGGTTTTCGAGTTATGATCAAAAGACAAAATTTCTTGGTACAGAGTATGTTATAGTCGGGCTTGACCGACTTTCTTTCTTGTTTCAACTGAAATTTCTCTAAAAAATTCACATTTTTCATATTTAAATCAATATAAGAGTATCTGAGGAATCAAAACCAAACTTTTAGTTTTTCATGATGCTTTTTTATCTAAGTTTACTTAGCAACAAATTTGGTTAATAGTTTAAATGGGTTAATAAATTTGGCTGTAGGGCCCAACTATGTGAACAAACCTCGTTCAACACACGTTTAGCCAAATTTGCTGTGACAAAACGGACAATTTATTTGAACTCAGCACCCGAAAATACATTAGGAACGTATGCTATCTTCTCTGGTTAAAAATGTGCATTTTTTTGTGAACTTGTATTATCGGATACTTATGAAAAATCTACCAAGTTCAAGTCTTTCTGATTTAAATAGCATTGTTATGCTTACAAAGCTCTTCTAAGCTAGGAAATAAAATTAGCCCTGTAGTACCTGGTGATCCAGCTACCTGCTATAAAATAAATAAAGTGCATACACTTTCGTTAAAAACTTCTCAAAACTGAATGGAACACCTCATTAAAACCCATTAAAGCTTTAGAAAAGAGTCATAAAAACCTGTCTATGCAATCCCCCTTTTTTTGTATGACTTTAGCAGCATAAAAGCGCAACAAATCCTTTTCACTTTTTATACAATTTACGAGCTTGGGCAAACCTGATTACAAGCACCTACCCGTGCAGGCACGCAAGACAGACAATAGACTCCCTCGCACACACACACACACACACACATGGGCAAACTTTCTACACCACATATTGACAATGAGTGTTGCTTGCATCTGCATCTTGCCCTTCGCCTTTTAGCCGTCAGCTGCGTTGCACCTTTTTTTTGCACTTTGCGATAAACAAATAAAAATTGTACCTCTGCCTAGACATTGCATTTTTTATACCTCCTGCAAACCGATTCACGCGCTGTTGCACAAAGCAAAGTCGGCGTTTTGCTTCGCCTCCTCCTCCACGGCTCAATTGCAAGGCTACGTTTCGTTGGTTTCACGAGTTTTTTTCCGGGGTTGGGATATGTGGGAGACTGCATAAGGCGGCGCGTCAAATAAATAGAAAAATGTTGCACGTGGCTGTTAAAAATTTAAATAAATCAAAGAAGAAGGCGTTTAAATTTGTGGAAATAATGTTTTGTGTTTTCGTGTATTATGCTGTAAATGAAAATGTGGAAAATGTGGAATTTTAAAGAGAATTCTAGGATTTGCTGGTAAATTATGTTATTTAAAGTTCTAGCATTTCTTTGAATCTAAGAATATATCACATCATAAAAGTGAAGTATGCTGATCCCTGAGAAAGTCTAGAAACTGATATGTACAGACAATGTAGCTTTGAGAACATACTCTAATTTACGAATAATTTCTTTTCACACGCCACTTCTACCCCCTATTCATTCATTTACCTCAATCCTGCATTTATTTTCAATCTACTACAGTTTCAATCCAATTGGCAAACATTTATCCACAAGTTTTTGGTTACTAACACGATTATGGCATTTACTGGCACATAAAACTCACCAATAGCCAAAAACTTTTGAGTAAATGCTGCACCGGCTGGCAAAGGAGAGGAACAGGACAAACTTCCACCTAACGACTGCCAATTGAAGTTGTTAATGAAATAATTTCTTATAACGGGCAGCAGAACTAGTCGAAGTTTTCGCCGCGGTGGCAAGAAAGTGAAAATTCAGCATTTAAGTTTCTCTGGGTTGGCATAGATTTGTGGGTAGAGCTAGTCGTGCACATTCGTAGAATGTATCCCTTGGTACTCTTTATACCCGTTACTCGTAGAGTAATTATACCCGTTACTCGTAGAGTAAAAAGGGTATACTAAAGTCGTGCAAATGTATGTAACAGGCAGAAGGAAGCATCTCCGATATCATAAAGTATATATATTCTTCATCAGCATCAACAGCCGAGTCGATATAGCCATGTCCGTCTGTCCGTCCGTCCGTCCGTCCGTCCGTCCGTCCGTCCGTCCGTCCGTCTGTATGAACACCTAGATCTCAGAGACTAGAAGAGCTAGAGCAACCATATTTTATACGTAAGCTAGTATTGTCTGTAGGCAGATCAAGTTTGTTTCAAATTTCGGCCACGCCCCCTCCCGCCCCCGCAATAAAAAATATTGAATAACTCCCACAATTTTTAAGATATCGAGATCAGATTTTGCAGTGTAGTCTATGTGGCCAATATCTACAATCTCACAAATTTTCAAAAGGATCGGATAATAAATGGCCGAGTTAAAAAAATGTTGCATACTTATCCGAGCTGAGCTGAGTAACGGGTATTTCGAAGTCGGGCAGGGCCGACTTTAACTTACGCTCTCGTTTTATTATGTGCCTGGTGCATTTGGGCTTCATTATATGCCACTCGGCAAAAAGTCTAAACAAATTTTCTTTGACTGCACTTACCTCGTTGAGCTTTCCTTTTGTGTTCTCTGTCCATTCGCACTCATCAGACGGCCCTCAAGTCTGCCGTTCGTGCCATTGTGCGCTTTGTTTAATGTTATGTAAACTTTTTAGCCTTCTTTGTGCATAGCTTTGACTTGTGTTTTTCGTTGTCTTTGTATCTATTCAGCCATTCATTTGTCCAGTTTTTGCTCTTTTCCCGTTTCAATGCTTTAAAGGTGTCGTCCTTAAAGCCGCAGCCTTCTGCAAATTGAGTCGTAAAAATCATTGCATACTCTGAGGCGCGCACAACTTTTTCTGCCACACGGACAAATTTTGTGCTCTGCTGACTTTGTGAGGCCAAATGATTGATGACTTTTCAATATGGCAGGCAACCGCAAATGTAAATATTGCTTTTCGCTTTCTCCACGAGGGTTGGGCTTATCGCTCCCCTCTCAGAAATCAACTTAAGCACTCAATCGTGGATTACATGCGTTTTATTTATGATTTTCTACGCTGGTATTAAAAAATGTTTTGCTTTCTCTCCTCTTTTTTTATTGTCATTTTCAGTTCTTGTCGTTGAGGAGGAAAGGAGGGTTGCCTTCGATTTGCGTTGCTCTCACTCTGCTTTCAATTTTGTTGTGAAAACTTTTCTATGTTCAACTTTTTTATTTTGCCTGCCAAGTGGCAACATTTAATTGCTCAGAAAATATTTTCAAATGGGGGAAAAAAAAAATCATAAAAAATGTTGTTGTCAATTGTTGTATTTTATTATGTTGCTTAAAAACTTTCTGCTGGGAACAGAAATTTTTGTGGAGAGCTTAGCTCAACACTTCAACAATTTGCTATATTTTTCAAATTTTGTTGTCAGTTGTAAAGTTTGAGAACTTTTAGAATAAGTGAAGTGAACAACTGAACTTTATAATACAGTGGAGAATGAGATTTAATGAGAAAAGAGAATTAAATGTATAACAATAGATTGCTTGGATCTATGTGAACTGAATAGATATATCAAAAAGGTGTGAGTGCGGCGAACACTCACTAGGCGTTGATGAGAAACATGCTGTTTGGGTTGGGATCCGACTTGCACTTAATTGTGCAAATACTTAGTACTTATCTTTGAGATCGACACTTCCAGACATCGGCTGTTGATACTGATCAGGAATACATAAACTTTTTAGAGTCGAAAATGTTTCCTTATCTCTTGCCTACATTTTGCACAGCTTTATGGTCCTCTTTATTCCATATTTAATGGAAACAGGGTATAAAAAGATCACGAAAACAAACCAAACAGAAAGTCAGTAAGGCCCGACCATATTATACTCTGTACCAACAAATGAGTATGCTGTGCTACTGCACTGCAGCTGCGAACACTCTTTTCCCCATAACTAAACAACTATTCATCCGATATTCACCATTTCTTTATCGAACCGATGAATATTTTGATTTCTAAATATGTCTAAAGGGTACAAAACCTCTAAACTGAGAGAGATGTGTTGTTGTTATAAGAAGTTGTTGTCCCATACAAGTTTAACCTGCCTTTCTCTCTCTTACCATCTCTGAGATATATGCGTTCATTCGGACAGACGGAAATGGCTATATAGTTTTGGCTGTAGATGCTGATCAAGAATATATATACCTTTTGGGGTCGGAGATGCTTCCATCTGGCTGTTACATACTTTTGCACAAACTTATTATACTCTGTGTACTTCTGGTACGCCAGAGGTGCAAACCTCCTAAAAATCGGGAGTGGCTTACTCCGAACCAGCAAATCTTCCCGGGTTCAGAAGGTCGCTGAACCAAGAATCAGGATCGAACCATAGTTCAGCTGATGTTTTTGTTTTGCGTTAATTAAGAGACATTTTGAAAGAAGTTGAGTGAAAATTAATCATTGTGTTCATGGAAGTCGAAAGTCCCGATGATTTTAACATAAAATTTGACCTTAGTCTAAGTTAATCATTAATGTGTCTTCCTCTTTCTCTGGATAAATTTGACTTAAGAGAAGAAAAAGGGCGGTCGGCTGATACTTGTGTGGCAGGAACAGGTAATACAAAAAATGGGACATTTTTAGGTCCTTTACAATGATAGTTGATTTCGCAAATCTTTTAACGGTATTATATTTCCGGTATTCATTATTTTCTAGCTCCTTAGCTAAAGATTTGAGATCATCTTCATCAGAAACTGAACATGGTAAAGAATTATTTTGAATTTCATTCAATTTTTCCATTTGATGATTATTCATTGCTGCAGTATGTTTCTTTGCAAATTGCTGTTATTTAAGGTGGCAAATTCGACATATTGAACAAGAAAAAAAATGGAATTGGGACTAAATTTCAATGTGAGAGCATTTTCTAAAAAACTTAATAAGGTTTTACAGTATTCTGCAAAAGATTTCACAACTTGTGTGCGACAAAGACAAGTTGAGCAGAAATCGCTGGCAAGGAGTTGCGCTTCTTGTAATTATACAGATGCTTCACATGCTTTCACATAATTTTCCATATTTTTTGCCAAATCGGATGACTACATCATATAGCTCCCATACGAACGATCGGTCGGAAAATGGGAAAAATAGAATTTTTTGAAAATATTTAAGCGAGCACTTGCAAACTTCGGCACAGACGAAGTTAACTTAGCTTTCTCGTTTTAATTATGCAAACGAAGTATGAAACGGATTAAGTGATCCTCTATCCAATTGGCCGGCTCTGACTCAATACCTTGACCAAAGAAGAGAAAGATATTGAACTTCCAAACTTATGTTAATCCGTATATTAGAACTACTTAAAGTTTAAATTCCAACTCCCGATTCCCTCTTCTAGGTTGAACCAAATCAGCATTCTTCAAGCTCAACCATTAAATCGCTGATTATGTCAATATGTATTATGCTGTCAATCTCAACCGTGACGTAGCAAAATCTACTCAAAAACTGAGCTTAGTCTCCGTCTAATTCCACAGTAGGAGGCACCACCAACAGGACCTGAAAAACAAAACAAAAATCAACAGAAACAGCAAACGTCAGCTGAAACTGACAGTGTGTCCTAGAGCATTTGACTTCATCCTGGCTGCAAAATTTTTGCCTGGTTTGACAAAAGTCAAGAGCCTTGAGCGGGATGGAGGGAAAGACTGCTCAGCATAACATTAATTAAGTTTGTAACGACAAATGCCAACACGACACGAGACGTAAACACTCACACACACACACACAAATCAGTCGGGACCAACTCCATACAAATGCAAAGCGACAACAACGACCTCAAAGGAAGGGGTGACAAGTGGTCGGCGGTGAGCGGGGCCGGGCGCCATGTCATGACGATGTTAATTTTATAAACTCTTCAGTTCTGCTGCGTGTTTGTGTCCATGCTAGTTAACGCCTGCGGTGGGTTTGTGTCTAAGCTGTGACAGAGCTCTTGTTTTTATCGCAGATTTTAAAGACACTTGAACCTCTTCAAGCTGGTAATTTCGCTAATGCCCAACTGCTTACTCAGTTCATTGTTTACCACGCTCTTCAGCAGCGGCTTGATTGTTTACCCGCCCCTCGTCATCCCCTTCCCCCAAGCCACCTCATCTACCTTTTTTGTTTGTTATTTGACTTAATTTAATGAAAATGTTGCAACCTGCAATTTACAAAACTAACGCTAACAGAAAACTCGAGTCTTGTTTACACGAAGCGCTTCTTGGTCTTCCCGGATGATGCGGGCTCAGTTTTTAAGTACACATCACAAAATCTTCCATCTTTCTTACTGGCGAAGTTAAACAAACGAATGCAAAAGATTTGATTCCACCGACTCGAGTAGTTGGAGTAAAAAATGTGCTAAAGTGGCAAAGATGAGGAAGACGGCATAAGTATGGCTTACGTTGAAGATGTTCAGGATGGGAATTTATTTACTAGAGGGACAACAGTTGTGATGATGACAGTGTCGTTTAATTATGCTGATTGCATTGCCTGATGTCACAAGATGTTTAGTGAAGTTGTTAGGAAAGAGGCGATGGAAATTTTGCATGATAACGATTGGATACTTTTTTACAAAGAAGCAAAAACGTGGATTGGCATTGCTTCTTATTCTGTCTATTGTTTTTGTCATTAAAGGAAATATGAGTTTAAACTTCTGCCACCGCACAGTGTGAGATTTTGTCAATCTAGGACTCTAACTTGGACTTTTTGTAATTTGTTAGAAAAAACCCCAATTGTTAAGAAAACAATCGATCAAATAGAAGTTGTGCGTGTTTTTTTTGCCAAATAGTTTTTTCTGCATTTAAGGTCAATACATTCACTAAAATTTTTTGCTATACGCGACCCTTACATTTGCACTTAAATATTTAAAATAAACTATTTTATAAACAGCTAAAAGGTAAGACATATTTGAAAAATCTTAAGTCTTTCATGGACTAGAGCTTCTAAGTTCGGCGTAGTTCGACTACGTCAAAGAATACAAAATGAGCGTTCATACTCATAGAACAGACTTTATAAAAATCTTGCTCATTTTTTGCCCAAAGTCATCTTTTTTCAACTTAACCTAACTTACCTAAAGTTCACTTAAATTTGAATTTAAAACTTAACAGATGGAATTGGCGCCTTCGATCAATATTATCGATTATTCTTGTGGATATGCCAAAGCAAAAATCAGGAAACACCAATGATGGGAACACAGCCCGAAAATTTTTCAAAGAAGCAAAAATTACATCAGACATAACAGGGATAAAAATCGATCTGATCAAAAGGTTTCGAACAATTCTAATTTGTATAAACAGCGGTCTTCCTGTCAATATAGATGCCTTTAAACGTTTTACTTCAGAAACTACCCAGCTTTATTTGAGGTTATATTCATGGTACAATATGCCAGTAACTGTCCACAAAATTTTATATCATGGAGCAATTATAATTTCTACTTGCATTATCCCCATTCGATTTTTCCGAAGAAGCGCAAGAGGCGCGCAATAAAGATTCCGTGAATTTCCGTGAACTGTTCACCAGGAAAACGTCACGAGTTGACACTAATACGGACTTCTCATTTCAATCGACCCATATATAGCTAGCTTATGTTTACCTCCAAAAACCAAGCGGGAAGCCATACCTGCAGAAGTAATTGCAATATTGTTGGATCAAAATCCCTATGATCAAGACTCTGATTCAGATTAAGCTCATTTGCTTAGCAGTTTTGTTTTTTATTTATTTTATTTATGCTTTTTTTTTGGTTTTTCTTCGGAACTAGTTCCTTTTGACACTAGTTGGAACTAGTTCTTCGGAAGAAAATTGGAGCTTATATTCTTCTTAACAATCATGCCAAGTTTCAAGTTGATTTCTCTTAAACTTTGGCTAATATTCAATTTTGAGTCCCAGATTGGCAAAATCTCACACTGTGCACCGGTCACCTTTAACAGCTATTGGCGCCAGAACTGAACAGGACCCCTTCTCTTGCAATAAAAACTAGAAGCACTCAAACTCAAACAAAATATAGTAATTTTAGCTTATATAGTTGAGGAATATTGATCAAGAAATAACTTTTTTATATTTAAGGTGATTGCTGTCAGAAGTTTGCATCAGAAAAGCCTCAACTCATAACTTAATCTAAGACCCCCAGTGTTAAAATAGTCTCAAAATTTGATTCATTCAACTTGTTAACAAATATCCCTACCCACTTAACCACCAACCATTCATTCTTCTTTTTTTCAGATTTCTTTGCCAATTTGGCTGCATTAGAACTCATTTATTCCTCGTCTCATCTACTTACATATATGTGCAACTAATTTGAAATGATGAGTTATCAGAAGGGTAAGTCTCCATTTAAGCGTACCATCAATATATTATCCTACCTACCTGGCTTTGACATCAGCCGAATTGCCTGCCCTCAATTCATTCCAATCACACTCACACAAATCATATCAAGAACCCAAATTAGTTGGCATGTTTCCATCAGGTCAAATCAATTTATTACGCCGTCGTCTGCATGTATACACAATTTTTTACGGGTCTCCAAACGAAAATCTTCTCTCAATTCAGAGTAAATCAAGAAAATGGAAAAAAAACGCGGGTCATTCTGCAACCATTTGCTAGACGCAGAGACTACAAAAGATAAAAATGCGTTCAAGCATTAAAATGGAATGCTGCTATCAACTAACAAGCTTTTCCTCTGATACAATCGAACAAAAGAATTTGGCTGCTGCTGTTGCTGCCTAATGAGCTGCCATGAATTGGCGATTTGTGTGGGCGCTTTGCCAACTAGTTTCAAAAATTAATTGCCACCATTTTTTGGAGCAGCTCAGTGGCTTAGGCCACTGCCGCATCGTTCAATTAACTTGTGCGACAATCCAATCAAAAGTGTATTAAAGGCCCCGCTTACGGGCGACAACGAGACCATTTTCATGGATGGAACGAAAGCGCCTGTCGATAACAGCAATTACATAAATGTTTTTATGGCATGTGCTGTTGGCTGGATGTGTTGGCCTAGTAGACTGCGGCTGCGACAGCGCCTATCGCTGACCAAATGCGATTTAATGGCCTCCACACAACAACAGCTGCAGTGCATTGTGCGGATTTTTTCCACAAAAAAAAAAGTATTTTGTCGGCTTGAAGCGTAGACTTTGCAATTAAGGCATAAATTCATATTAACACGCATACGACATGTGGCCCAGGGAGCAGGAAGGGGATGGGGAGGGGTAGAGAATTGAGTGGTAAGTGGAGGATGATGTTACAATTTTAAATTCAGAAATTATAGTTCTAGAGATAATAGCTCTATTTATGGTCAGTGTATGCACATTTTGCGAATGAAAGGAAGAGGTTCCAAATAGTTAGTTTTTAGGACTTCAATCTTTAAAGTTTAAATACAAATAGGATGCCTCTGGTTTAGTCGTGAGGACCTTACATGTTTTCCGTCCTGAATGATAAAACAATCAAATCGCATTACATATAGGTAGAATGGGTGTGCATCAAGTAGACACACTTGAACATTTTCGAACCACGGTTATCACTTTCCATACTAAGAGTATGACATATAAATATAGTTCTATGTAAATATGATATAATATGGAGACTATTTTAAGCTCCCAGAAATCTATTGATCATGCGTGCATAAGTCGTTTCTGTTTGTCTATGGGGGGTGACACAGTAATCTCTAGAGATTTTCGTATGAACGCATGAATTTTGAACCAAACTAGGAGAACTTTAGATGTAAAGTGACTGAAACGTTGCAGGCTACTGGATTATAGAGAAGGAAAACCGTAAGCATCAAATCTACTTGGCATTGAATAGTCGACTGCAAATCTCTCAACTTTTGTTTTCTAATCTAGTAGCCTATCATTTTGACGACATTTTGCAATTAGGGGCAAGCATTTTAGCTCGAAATGAAAGCGCTTATACGAAAATCTCTATAGATTTCTGGGTCACCCCCGTATATTTAATTTAATTTTTTAAATTTATAAAAATAAAAAAGAAGTCTTGAATTAATGTTAGGCAGTTCTTAAAAAAAGCCTTTTGTTCTACGTTCAAGACAACTTTTTACCTATAAGTCCAGATTACATTTCTGTCAGTTTTTAAAAAAAATATTCGCCTGCTGTGAAAGTTGACTCATAAGCTCCACATTCTAAGGTAACGTTCTTATACCTAAGTCACGAGGGTTGTGGACAGCTCAGGTCATAAGCTGACATTACGAACGTTAGGAAAAGCGACCTTACATTTAGGTGACCGTTTTCCTTAAAACTAAAATGTCTAAAATGTTCAGACAAAGAATTACTGTGTTTTCTAATGTAACTTCATGCTAAATCACGCTTATTGACCATGGCTGACAACGTTAAGACGTCATGTCATTAGTGATTAAACACTGGAGAACCCAAGCTCGACTCCCAGTGAGATAGGGTAAAGATAGGTAAAAAGTTCTTCTAAAAGAAGAATAATAACACTTGAGCTTGAAACCATCCAAATGATGATCATATTTCATTTCCTTTGAATGACTTTCAGCTAAGTTGGATGATTAAAAGGATATTTAAGATATAATGATAAGTGTACGCATACAATTTTTAAAACGTTTTGACTAATAATGTACCTTAAAAACTAAAAAACTAATTACTTACTTTTAGGCAGTTTTAAAACCTTAACCAATGTCAAAATGACCTAAATCGTTAAGGTGATCATCAAGCTGAAAGTAAGGTTGAGATGTCTTTGGCACCATTCTTAGGCCAAGTCTACCATGAACTAAAGATTATTTTCGGAGGCTTAAGGCTACTTATTTTAGGTGAAGACCACTTAAGGTGTATATCTTGTTTGAAATAAGTACTACACTGAGCGAAAAACGGTCTGATGTTTTTAGTTTTTACTTTGATTTCAATATTTTCACCATCGAATTAGCTTACAAATGAAATTCGTGTATCAGAAGTGTGTACACTTTTATTTAAAACTGAAAATAGTACATTTGTATTTATTATAAAACAAATTTTTTAAACCATCCTAAATTCAATTTATTTTGTTATCGTTTTATAGTAGAGTTGTTTTAAATTTGGTTCATAAGAACTATGCATCATTTAAATTTACTTAGACTTGTTACTTGCTGTGGAACTCAAACTCGAGGGCCTTTGAATACGATTGGAATGCGGTCTCAACCAGTTGCGCCATCGCACACGCTGTTTTCTACGCGCCAAATATACTATTTATATTAATTTTAAACTACCATCAGCCTACAAGCAAATCGCATAAATGAGACTCACTTTTTCAAGTCATGAGAAACTGCACAGAAAAAAATGATCACGATATTTAATATCACTCGGGTATTTTTCAGTATCGAATCGGTTTTCATCTGAAGAATACCCAGTTGATATGATCGAAAATATCACTCGTACATTTCGAACATATCAAAAGATATGATAAAGGATCATCCTTGGGATGATTTTTGAGCTCCGTTGGGTGATTAAAGGGATAGTTAAGACATATCCTTCCCAAATGGTTCTTTTTGGATCTTTTTTCTTTCTGTGTACAGCAACAACCTGGAATTCTTTGCTAAATGATAGGCTATCTAGTTTTACGGCTCACAAACCAACAGAGCACAAGAAATGGTCTATCTTGTAATCTCTTAGAATAAACTATGATATATTTTTAGCTTGAATCAAGCCAGAGTCAAAACACTTTGTTTTATTTCAACATGTTGATGTGATATTTATATTTTTATCCCCCTTAAGAAAATTTGCTGCTATTTTCCCCTCCTCCTATCAATAATCAAATATCTAGGCAACTCATTTTATTTATTTGGCTACTTGTATTATTTAATAAAAATGCCTGAATTGGTTCTGGAGACAACTTAAGGAGCTACCCCTACAAAAATTACGCGCCTCAATTCAGGCAATCACAAAAATTTCTATTTATCTCCTACGTACGCCTTCAGACACGTGCGTCTGCACCCTCGACACGAACTACATAAATAAACGAATGTGCTTAGCTCTTTACCCCCGACCCCCGACTACTCCACCTATGACTGGTAAACTTTTCCAATTTTCCCCTTTTTATCGTAAATTACGCACAATTCAATATTTGGCCTTTTTACTGTCTCTCCATTTGGCATTGTCTGCCTTTTTTCTGCCTGACTAGCTTCATGGGGGTAAGGTCTGCAATTTCGTTTCTTGTTTTTGCCATTTTGCTATTTTTTGTGTGTCTCTTTATCGTAAATAAGAAATCTCATACGTGCCTAGGCCTCCACGGCCCCCATGCCCACCATTCCATCGAAACCCACAACTCATTTGCCTTATGAATGAAACAGAAGCAAAAGTTAGTTTCACTTTTGTTTCTGGCCAAGCGGAAAGGGGGATCTTTTAATCGAAATTGGTTTCAGCTCACAAGTGTAATGATTGTTTTTCGATGCGATTTCGGTAATTTATTTAGCATTATTTATATTGGGAATGTTGTTCGTTTTGGGGCTATTGTTTAGGCTGGGAATTTAGTTAGAGAAAGTTTTGTGTTTTTGCCAAGGAGTGGGAAAGTATTTTAGTGGAATTGGAAAACAAGTTTTGCACAAGTAAGTAATGCTCCATCAAGGAAAGAAACATTTGGTGGAAAGAGACAAATTAGCTTAGACTTAGAGAAGTTCTAGGTGGTATGAGAGACTGATTAATGGTTAATAACAAAAGTAAACTGTTAGTTAATGAAATTATACAAATTATGAATTAGTTCTGCATTTACTACATTTTGGAATGTTTCTCAACTGATCCCCCAAGGCATTCGCTCTTTAAGTTTTACACAGTGAATAATTTGGAATTCCACTCATTCGAGGGGGGACAGAAATCTGTATAAAGATTTTTTGTTGCCTGCTGCATACAAAATCAGTGCATGACAACGACCTCAACACGTCTCTCTAGGTAGTTTGCTTCATGGCCAGACCAATGAACACACACACACACACACACGGAGAGAAACACAAATAGAGACAGAGCCTATGTGTGCGCCCAATTGTATGCAACGGCTTTTGTGTCAAAATTTTTATGCCGTGCATGGCACGCAAACGTGTGTGCAAAACACAACAACAACAACAACAAAAAAAGAAGGGAATAACGAAAAGGACACGCTGCACTCTGACAGGGATAGTAAATTGAAAGACCGAAGACACAAAACTGGTAGACGAGACCAAACTGATTCAATTAAATCAGTCCAATTGAAGCAACTGACGAAATGTGCGAGTGTGTGTGTGTGTGCGTGTGCATGGAATATTTTAAGCTGGCCAGGACACAATACATCCACATCCACATTTACTGCAGTCCCTTTGTTTAAATTGTCAGCGCTTAAAGTCGAAACCAAACTTCATCATTATCAACAACAACAACCAAATGTTGCTCCACGAAAAAGTTGCGCCCCAGCATTTTATACAAATAACTGCACATTTTGTTTGCGCAACACTTGCGCAACATTTTTTAAATGTCTCGACACTTTTTGCCACATGTTCGAAATCAGCGAACCGACCAAACAACTGAAATACCCCACCCACCCACGCCACCAGCGGTGACTTTTGTCGCGTATCGTATTAATATCTCAATTTATAGCAATTTATAAAAATATGAAAAACTGGAAGGAAATGGAGGCAAACTGTGGAACTGCAGAAAAGGCCGCAAATAAAATTTAAATGTGTTTTCTTTTTCATTTATTGCATGGGACTGCCATGTTGCGCCTAACGAAGCCAATGGACCCGGATGGGGAATTGGGAGCTGCAATTTTAACCATTTAAATGCGGATTTGATTTGCATCAGAGTTTTTTTTTATTGTTAGGCTTTAAGCATTTTGTATGTAAATTACATTGAATAGTTGAACAAATCGTGGAGGTCAATTGAACTGTAAGTAAGCGAAGCGAAGAAATCTGCGAAATAGAATAGATGAATGTGATCTAGGAAGAAGCTTAGTTTTCTAATTTTTCCATACAACGACTATACATTTCGTTATTTAATCAAATTCACATAGCCATAGCATAAAAAACGTTAATTTATCAAATATCGTTATTTTCTTTACGTTATAAGAAAGCACGAAAAAGTTATTAAGGAACGTTTATAAAACACAACTTGTAAGATCCACCTATCATTGGTAGAGCACTTAAGATTAGTAGTACTGAATTGTTGAAACATTGATGACCCTGTCTTACAAATTAACTAACACTTAGACGATTCCGGTCAGTTGGTAGAGAACACTTTTGTAAAACATTTCGCTGATTCCAAAAATCAAGTCCCCAAAATTTTCGAGAAATTGTCATATAAGGCAATTGTTTGATTGTGAAGAAAATCACCAGGAGAAAAATGAGTATAATATACACTGTATATCATTCGTTTCTGTTTGTTATTTGGAAATAGTCAATTAGACTTAATAGAGATTTGAATTGCCTATTAATCATTCATTAACTACATTTTAATCTATTGGTTAGCTTTGCCTTTATTATGGCATTCACAGGGCCTCTGTGTTTTCAATTTCACTCACTCGCTCAATTTCAATCACTTTTTATACTCTGCATCAAAGGTACACAGAGTATACACTCAGAAAAAACGACTGCTGGCGTTCTTGACCAAACGGGATAGAACTGAAGCCGTTTCGTACTTAAAATGCTAATATTATTCTTTCTTGGGTGTACTCAAATTAAGAAAAATTCATTCTAAACCGAAATATTGTTAAGACATTGAAATGACAGCAAACGTTCTTGAATCAAGTTCATTTTGTACTTACAGTAAAATGAAAATTTAGGAAAAGTGAGTTCTAAGTTGAAGTACAAAATACTCCACATTGAGTACAAAACAGACTTATATTTGATTACTCGATTTGACTTCACATTGCTTGGTGCCGGTGAATACAAAAGTGAAAGCAATTTTTTTCATAAAGGCGAACAAATAATCGTTAAAATTATTTATCATAATTGTGCTCAGATACATTTTTGCTGTCTTGCATCCTATTAAAAATAATAATTAATATTAAAATAAATTTCTTTAAATTTTTCGATGCACTAACCACATTCAACTCACATGTTTTGTTCATCCTGTTCGGGTTTTTTCTGCGTTTTGAAACGCTGGTAACAGGTTTATAAGATGCCGTTAAATTAAAAAAAAATTTTTAACAGTTATATTAAAATACTATTAACTTTTTTGTTAGTTTTTTTTTTGGTTGTTTTGCTAATCCACCTGATTAAGTTGAATCAGTAGTCAAAGTGAACAATTTAGAAGTGAAACATTTGAAACGCAAGTCGAATGCAAATCATTCGAATACAGCTTAAACAAAATCGTTAGATAAGAAGCACTAACATTGGAGAGACATTATTTACATATTTATTTATCTATCATCCTTACGCTACAATTCAGTGGGAGACTTTAAATTATCGCGTTTGTCACAAGTGTTAAAATAACATTAAGGTGGAAAAAAAACTTTTTTTAATTAAATATTATATAAATTGCTAAACTAGAGGTCTAATCATTTTATCAAAAGGAACTGTATTCGGGTTTGTCTTTAGACCATTACAACCTAAAAGTATGACCAACACTATATTAAAATAGTTCGAAATATCTATACGTAATATCATCAGACTTTAGACTTTAGAGAAACGTTCAGTTGGTAGGCATTGATCGCTGATGATAGAGGGTGGTTCCTCTTGAAACAGCTGTACGATCTACCAGCCTCCTTTGTGGTGTTGTGTCTCCGTTTAAAGTTGTGCGAAAGCATAAACATGACCTCTAGCCGGCTAAAAACTGCAGGTTTACTCAGTAGAAAGGTCACAAAAACCAGTCACATGTTGAATTAAATTTTTTTGTTATTTCTGTACCATTGACACCGTTTGTACTAAATTCAAGTACAAAGTTCTTGTTTTTTTTCTGAGTACACTGTATATTGTTTCTGCAAATTTATGTAACAGCCAGAAGGAATCATTTTCGACCATATAAAGTATATAAATATATTCTTGATCAGCATCAATATCCCATCAAGTTGATATAGCCCTGTCCGTTTGTGCAAACAGAACTCAGAGATGGTGAGATATAAAGTTATAACATTTTTGGTACATATGCTTTATATATATAAGCAGGTCAGGTTTTTTATAGATTTATATAATTTTATAGATTAAAGGTTCGTGAATTATGGACATTTCAGTAATTAGTATTATTTATCGATCCGTCAAAGGAATGGTTAAAATCGATTGATTGATAGTCGAGTAACAGGGAAAACTAACATTTATGCTCAGCGTGGCAGCACTTGACACACATTAACACTTTTATGATCAATACAAACTTTGAAAGGTACACAGTAAGGTTTAGTCGGGCTTGAACGAGATGCTTTCTTGATTTTTTCTTACTAAGTCTTGAAGCACTTTGACTCAATTTTCTCGAGAGCTACTTTACCAATATGAAGATAATGCCAAAATGCATCAAATCCATTTTAAAATATCAAGGTGTCAAACGTAAAATGCAAATATATTGAAACTGTGGAGATATTTTCAAATTGTTGAGCTTAAATTGCCCCTTGTACCCGACATTCTGTTTGTAACTAGTATATTTGAAATCGGTTATCCAATAACCAAACCCGTTCAAGCCTGGAATCCAGACTTTTACTTTACTTTGAAACATACCTTGAAGCGAACCCCTTCAGGTATTTACCTGAACCTATTCCGAAATTAAAATTTCGGTCAGATTCAAGAAAAGTAATAGACTTGTAAATATTTGACCTACAGTCCCGCGATTTCTTCTGTTAGCCTGATGCTTTTGTACGATTAAGTTTTACAAGCGGCTGAAAAGTTTAATGAAAAAATCTTCACCCAAAAAAGCCTCTTTTTTTTAAGATCCTCGATTCAAAAGCTTATTTAATAATTCACAAAATAAGAGCTAAAAATTACCTTGGATATATCTTTCATATGTAGACTTAAAAATGGATTTTAGCTTAACAGTAAATTACACAGTTCGACAAAATCAAACTTTTGGAAAAAACCCGATATGAGACCCTTAAATTCTGATAGAAGACGCTTCTGTAAGCATCGCCTCATACCCAGTTTCACAACTGTACCCTAGGATCGCGTTATATGGGTACTTTCGTAATAGCAACACACAGCGACAACAATTTTAACTTAGCAGTCAATGGTACAAGATAAAAATCTACAAAATTCAGCAAACACAGACAGGGTCATTGGGAACGTAATATCAAAAAATCGAGATATTCGTACAATTGGTTGAGGTACCTCCAGAAGGGGACAAACCTAAATTCTTGTATATTTTTAAAAGCGCACGGTAGAGTTTTCTTTAAAACTAAATTTATGATGGCACAATGGGCTATTTCGTGGGCCTAAGAGATGTTACTCTTCAGACAAAAAACCGCGAGATGGAGTACCATTTAATGATCCACCCACAACCCACGCCATATGGGCCCTTAACTAGACTAAAAAATAGAGCGAACTGCACTTTCAGATTTTTTTACGAAGCATTTTTGCGCTGACTACGAGCATTTTTGTACTAGCAATTGAATTACGGCAACATTAATCATTTAGGGTATTAACTGCTCTCTAAATTTATGCAATTAATCTAATGGGTAAATATCTTCATTACCAGCTGGAAAACAGATATTATCATTAAAAAACTTTAGTTCGAAGCATCTTAGTGTATCGCGGTTAGTCCATTAACGGCATTTTATAGTGCATTTGTTCAATTTTCTTGCTTGCAATAAAGCAGATTACCTATGAGATTAATGGCATAATTTTGGTGAAGCTTGTAATACCCTAAATGGTCAATGTAGTTCTAAGGCAGTTGCTTGTACAAAAATAACCATTGCCCGCCAACCAAGGCTATATTGGAGAAAACGAAATCGCAGTTTGGTCCATTTTTGGATCTACTTTATGAACTACATGGAGATGTTCGTGGGTGGATCTTAAAATAGTACTCCATCTCGCGGTTTTTTGGCCGACGAGTACCATCTTTTATGGACGTGCACTGGCCCATTGTGCCATCATAAATTTAGTTTTAATAAAAATCTACCGTGCGGTTTTAAAGATATTCAAGAATTTGTGTTTGACACCTTCTGGAGATACCTTAACGAATTGTACGATAAACGCGATTTTTTGATATTACATTCCTAGTGACCCTGTCTGTGTTTGCTGAATTTTGTAGATTTTTGGTCTGAACCATTAATAACTAAGTTGAAATTTACCCATTGATTAATTTTGGTTCGAACCAATGAACCGGAGATCCGAAAATGCTGTTAGCACCAACGAAAGGGGTAAACAAAAATATCAATTGTAGAAATTGAGTTTGAAACCCCATAACTACGTTATTTAGGGAACGATTCCAAATATCCTCAATCATTCCACAGCCTCATCAGTTCTTTTTCCTTTAACAAAATCCATTCTGTATGTATTTGTCGGTTTAACAAGAATCTATGCACATTTAAATGCAACTCATAACCAATACATCATTTTAAATTTGTTTCGCTTGTTTTCTATTAAATTTTTTTCACTTTTTGTCCCATAGTAGTTGCACCGAAGCGCCGGCTGCTGGCAGAAGAGGGAAAACTTTTTGGCACCAAAGCATTTTCTCTGTGTGAAAATCACTCAAAATTGTGTTTAACTAAGCGTAAAAATTATAAGCAAATTAATTTGCAAAATCACAACAACAACAACAATAGTTGACTGGTTTTGCTGCACAAAACTTTTATGAAACAATCAGGGAAAAGGCAGAACAGCAGTCCCGACACTCTCTCTGGCTGGGTCCGTTGGGAGACAAGTCTCCTGTTTCTGCTCCAGCATCTCCCACTTCCACTCCAACTCCAACTCAAGCCTGGGCCCAAAACATTTGACGCCGCTCAGCAAAAGGCAGCCAAACGTAACGGAGAGGCAGAGTGGGGAGCCAGCGGAGAAGGGTTATAACCGACAATTTATCTGCATAAAAGCGCAGTGTGCAACTTTGACGTGGACGCCTTGATGGGGATTGATGTTTGAGGGCTTGGGACAAGCGGAAAACTTTGCTGCCATTTAGTAGAAAATTTAATGCTAAGCTAGATAAAATTTCTCAGGATGTGGCATATTAAAGTTCAAGTATGAAGATGGCGATTTCCCATAATTGGTGCCCAACGTGAGGCCAACTAACGATTTATCCCGCTGGGGAAAACAACCTTTCACTTCCTACACACAACACCCCCCACTTCCTGGGCCCCTTCACAGCAAACCCAACAATGTCAATAGCTCATTAAAACTCTGCACATTAATTCCAAAGACCAGGACCCATCCAACCACAGCGCGGCGCCGTCTTCTGTGGACCGCATAACCCAGAAATGATAGACATTTATTTGTGCCCATAATTAAACGCAGACAATGCCACGCCTCCCTTGTCAAATATTTCTGGCTGCCTTGGCAACAATTTACAAAATGCAAATGGGGCGTCGCTTTTGGCAATTTCTCGGCACTCTAATGAGCCTGCCAAGTCAAGGCAACAATTTCCAAAAATATTTCACGCCCCGAGGCATCATATTTTTATTTGGGTGCTGCGTGAGTTGCACATGTGACTCACGAGCGGCAGATTCGTGTTGATTTTTGTAGATTGAAAAATAACACAAAAAAGTGCGCAAGTTTTCAGGCAAATTTCCCTCTCCCCTGCCAGCTGACCGACCCTTTTTGTGACTTTTCCAAAAGCGCGTCTTTTGTTGTAGGCAAATTAATGATGGGCTCTGCTGAAAGGGCATTTCCATTTATTTCTGTTAATAAAATGTTGTTTCTAAGTTTTAATTGTGTTTGTCAATGTCGTTCGGGGGAGTGCAAAATTGGGGGTTGGTTGGGTCATTGTTAGTTATTGAAAGTGCACAGAAAGTGGAGGGAATCAGAAATACTAAGAGTGAATATCATGACTTTTGTGATTTGAATGAATAGAAATTTACTGAAATAAATATTTAAAAAGTTAAATTACTGAAAAACGAGTTTTAAATAAGTTAGCATTGATAAATGTAGTTGAGCGGGGGAATAATAAATAAGTTGTATCGGGTGAAGGTTCCTTTAGATATATTTCAAACTGTGGAAGGAGTTAGAAACAGACGGACAGACGAACTGGGCTAAAACAACTCAGCTCGTCTTGTTGATCAGTAGAATATATGTTTACCGTCTGCACCACAGGACTTTTTGCAAGCTAAAAGCTTAACAAACAACTGTGATTTGACAAATTTTCTGTGGCTGCCAAAGACATTACGCCATGTTCTTGATAGCTCATCCCCGGGTTCGAGTCCCAGACTAGGCTAAGCTAAAATTTTAACTCTTTTTCCAAAAACAAGTATTAATGGAACACTAATAACTACGCTCTCACCATACAAGGTGTTTTCTTCATTTGTTTTAAATTAAATTAGAACTTACATCTAGGATGTTCTCTGTAAAGGGTAATTTTTAGAAACTTTCTTATTGGCAACACGATTTTTGGCAGCTCAGCTGTTTTCATGTAACATGTTACTGTCAAACATGTTCAGATTGGTCCATAATTTATTCATAAATCGTCTAACAGCGACGAAGCTCGCAACCGGATAAACGGATACGTGAACTAACAAAACTGCCTTATTTGGTGACAAGAGCAGAACTGCCAATGCATTCCGATATATGCAATGTTTGGTTGGCAGTTGGCATCATTGGACCGTACTTTTGTAAAGATGGCGAAGTCAGGATCGTTACTATGAGTGGATAACGCTACTGTGCTTTAATTTTAAAACTTTTTTGAAGAAAATGGACTTTGCTGACATACGGTTTCAACAAGACTGTGCCACACGCCACACAGCACGCGAAACAATGGCCCAATTGAAAAACGAGTTCGTTGAACATTTTTTTGTGGCCACATTTTTCACAATGGGGCCTGTCAATCGGCCACCTAGATCGTACGTTATAACGCCTTTACACTATTTTTTGTGGGGCTATGTTAAGGCTCATGTCTAGAGTAACAAGCCAGCACTGGAAGAATTTATTCTGAGTATGACGGCCAATTTGTTGGAGAGAGTATGCCATATTTTCGTATTTTCGCACAATTTGAGGCATTTAACATTTAAGTAAGTAGATCGTTCTAGCGACTCAAATCAGGTTTTCATATATTTTTCAAAATTTTATTCATTTCAAACTGCTATAAAAACCACCCTTTACTGTTCTTTAAAGATTTGAAATACTTACATGTTCCGGTTTGCACTTTAGTGAATACGTATTTGGCACTTGTAGCATTTTCTGGTGAACAATCAAGGAAATCAGTTGCAAACCTTTTAATTTGTACTTCCTTTTAAAAAGATGGACTCTCTACGAAAGGCCTTAAGCCAGCCGACTTACTCCATCAACTTGACACATTAACCTCTGGACCTAAGTCCAATTCCAGAAATTTTGTCGAAAGTGAAAACCGGAATGGGCCTGAAAAAGCAATCAAATAGCAATCAAATAAGATTTATTTAACAACAAATTTAGATAAATACTGCAAAAAGATCGTCTGTAGTATACTCTGTATCAGCGAAAGTGTATGCTCAGTATGAACTTTGATGGTGCAGTTGCAGCTGTAAGCAGTACTGCTGCTCCAATGAACATTCTTTTGCGCATAACTTTAACATAAATATCTTTGATAAAACCCTTTGCTATCTAAATATGTCCAGAAGGTACCAACCTTCTGAATTAAAAACTTTGGGAGATATTCCATTTTTTGTTGCGTGGGCGTGTCAAAAATTTCAGATATAAGCAAAATAAGTTTTTGTCGCATATTTTCGAACTTCTTTCTCTAACATTTTTTGGGATTACACTGAAAAAAAATACGTAAACGCGATACACCATATATATAAGAAAATCATATTTTAAAGCTAAAAGGAAACATTTTCTATAAGCACGAAAACATTTTCTTAGTTTTCCGATAAGCTAGAAAATATTTTTTTTATTACAAAAATTTAATATTTTAGAAGCAAAAAATAGATTTAAAGTATAATAGGCTATTTACACTAGAAGTGCGTTATGCGTTAATAGCCAACAATCATCTGTTTTGCCATACAAAAAAAGCTGAATGTTGGCTATTAACGCATAACGCACTCCTATTGTAAATAGCCTATAAAAGTCGAACTGAAGTGAGGGCAGTAGAGCGGTAGATGTGGCCTTCCACCAACAACACCAAGACGCTTAAGTAAACATCTTGAAAGGAATTTTTTGAGGTACATTTTTTTGAAACACAACTAGAAATTATAATTTTTGGCATAACCTTGTCTGGGACTTGAACTTGGACTTTTGGGGAAAGTTTAACATGTAAGGCATCTTGGCGAATACCAGTTGCCACTTAAATACTCCTCATGCAGTGAATTTTTATTTGAGAATTGGAAGCAGTGTTTTTTTGTATATTATTTAAAATTTTAGGGAGCTTTTCTACATAAATTTTTCTATATTTTATGAGCTTTCCTAAATTTGGGGGCGTTTTACTAAATTCAATGGTAGTAGCCCTATTTTAAGACACCGTGCAATGTATTTTTTTTTTAATTCAAGGGTAAATCTGCCCTAAATTTAGGAAAGGAATTTAGGAAACATTTATAAAAATAATCCAAAATTTTAGAAAAGTTTAAAAAGTTAAGAAATTATTTTCCAAAAAAATATATTTTCGGGTTGTCCTATCTAAGTTTAAGAAAAAAACAGTCTAGCAACATGAAATATTGTTTAAATTAAGAGAAAGAATATAATTATATTTAATAAAAAATATAAACTAGAACATAACACTTTTGTGTTAACCATCTGCACTACAGGCCTTTTGACATGCTGAGAACTTAACAAATGAGAGCATTCTTTAATGAGTCTTACCTCACCGTGATATTGCAGCGAGACAAATGCTCTTGCCGTCTGTGCGCAGGAAAGTCGCTTCGCCGATTTTTAGCTGCTCACCGGTTTGTTTGCAATAACACTTCATTCCGGGATTTAAGCATCCCCCCAGTTGGCGAAACCATTTTCCAATAGTATTAGTTACAGTTAAGTTCTTCGGAAAACTCAACAGAAGGGCCCCTCGTTGAGCGCCATTACAGCCAGCGCTGGAAGCGCTACTATAATAACTCTACGGTCTCCATTTGTTCAAGAAACTTGTCATTATCCCTTTTGATAAGCCGCCATTAATCTAGCTCAAATGTTGCCTTGACTTCTTCTAACCCCTGCACATCTATCACCGCCTCATCATTGCACTTCACCCTTGACTGCAATGAACCAACCCACCTCATTAACGCGCCCCAATAATTAAACTCAATTAATGACCAAATGACCAGTCAACCAGGCAGCAAAGACAGCCGCACAGCCACACAAACACACACACACACACACATTGGCAGTGTAAACACATCAAAGACGACGCGAGAATCAAAGTGGACTTCCAATTCCCTAGCCCACCCGCTAACAACTTCATTTGTCTTTGTTAAGTCCTTGCCTTGGCTTAACAACCAAAACTCCTGACAAACTTCGTCCCCACCTCCCCTTCCCGCTGGGGTGAGCTCTAACCACACGCTGTGTGGTGCTTATCTTGACAGCAAACATTTACAAAAATACGAATACACGTCTTTATCGCTAGCAAACAACGCCGTTTTTCCCAATTTTCCCTCGCCCACACCTTCGCCGGCGAGCAGATGCTGGCTTTTTAAATACTCCGGAGGTAGATTAATCATTGGCCCACCCCCCATTCACTACCTGGGCGCTTGAGGAGCAACTTCCTCCAAATCCAATTATAATTGCGCTTATCAAAAATAAGTTTTCGATACTTGCTCCTCGATGGAGTTGACTTGGTAGAGTACACACATTTTGACACTGCCTCTGCCAATTTCGCCAATATGGCAATTTAATCCACACAATCAGTTTAAGGCATCGCCATTTATCTCCGTACTCTGCTTTGGGGTGGGATGGGATGGGGATTGGGATTGTATTCCCTCCTTTTTTATTTTGCCCTGTGGTTTTCATTCGGGATTTCCTTTCCATCGTTGTCAATTACCACAAGTTTAATTGAAGGTGAAATTGCGTTGGTGGAAAAATGGAGGAAAAGTTTGATGTGGTCATGCAGGATGAGTGCATGAAAGATGATACGGCATATGGATATGAGGGAAGTGGCAATGGCTAAGCTATGATGCTAACTAGTTGGGAAGTAAAGAGAGTGTAGATAATTGCATAAGAAAACAAGAGCGTAAGCTTATGTAGGCCGTGCACGAATTGGTAATACCCGTTACATAGGGGAAATAATGCTTAACAGCCTTTGTAATGTTAACAGTGCATTAACATTAATGTAAACATATCAACATCTTGCATAACTTTGCCATTTATTAGTTGATCTTGATGAATATTAAAGAGATTCTAGATGAAATTATAGATAAGATTTAAAACGAGACGCCAAACACGCATACAAATCAGGCTGATCGATTGTACAGCTGTTTCAAAACCTCTCTTCTATATCGCTTTTATGACGATATTGAAAGAATATCATTTCGAAATAAATATTTAGGGCACAAATATTTACGATAGATTCTAAAAAAAAGAAATTTCTTAAGAATATTGGGACTATAAAGGTAAAATAAATGACATTTGGCAAGTATTCAAAGCTCCAAAACACTTTTCAAACATCAAGAAGCAAACCCCTGCAGTTGTGGAAAAGCCGTTGGGCTTTGTTCGCGGAATCTTAGATAATGGAGTCATTTTTTGCTAAAAACAAGAAAGAAAGTCGGTCAAGCCCGACTAAAACATACTCTGTACCAACGAAGTAATACGCTCAGCATAAACTTTGATGCTGCAGTAGCGGCTGAAGATGAACCACATCTCTCCAAAAGACTATAGACCCATCAGTCTATCATCGTTTCTTCTGAAAACGATGGAAAGACTGCTGAACCTCCGCCTGAGAAGCAAGCTCACACCACGAATGTTCAGCGGTGCGCAGCACGCATACCTTAGGGGTAGATCTGTTGACACCGCACTATATGAAGTGGTAGGGAGCATTGAGGAATCGCTGAATCAGAAGGAGTTTGCGTTGGCGGCCTTCCTCGACATCGAGGGAGCTTTCAACAAAGTCAGGACCGAATCGATTACGGCAGCTGTTGCTAATATCGGTTCACATCCGATGATTACTCACTGGCTAAGGAACATGCTTAGCAGCCAAGTGATCAACTCCGCAGTGGGTAGAGGTAGATATATCTCTGCTTCTTTGGAACCTGGTTCTCAACGAACTTCTTCTTACCTTGAAGTTGAACGGATGTAGGGTGACAGCATATGCAGATGACCTGGTTCTAATGGTAACGGGTACATTTTTACACCAGAACGGTCTAGGGGTTAACCCTCAGAAGACCCAACTGGTGCTGTTCACAAGGAGATACAAGATCCCTGAGCTCACACTCCCATCCATTGGGGGAACGCAGCTCAATCGGGTCAACGAAGCGAAGTATCTGGGCGTCATTCATGACTCAAAACTCTCTTGGAAGAGAAACTCTGAGGAAAGAATGAAGAAGGCATTAGGCGCGTACTATGCCTGCAAAAAGACCTTTGGACCTTTGGAGGTTCAGGGGACTGCAACCGTATATCATTCATTGGTTATACACAGCGGTCGTCAGACCTATGGAGAGCTGGTATCAAATCCCACCTAAACAACCTCCATAAGGTACAAAGAGCAGCTTGCCTGGGCATTACAGGATCCCTGCGAGCCACCCCCCAGGCGACGCTGGATGTAATTCTGAACCTGGAACCAGAAGACACTTTCCTGAAGTATGAAGCTTCGAGAAGCGCAGTAAGACTCCGGGAACTGAAACTTCTTAAAACATCTACTCCAGGCCACAGCAGTATCCTACAGGAAGTAGGAATAAGTGCAGAGGCAAAGGGAAGTGACTACTTCATACCAGTTAAGCAATGGTACGACAACTTTGGAACACGGTTCCCGGAGAGAGAGGAATGGAAGCAAGACACTACCCTCAGGGAGAACGAGCTATCCATCTATACAGACGGTTCAAAAACGGAAGAAGGCACGGACTTGTTTCGTTTTTGATACCGTGTCTAGGCACGGCATTTATATGAGCAATGCTCATTGAGCATACTGAGATAGAGTGATATTTCACCTAAATAATCAGGCGATAAACCGTTGTTCTGCACCAGTTTGATTGTTCATGTTAAGTAGATGATTCCGCGTCGCTATCTACTGAGCGGAGGCAAACTCTCAAAGGCAGCGCTGCACCGACACACACAGTATAGGGTCGTCTTGCTGTCTCGACGAGCGCGCTCGTCTATTGCTTAGCTGCTTCATTTATACTGCTGAAGAGCAAAGTGAATCAGTTTTTGTGCTACTTTCAACTTTTTTGTTGCTGCTCACACCTGCCAATGCCATAGTGTTATTGTGAGATCTGAGATCTGTAAGTCAACATGATCGGCGACTTTATTTGCCATTTTAAGACAGAAAATGGCGAGACATCAAATCCTTTGCCGAACTCAAAGGCAAATCACCCTACCCGCTACCCTTTCATGAACTTCACTTACTTAACTCTTATCCTGACCGTATTACCCAATCTTTACCTAGTTTTCTACTCTAATAAACCACTCACAGAGTTGCATTTAATATCATTTGCTTGCCATGGATCATCCCAGGGACAATTTCATCGCGATAAGCATAATTGACATTTTCCTCATTTGAAGGAATGAATCTTCCCCAATGCTCTGAAAACAACCCTTGTTTAATTACACCTAAAATATACATCCGGACATTGCAACAGCCACCCACCAATCTCAAATAGATGACAAAACGCCTTCTCGCACTTTTCATTTCATTCTAAGGCAAAATAATAAATTTTCTCTTAAAATTCATTTCATTAAACATTTTCCATGAGCCAACAACAAGGACAAAAGAAGGCCGTAGCAGCACGGAAGTCTTTTGTTTATGCCCCGCCGCCGGATGACTCTCGAACTCCGTACTCCGGACTTGGGCAAATTAAGCAAGCTGACAATTTTCTCTGCTCTAAACTGTATAACAACTTAATGAGCCTGCATAACTTTTGCCAAGGACCTTCCCCCAATTTTCGAGTGAGATACGACAGAACGTAAAAAAAACGCACGTAAACTTGGCCTGAAGGCAGTTCGTTCGCTCGCTCGACAACCAACGGTGGCAAAAGTCATTATTCACTGTACTAGCGGCAAGTTGCCTTTCTACTTCCTCCGCCCTCCTACTCATGCTGCTTGCCTGCTAAAAAATAATCAACTTTTACACGACTGTCACACGTTCCTCCCACCGCTCCCAGTCCCCCATTCCATTGGCTACTGGCTTCGGGTGGCAAGTTTAACGCAAAGTTTCAAGCCCCAGCATGAAGACAACTTCCGTGTTGCCTTTGGGGCAAGCAATGTTGCATATGGTGTGATGTCCTGACCAAGAGTGCCCGGCCAAAGCTTCCCCTACAAATGACGCATTAATGAAGTGATTTTTTGGTGCACTTAGCAAAAATGTTTGGTGGGAATTGTAAGAATTGGCGAGTTAGGTCATGATATATGCAAGCGGAGGCAATTTGTTTTTTCAGTCGAGTCGATGTGACCATGAAAACATTATCTAATTGAATATATTTGTTACCCAGCTCTGACAGTTTTATTTTTTTCGAGCGGAGAGCGCCATTGATTTTTGCACTAATGTTGCTTTGAAATTCCCAAGCAATTTTGGCATTGCTGGCCTATGAACAGAGCATTCAAATACAGTTTGCTTACTCTTCAAGTGAGATCTTTCACAGGGATTGGATCGGCGTAGGATACTTTTTAACATGAGTCACATTCCTTACTCTTATTTTGCCAAGTGTATGGTTTTTGGAAAGAGGCGACATTTGTATGTGTAAAAAATTTGTTGTTGCCCTTCTCCTCAATCGCAATACTCAACGCTCATTAACTTCCGCTTCAAGCCTCAGTTTTCCCATTTTCCTCCTCCCCCCTGAAACTTACCCTCAGCGTAGTATTTCCCTGTTTGTTGCTTTATGCAAATGTTTTTCTTGTTATTATTGCTTGCCCGCGATGGTTTTTGCTGTTGTTGTTGTTTCTTCTTGGTTTTATAGAAAAACACGCAAAGTAAACAAACTTTTGAGCGCGCCTGGCTCTTTGCATATTCGTATATAGCAAAAGAGAAGGCACTTTCCTCTTGGGTTGGCTTGTTTGTTTATATATTTTAATTACGCGTCTCTGATTGAGAAACATTTTGTGGAAAGCGTTGACATTTTGTGACACAGCTGTCGGCATCTTTTTCCATAGGCCAAGTGGTTGGCCGTGGAGTGAAGGGTAGAAAGTACTTACTGTATTTGTGTTGTGGCCTTTAGATTGTGGCATATTTATTTGTGAAGCGTGAAATGTTAGTAAAATAATTATGAAAAATGTGTTTAAGTAAATGGGCAAATGGAAATCAGTTGAGTACTTTTTTTAAGCGACTTAATTTTGTGGAATGGATTTGGTTTTGTTTGGAAATGATTTCATAAGAAAAGATGTGAATTTCTATATTCCTTAAAAATTTAAGTTGAATACAACTTCCATCAGAGGACAAAAGCAACACCTTCTAAGCCAGAGGTTTTGCTTGCGGACATTAAAAAAAAATGCAAAAATTTTCATATAGATTACACTAGGCAACAAGGCAAAATATTTTGAAGGGTTGGCGATGATTCTAGGTGATTTTTGAGTGCTGCACTCGAATCTGTTTTTGGAAGCGGTCCATCACGCTTAGATTTTCGGTGATTAAAGTTTAATTTTGTTACAAAAGCATCTTTTCAGACTTTTTACTTTGATTTGGCCCATTTTGATGTTATCCTAAATATCTATTGCAAGGAACTCTACGATTTTATAAGTGAAGATTTATTAGCTTAAGCCGCCCATTGGTATGCAATGAATGTTGTTGAACATTTTTCATAAGAACTCAACAGAAATAACCAGCCAACTACGGAGATTTTATACTTTTGGTATACTTTTCCTACTTTTCCTTTAAGATTCCCTACAAAAAGTTCCAAAAAACGGTCAAAATATCAATTGTAAGCCGATTTATGCTTAAGTTACTAAAGTTCTAAAGTCCATTTCTGAAAACAGATTCGTGTTCGGCAAACGAAGTCCTATAGAATCTCCCCATTTATACTAAAATAAGTCTTATTTGGCTGTTTTGTGCTATTTATTCAATTGGATTACAAAAAGCCAAAAAACCTATAAAAAAAAAGGGGACTGGCTCCATAATCCCCTTTAACAACGTTTCAAGGGGTACAGGGTTTTTAAGGAAAGAGGTCAACAAAATGGGGGTCACCAAACTATAATTTGTCGAAAGTCTCTCAAGAGAAATCATTATCAATTTCCAATATTAGGCTTAAATACCTTAAGCTAGTAATGTAGATAATTACGAAAAGTGTGCGAAATCTCTGCAAATATATCGTCATTATATATTTTAAAAATAAAATCCTGCTGCTTTTTTGGTGGCGTATCAAAAATTAAGACTTGTTTTTCGCTTTCCTTTGTAATTTTGTTAATTTCGAATAGGAATATTTATACTCTGAACCGTAGGTACACAGAGTATTATAAGTTTGTGCAAAAGTATGTAACAGGCAGAAGGAAGCATCTCCGACCCCATAAAGTATATATATTCTTGATCAGCATCAATAGCCGAGTCGATATAGCCATGTCCGTCTGTCCGACTGTCCGTCCGTCCGTCCGTCCGTCCGTCTGTCCGTCCGTATGAACGCACAGATCTCAGAGATGGTAAGAGATAGAGGTTTTACATGTATGGGACATATGATTCTTATGTCTGCAAGCAGATCAAGTTTATTTTCAATTTTGGCCACGCCCCCTCCCGCCCCCGCAATTTAGAAAAAACGTCATATCTCCCACAGTTTTGAAGATAGATGGGTTGTTCCATCTGGACATATTTAGTTATTAGGATAACTTATCGATCCGCCAAAGGAATGAAGAAGATCGGATGAACGGTTTTCGAGTTATGATCAAAAGACAAATTTTCTTGGTACAGAGTATGTTATAGTCGGGCTTGACCGACTTTCTTTCTTGTTTATATTGTAAAAAATAAATAATTATAATAATTTATTCAGCACAAGTCGTCTTGACGCTTTGGAATTCCGAAATGAACTGAATAGGACTAGGCACTGTAGTATGAAAGTCATGTAGGACAGCCACTTATATTGGTTATGTATGTTATCATTATTTCTATTCAAGTAGAGGTATATTTTTAAATTTTTCATTAAGAAGCGTATCTTCGATTTTTTTAAACTTTCTGGTAATTGACTTCGAGGCCTGAAGAAGCTACAGTAAAAGTTTTAAAGTGGCGTCTTAGCGGGAACTACCAACATCGTCTCATTATATTTTTCATTTAATTATACACAAAAAAGTTTTCAGTGTAAGAAACTAATTTTTTAAATTCCTATAACCTTGTTCAATTTTCTGCCGCTGGGAATTTATTTTACGTCTCTAGCTACACTGGGCCCCGAGATATTGCCATTTAAAAAAACCCTTATGAAAACCAGATTTTTTCATACCCGTTACTCGTAGAGTAAAAAGGGTATACTAAAGTCGTGCAAATGTATGTAACAGGCAGAAGGAAGCATCTCCGATATCATAAAGTATATATATTCTTCATCAGCATCAACAGCCGAGTCGATATAGCCATGTCCGTCTGTCCGTCCGTCCGTCCGTCCGTCCGTCCGTCCGTCTGTATGAACACCTAGATCTCAGAGACTAGAAGAGCTAGAGCAACCAAATTTTATACGTAAGCTAGTATTGTCTGTAGGCAGATCAAGTTTGCTTCAAATTTTGGCCACGCCCCCTCCCGCCCCCGCAATAAAAAATATTGAATAACTCCCACAATTTTTAAGATATCGAGCTCAGATTTAGCAGTGTAGTCTATGTGGCCAATATCTACAATCTCACAAATTTTCAAAAGGATCGGATAATAAATGTCCGAGTTAAAAAAATGTTGCATACTTATCCGAGCTGAGCTGAGTAACGGGTATTTCGAAGTCGGGCAGGGCCGACTTTAACTTACGCTGTCGTTAGCGATATCTTCTTAAGGACATTGCATAATTGAAACCCAAAAATGGGCTAGTTCAGTCCGGTTTGAAGTAACCTATTGACTTAAAATGGAAATTTGAAAATTCCCGTCATTGGGCCGCACCCCTTCCCTTATCGGTGTAGACGCTTTAAAAAAAAATTTTTAAAGATATAATATATTTTTGTAAAAATACTTATGCCGTCTAGTGTAGTTTCATACATAAGACTCACCTCTGATTATTTCGTTTAAAAATTTAGCTTTGAGTAAAATTGAACGTTAATAAACAGTGAAGAGTTTTGTTGGCCTTCAATGTTTCAACAGTTACTACAATAGCGATATGTAATTTGCAAGAAGCTGTAGTGAAGGCAACCGGTGTACACTGTGACAGACTGATAAACTGACCGGCAGAAATTAAAAACGTCGTTGTCTGCCTCTTTAGACATTCTCAGTACTCGGGCGTTTTTGGGTGCTTTGATTCTGGACATATTTTTACAATCGGTGAAAAGGGGGTAAAATATAACATATTTATGGGGGCTCCGAATTCATTTCTCTTCGGCTCCGACTCAAAATTCTTCCATCTGAATGCATTACAAATTTCACTGAAAATTGAATTATGATTACCAATTTCTAAAGCCAAGCGTGACATTGTCACTATTTTTGCTGGCAATATTCACATTCTCCCCTTTGGGGTGATAGTGGGATTATTCCTCTTATTCAAAGTCCGGCCCCTGCTATTCTATTCGATGGGAGGCATCCCAAAATGATGTTTGGTGACAGTTGGAGGCACTCTGACCCAGCACATTGGGCGGACTTACAATATTATGTTCAAAAGTTGTATTGCATACATTAGTAAGGCGCACTCTAATTAGCAATGAGGGTCTCGGGCCCAGTAACATAGGCATAGCCAGAAGATGAAAAGAACTTTATAATGTTACTCAGTGTGTTGCATACCGAACCGAGGGCACATTCGAATCGACTTTGACAAAAAACATGTCTACCTGGAGGTAAAACCAGTCCCACTCTATTTAGCTCTAAATAGCATTTCTTACTTAATCGTGTTTAACGCCCTTTGACAATCATTTCAATGCCAATTCAGAGTTTTAAATTGAAATTATTTAATTTTAATGCCAACTCAAAATTATCATTTGAAAATATGTATTTTATTTCAATGCCAATTCAGAATTTCGAATTGAAATTATTTTATATTTATGAGAATTCAGAATTTCGAATTGACATTATTTAATTTCATTCAATAATGTAATTTCAATGCCAATTTCAAACTACGAATATTCTAGTCGGAATGGAAATTTCTAATGTCAATTTAAAATATTCGAATTTGCACTGCCACATTTAATGCCAATTAAAATTTAGCATTATCAATTAGCATTACGAATTAGTAGTGCTAATTAAAGAATGTTGTTTTCCCTTTTATAATGCTTTTTAATTGTTTTATCACTAATTTGCACTCCATTAACAACAACAATTGGTATTCCTTCTGCGCAAAACACATACAACTGATCACGATAATTACGGCTTACATATAATTCGCAACTTCAAAATAAACGATTATCGATAGACTATCGCGTGACACGTTAAGCATGGGGTGACAACGCTGTGCTATTTTGCATTAGAACTCCATAAACACTTAGGAAAGGGCAAGCTGCTAAAGCGGCTCTTTCTCTAGTAACTCCGTACCTAGCTTTAAGAACAGAAATACGGACTAGAGCTACGGAGAGAAGAGAAACTATGCTACTTTTCTGCCCCTAATTGCTTAATCTGTCCTACACTTGAGCTGCAGAAATTACCATACGTAAGTGGCAATCAACCCACGCAATAAATAAATTTGCTTGCCAGTCTTTTGCTATTCATATTGCTCACTATATATAAGCAGGAACACTAAATCAGCATAATCAGTGAGGCAGCAAAGTATGCTACAGTTTGCTGTATATTGAATTTCATATTTATTTTTGTATATATTTTTTTCCTTTTTGTTGCCAACTGGCAACATGTTGACTTGACAGAAGATTTTGCAACCAATTGACACCCTTTTTCAGGCAATTGTGTCACTCCAACCCTCACGCTTATAAGGGTAATTTCCATAAATTGTGCGCCACCCTCCTAAGATTAAATTTTTGCTTTTTGGCAAACTTTGGTTTAGTTGAGTGACGGCTGAAGGGTGGGGGGAAGGGGAGGATCAATAAATCGATGCTACGAACCAAAACTCATTAACATAAATTTACGCATTTCCGCAGACAATTAACAATCGACCCCGCAAACATCTCCATAATCCACTCAATGTCCCGCAAATTGCCCATCGCTTTAAATTGTAAATAATAAATTTTGATGGCATTAAATGTTATTAAGCTCATAGATTTTATTGACCGATTGAGGGAGGCAGGGGGGTTGGGAGGCTCTCTGATAATTGTGTGCGCTTAATTAAATTTTCATGCAGGTGTAATAAAATGATTTTCACCCCTGACATCTAATTAGATTTACATTTTTTTCTGGTTGAACTTTTTCCTCTCGTTATTGTCTGATTGTGCCAGTACAATAATAATGGGAGGAATTTTATTAAAGTATTTGAAATGAAAAGGGTACAACTCAGTTGAGTTAATGATTCGAGGGGTAATTCGGTTTTTTCTTAGCTTAGAAGTTGATTAAATTGTTTGAGATTCCTTAAGCATATGTTAATTTTTTTACTGAAATGAACAAATCGGTTTAAGCGTGCATACTAGTCCCAGATATGCAATCTTCCTGGAGTGGGCAACTTTTTGAAGCTTGATTTGTGCTCCTTAACCTCTTCTTCTATTTTGCCTTCATCTTTAACGTTTTCTTCTTTCTTTTCGTCAGCTTTTGGCTGAGGTGCCTCCTTGCCTGCTGCAGCCTTGGCCTTTGCCGCTTTGGCTTCTTCTTTGGCTTTTGCTTTGGCCTTAAGCACTCTCATATGCTCTTCAATTACATCAATGGGTGGTCGCACCTCACGTCGCGCATCCCTTGTATAGTAATAGTTTCCAAAGAGTGCTTGTTTTGGTCCTGCGGGTATATTTGGTGCAGGTTGCGTCTTTGGGGCAATGGTATCAGCATATCGATTATTTGTATTATGTAAGCGACCCAAAAGAAAGTTGCGTATGCGATTTAGAAATGGTGCCACATCACGATGTTGGGGTTTGCAGGGCATTTTTATGTGTTCGGACAGTTATTAAGGTGTTTTTTTGAGAAATTTTCATTAATATATTGCTATGGTTTAATTTTGAAGGGTTTGGCTAGGTCTTCTGAGAAGTTTGTAGCTTTTGAGCAACGGAGGAATGAAAAGATCGGCTAAGAACTTGAATATAGCTGGTGACCTTCCCACAAGACTCAATTTCATATTAAATGAGGTATTCCAAATTGGATTTTCCTTTGGATTGCTCTTCCGTTTCTTCCACACGACTTCATGCAACAGTTGCTGCGTCAAATTTTGAGTTATCTCCCCCTGCTCGCCGCCACCCCATTCTCAACAAGGCAATTCAATAAGCGTCAATCTTTTTTCGTGCATTGCCTGCCTGTCAATCAATATAGCAACAAAATCTGCCATCAATGAATTTCAATTATTACCACAGAAAGACAGAACAAAAACAAAAGCAACGGAAATCATGTGCCAACTTGACCAATAATGAAATATTCGCAATATCACACAAAAGTCGAATTTGGAATTAATAAAAACACTTCAATTTCCGATGCCAATCAGAGATTTCCCTTCTTCAGTGACAGCAGCACGCGCCAGGCATTACTGTACTTGGGTTGGGTTTGTCTCTGACGCGTTTGGCAAAAAAGCTGTCACTTTGACAGCAGCAGCGGCCAACGACGGTTCTGTACGGGCCAGAACTGCCTGAGAGATGTTAATCATGACATTGGCAAGATCCTTGGAACACTGCTCTCACATTTCATCAGATAAGCAGCTTGTCGAGATTTACGAAATCGAGCTGATTATGTCTTTGCTAGTGCGGTACGCGTGTCAAAGGGTGACCCCAGCCTCGATGTTTACCTTTAGGCTTTTCCGAAACTCAAGGCTGGGGGGTTGGTGGGTTGTTAAACAGGCTGCATCTCGCCCATGCCATGAGGGAAATGCATAAATCAGCTTGACTTTTCGTTTCTCACTCTCAATTTGATTATAATTTACGTGCGCCGGGCTGGAAAATGTTTTGCGATAAGCTAAATATCAGGTTAACATTAGGGATTGGAATACACAAAAAAAAGTTGCAAGGGGAAATTGATTTCAAGTGTGAGAACAAAAAAACGAGATTTTGTTCTAGAAAGAAAAATACGAAATACCCTTTGTTCAGGATGTGAGATAAGAGGTTGGTGATTACACAAAATATTACAAGAAATAAATGGGGGAGAGTCAGTGGGAATTTCCCATATTTTTTTTAGATTTTGTTAGAAAACGTAAACAAAAGTAATAATTGTCAAAAAAATGGGCAAGGCATGGATTTTTATGGAACAAAACTTCAGCGAAGTATGTTCAGAAAAAACGAGAGCGTAAGTTAAAGTCGGCCCTGCCCGACTTCGAAATACCCGTTACTCAGCTCAGCTCGGAAAAGTATGCAACATTTTTTTTAACTTGGCCATTTATTATCCGATCCTTTTGAAAATTTGTGAGATTGTAGATATTGAGCTCGATATTGTGGGAGTTATTCAATATTTTTTATTGCGGGGGCGGGAGGGGGCGTGGCCAAAATTTGAAACAAACTTATCTGCCTACAGACAATACTAGCTTACGTATAAAATTTGGTTGCTCTAGCTCTTCTAGTCTCTGAGATCTAGGTGTTCATACAGACGGACGGACGGACGGACGGACAGACGGACATGGCTATATCGACTCGGCTGTTGATGCTGATGAAGAATATATATACTTTATGATATCGGAGATGCTTCCTTCTGCCTATTACATACATTTGCACGACTTTAGTATACCCTTTTTACTCTACGAGTAACGGGTATAAATATGGAAATAAAATTTCCCAAAATTGCCTATATTTAAGGTTATTTTGCTTAAAACTTGAAACACCAGGTACGAGCAATGCTTTTTTATAGTGTAAAATAAAAATGTGTACGGCTACAACCGGATTAACTTAATTTGAAATGTGAACTACAATTTGAATTGTAAAAGTAAGAGCATAATACTTGGGGAAATAGAGAAAGGGTCTAGACCGATAAGGGAGGGGTGCGGCCCAATGACGGGAATTTTCAAATTTCCTTTTTAATTCAAGAGGTTACTTCAAACCGGACTGAACTAGCCCATTTTGGGGTTTCTATTATGCAATGTCCTTAAGATATCGCTAAAAATCGGGTTTACATAAGGGTTTTTTTAAATGGCAATATCTCGGGGCCCAGAATAGCTAGAGACGTGAAATAAATTCCCAGCGGCAGACAATTGAACAAGGTTATAGGAATTAGTTACTTACACTGAAAACTTTTTTGTGTATAATTAAATGAAACGAGAAAGCTAAGCTAACTTCGTCTGTGCCGAAGTTTTTACACCCTTGCAAATGCTTGCTTAAATATTTTCAAATAAATACTATTTTGATATTTGATGGGAGCTATATTATATAGTCATCCGATTTGCACAAAAACTTTTAGAACTATATAAAAGCACGAGAAACAAACAAATACAAAATTGCAGGACGGTACCATTAAAAACAAAAAAGTTTTTTTAACTGAGACTGTGTTTCAGACCTATCTTTTGTATGGCAGGTATACCATATAGTTGTCCGATTTTAATAAAACTTGGTAGAATTATAAAAAAGCATAGAAAACCTACGATTACAAAGTTTGGAGACGTTCCATTGAAAAGAAAAAAGTTTTTCTCACTAAAACTTGTTTTCCGACCGATTGTTCCAATGGGAGCTATAAGATATAGTCATCCGATCCGGTCGGTTCCGACATATTAGTAGTGTGCAGCAAAAAGAAGAGTCTGTGCAAAATTTCAGCTCGATTACTTTAAAACTGAGAGACTAGTTCGCGTAGAAACAGACAGACAGACGGACGGACAAAGCTCAATCGACTCAGTTCGTCTCCCTGATCAAGAATATATATAGTTTATGGGGTCGGAAATTAATATTTCTAAGCGTTGCAAACTTCTGGGCAAAATTATAATACCCTTTGCAAGGGTATAAAAATATAATGAGACGGTTTTGGTAGTTCCCGTTAAAAAACTTTTACTGTAGCTTCTTCAGGCCTCGAAGTCAATTACCAGAAAGTTTTAAAAAAATCAAAGATACGCTTTTTAAATTTAAAATATCTTGGCATCCGAAATTAAGATATGAATGTGACGTTTCATCTTGTGTTCAGGGGTTTGTCTAAAGGAATTAGTTAAAGATGCTCGGGATACTCACAAAAATCTCAATTTGTGAAACTGTGCTATTAAAGCAATTATTACCAAAAAGTAAATTTTAGATCATTTAACCAGTTTCCTTTAGGAGTCACGTTATTCTGAGTGTAGGATGCAGAAGAGAACAACTTACTCCGCTCTGAAAGGTTGATAGCTATATATTAACAGCTGCTCTAAAAGTTTGTCAGAACTTTTCTTGTATATTCCCATTTACAACTCTCATTTAAGAAATCGGAATTGCACTCGGTTGAACCTTTTTAGTTTTCCACGTATTTACCTAAGCTGTTGCCAAAATAAATATGTTCAACATGGCATCATATTGCGCTCAAACTAATTGATATAACTTCATTTTACTTTCTGTCAAACAAAGTAAAGTAAACGAAATGGAAAATAACTCTCACGAGGGTTGCATCGTGAATTGAACTGATTGGGCAAATAAAACTCCACCTTTCGATGTGGCCGTACCCTAAGGGCTTTAAAGATTCATTTGTTGGTGGTGGCACATGCGGTTGATGTGTCCTGCTCCTTGCCAATTTTTGATTGAACTAATTGACACATGTGATGAAAAAATGCTGGGTAATATGAGAGCAAGCTCTGTGAACTTTCGGGCCAAGCCACAGCAGCTTACCCAAAAGTTGTTTCCTTAATGTTTCTATGTTGTAATGCGATATGTCCACCATGTCCCAGGGTCGCAGAACATTTTTAAAGAAGCAAAACTGTGTGTGTGTGTGTGTGTGTGTGTGTTGTTTGCGTGAAAAGTAAAAGTAGCGAAGGTCAACATCATCAAAATGTCTGTCTGGTCCACACACACACGCACGCTGCAAGCACTCCTCGTCCTCGTAGTGAAAATGATAATGTTAAAGTTTTTACAACTTAAGTCGTCAAAGTCAAACACACTCTAGGGAAATTACAAACACATTCGAGACAAGAATGTGTGGCATCAGCATCAGCTTGGGGTCAAGATGAGGGTGTACCTCCAACTTTTCCGTCTCCGTGTGATGAAATTCTATGTAAACAGGAGCAAAGTACTCTTTGCTGAGAAGTTTACCTGCTGCTGCTCAAATCTTAAGCTCAACTATCCCTTGCTTCTGTTGCCGTATTTTTGTTTTGCCCTGTTATGCTTTTACAGTGCTTCGGGGTAGTATTAGTGTAAAGCACTCGACCACCCCGCCATTAGCATAAATAAACGCTTCTAAGTACACCCCATCAAGGTGTAAATGCTTGGGTATTATTAGCCAAAGGCGAGCCAGGGGACAACACAAACCGCTAGCAGCTCTGTTGAGACTTTTGCTAGCGCTAAAATTTGATGGCCCCTTCAAACATCAAATTTGTTCTCCCTACCTCCCTCCCCCCGCACTCTGTTTCTTGCCAAGTATTTCATAAAATTTTGTTACGCATCAAAAATTGACGGAGACTTTGGCCATTGGCTCTTGATGGAAGGAAATGAAATTTTATTAAATGACTGTCAAGTTCTTTGACTACTTAAGTTAGCTGTGAAATTAGCAGAACGTGCAAAAGGAGAGATGGGGATAAGATGGTATGGAATGCAGGTGGAGTTTACTGACTTGGTTGACGAAGCAAATGGGTCAACTTAAAGATATTAAGTGAGAGCCTCCAATGCACAGTTGCGGAACAGGAGCCAGAAGTTCGACAAAGTTTGAATAAACTTTAAAGGTAAGAATAGGGAACTTTTGCAAAGTAAATAAAGATTTATTTCTCAATGTTATCTTACGTAAAAAATGTTTAGTTTTAGTTACTCGTTTCATAACTCGGAACCCGTAAATTGTATCCCACTAAGATGCAAGTTATTCCCAAATTTTTCATTTTGGTCGTCATTTATTATACCCTTGCAGAGAGTATATTGAAATTGTCCAGATGTTTGTAACGCGTAGAAGGAAGCGTTTCCGACCCCTTAAAGTATATATATTCTTGATCAGCATGACGAGTTGAGTCTATATAGCCAAGTCTGTCTCTCCTTCTGACCGTCTTTCCGTCTGTTTCTTTGCTTTGCACGAAGTCTTCTGGTACGAAAGCGCTGCACATTTGTCGGAACTGGCCGGATCGGTGACTATAACATATTGCTGCCATAGGAACGATCGGTCGAAAAACTAGTTCTAGTGAAAAAACTTTTTTGTTTTTAATGCAAACGTCTCCAAACTCCGTATTTACTAGTTTTCAATGGTTCTCCATGATTCTGCCAAATTTGGTCGAAATCGGTTATCTATATAGTATAGCTGCCATAGAAAAGTAATGTTAGAAAAATAGTCTTAGTAAGAAAAACTGTTTTGTTTTCAATGTATACCTCTTTAAAGTTGGCATATATTTATTTTAAAAGCTTTCATACAATTTATTAAAGTTTAGTCAAAGTCGGATGACTATAGGTTATAGCTGCCATATGAATGATCAGTCGAGAAACTAGTTTTAGTGAGAAAAACCTTTTTGTTTTCAAAAAAAACTTCTTCAAACTTTGTATTTCTTAGTTTGCTATGCCTTTCCATGATTCCACCAAGTTTGGTTTGCCGACTTTCTGCCTTGTAATGAAGCCTTAAATGCATATTTTGACCGTTTTAAGACCAATTTTATTTGAAACCCTTTTATGGCTCTAATTCTTTTAGACATTACCATACAGTTTTACTCATATACCTTCGCAAATTATTCGGCAAAAATATATTCAAATGTCGGTCAATTGGTTTCAGTCTTGACTATACAGTCACAAAAAGTAGAGTTAGCAATTATTTCGCAATATCTTTTGATAAACTTTTCTGCGCTGCTACTGTCGGCAAATATGTCCTGTATATGCCAAAAAATGGTAAAAATTTTCATTTAAAGCTACTTTAATATTAAATTTCTTCAAATCTAGTCACGATGGAGCATTTCCAAAAAAATCTTCAATTATGATCAGCAAGCATTCAATATAATGAATTAAGGCTAAGTTTCTTGTATTAGAGATTTTTCTGAACCAATGCTAAGGCAGTGCACTCTGGTATGGAATTGGTATTATATCCGGCTTATATAGTACATGCACATCGAACACTAAAACCAGTTTCCGCGTCTTGTCCATTTTAAAATTTCTCTAAAAGGGATTTAAACGGTCATGTGTAACTTTAATGTATTTTTCTCACTGTTACCCTAAGGCCCAAACATCTGGTTTGTTTTAAAGCTAATATAATTTCTGAGATATGCTCTATGATCCAGAATAACAGCTTACTTTATGGTACAATATCAGGAATATTAAAGAGTTGGTCGGTATTTTCGTTTGTTTTGAATCTTCAAACTTTGAAATTATATCACAGAAAAAAAATGATATGATCTGGTACTCAATGTTATATTTTTTCATATCATTAAAAAGCCGATGTGAAAAAGATGAATATGACCTGTTCTTTATATCAATTTGATGAATTTTCAGATCAATAGTATATTAATGAAATATAAAAATGATATTAATATATAGAAAATGTAATATTCAATATCAGAATGATATTATTTATCTTCGATTTGACATTTTTTAGCATCATAATGATATGAATAAAATGATATGTCAAAATGTCAAATTAAACAGCCCAGATTGAATTGACATTGACAGTTTTTTCTCTGTGAACGCACTATTTATTAGCTTTAAGATCATCTATCCCAAATAATTCTGCGTTTTGTTCCATCATAGATATACCAGAATAAGTATTTATGTTCAAAATGAGCATATCTTGTACCGCCCTAAAATATGCAATGGATGTGGCTGAAATGTTTCATAAGGATTCAAAACAAATCTCGGGTCTACTATAGTGATTTTTAAAACACTAATTGTATTCTGTACCAAAGGTACACTGTATTAAGCTTATGCAAAAGTATGTAACAGCCAGAAGGAATCATCTCGGACACTATAAAGTATTTATATCTGTCCGTCTGTCTGTCCGTATAAACGCACAGATCGCAGAGATGGTAAGAGATAGAGGATTGACATGTATGGGACATAACCTTCTTCTACTTGCAGTAGATAACATTTTGCCACGCCCCCGTAATTTGGAAAACGTCTTATCTCCCACAGTTTTATTGATATATGGTCTGGACATATTTAAACTCAGAGAAAAAATAGAGAGTTTCATACTAAGATCAAGATTGTTCGATGTCAGAAGATCGATAAGAATGAAAATCCTTGATCCAAGAGTGATATTCTTGATCCAAGCATGAATTTTTGATCCTGGTTTTCTTGACCCAAGAGCTTTAATAACTGATCCAAGTATGTATCATACTCAAATCAAGCAGTATATTTCTTAATTCAAGTGCTAAACATTCTCAAATTCAAGATTGCTCATTCTTGAATCAAGAGCAAGCAGCAATTGCAAAAACCGAGAACGATTTTTCTGGTAACAAGAGCTCATCACATTCAAGAGTAAGAACGTTTACTCATAAATCAAGAGCTTCACTGATTGCAATTTAAAATCAGTTGTTTAAATTTGTTTTTTTTGACAATTTATTGTTGAGCCATGTAGCAAGTTTTAGCCGGTTCAAGGAATACACAAAACCTCAAAGCAGTATCAGTCTTTGCCTGTCAACTGTCAGTCGTACAGCCGTCTTTCCATGACTGGTTGGGAATTCCAAACCAAAATAAGTGCAAAAATCGATTGCGCTCTCCGCTCAATAGCTTCCACACACAACCCTTTTCCATAGAAAACCAAACTGAGAGAGCGAGTTCAACGCTATGTTCTCTCAAATGTGATTGCTCTCCTCGGTGTTTCTTTACCTCACTCCCCTTGCCTATAAACACAGTACTGCCAACGAATTTAACTTGATTTCAAGAGCGATATTCTGGAAAACTCAAGAACGAACGAATTTGTTGTAAAAGCGTTTCGTTCTTAAGTTATTTGTTCACCTTTTTTCTGGGTGTTGTAATCAATATTATTTATCGACGTGCCAAATGAATGGTAAAGATCGTTTGAGCGATGGTCGAACTATGAGCATAAGAATGTTCAATGCAGCAGCCCGATTACAGCTAAATGAATACTGAACAATCACTTTCGTTGGTACAGAGTATATTACAGTCAGACTTGACCGACATTTTTTCTTGTTTTTGGGATGTGGCTCTAAGTCCCATTTCTAACGATTTTCTTATGCTCTGATTCTAGATCAGACTGAAAACATTGTTTCCCTGACTCAAACACTGTATCTTAGAATAAGCAGCAGATCTAAAACTAAATGCGCCCACTACTTTGTGTATTAACATCTGACAGTTATTTAAGCAGTCCTGTCATAAGCCATCGCATTTTAGTGCTTCTCAGATCGACTATAACACTTATCTGATATCTCCTTAAAGAAACTTTTATGAGACATCAGACATGTTCAAATACCGCTTAACATTATTTAAAATGTCTTTTAAATACTCTCAAACTTGGAACAGCAATATTCAAGCCACAGCGAACGCCTCTAGGCTTTTGATATTCAAAAGCTACAAAGGTGCCTATCACCGATACTCTCCTTCGTTTAAATGGCGCAAACGTTCTGTTTATGCATCGAAAATGATGCCATTCCCATCCAACCCCCACACCTATTTACCTCCTCCTATCTGGCCATTCATTTCACAGCCTTCTAGTTCCATTCATTTCATGCCCACGTTTATTGTTTTCCAAGTCATTTTCAGCATCTTATCAATTTGACTCAAAGGCACAGGCAATAAAAGAGTAACCATTGTCTCCACCCACCCCTTCTCCCCCCTTGCCGGCAGTCAGTTGATAATGAAGACACCAACAACATTGTTTCTTTCGTGGAGAAACGTTTCCTGAAACGTGACTCTCTTATCAATGCGACTTATTTCCAAGACTCCTTGGGGGACGCTATCGGTGGAGCAGCAATTAAAATTTGTAGCTATTGGTAAAATGGGTGAATTCGATTTCGTTTGCAAATCATTGTGCTCGCCCCATTCTCTCCCTCTCCAACCCCCACCCACCATTGTAATTCATTTTTGCCTCATTTTTCACAGTGACAGCCCGATGGGCGTTAATTGCGTGGGTTTGGTTAAAGGTTCTGGTGGGTAAGATAAGCGCGCGTGATTTTTCTACGAATTTTGTGCCCGGCGGGCAAATGGAACGCACTTTGTCTGGGGTGGCTAAAATTTTGACTTGCTATATGGCGCAATTCATTTTTCCCCCCGCTCTCTCAAGGACTGAAATGAGGATTTCTTTTTTTTTTTTGCATTTTTGGTAACAAATGTTTGGGGGAGTCGTCCAAAGCGTGCCTTTGGCCCGATAAGATGCTCAAGATGCAGGAGGGCAGGAGGTCAAAGTGTATTTTTATTTTTGAATTGGCAAAACGTGCATCAAATGGCTTAATTACGTCTGTGCAGATGAACTTTGATCTTGACTTTTGCAATTGATGAGAATGGGAAGAGCCGGGACTGAAAAGAGGCTATGGGCTCAGGTAATCGTTGAAATGAGACTTAAACTTTAGAAGGACGTCATATTGAGTATTTTATAGATACGTATAAAAGTCGGTCAAGCTGGACGATGACATAAGCTATTAACATCCTGAAAATATTAGTTCAAATTGCACTTAAATATGTATAATTATATGCGAAGGTAGGGAACCAAATAGATTGGAAGACGCAGCCAATACTAAACAATACTTGAAATTTGCTAGACGTTGTTGAAGACGCTCTCCATTCCTCCTTCTCTCGCTCTCTTTCTCTGAACTGAAGGCAAAAATACCCTTGAGAAGCTCAAATACAAATGACCTTTCAGCATTTTTTTGAAATCGCCTTCAACTACGGTTGTTGGTTCTTCGAGCCGGACCGTGAAAAGTAACTTTTTTGTAGTTACAAAGGGAAATATCTGCATATTACTCCACAAGACTCCTTTTACCTGCTCTAAGAACTAATATTGAATGCTTCTATCAAAAATTCTGTAAAAACAGGCATTGGTTTCTCTCCTCTATTACTACGTTCATGCACACCAAATTATTCGTGAGAAATGCCCTTCAAAGTATGCAAACTTTATTGCCTTAAGTTAATATGTATTAAAATAAAGACATTGCTAGTCGGTCAAGGATATTCGATACTCCATATTCACTCAGATTGTTGGATATTCAAAAAAATGTTAAGTTACGACAAATCTAAAATATATCCTTGACCAAAATTATGTTTTTTATATAACATAGCATACTTAAAAGGGCATTAAGCATGATATATTTTGTGTGTATAAACGAAATATAAGTCAATACCCTGCAAACATTTTGTCGTGTTACTTATCTCCCTCGACAATGCGAGAGTTTGGCGATAGCTTGGGGGAGAGTTTGCAGATAGTTTGCCGACTTACACAAACAAAATACCTTATGTATCGCTTTATTATTATAAAAGGGACTAATTTACAATATGTGTTATCGCATTTTTTCCGTCTATTCGGTAAATTGGCGATATATCCCTCAAAAATCGCCCAAAATGCGATGCTTTATTATTGGTATCGCTTTTTCATAATCCCATCTGAGCATTGGCGATACATCGCTTAACACTCCCTAAGAAGACCCGAATGCGATTCATCTTGAAGTGACATGAACGACTTTTTATAATATTACCAAAGGAAAATACTTTGGCAACGCTTATTTAACTTAAGTGCAAAATCGTACTGTTAAATAACAGAAATCGAAACACCGTTTATTCGTATGGCTTATCTTCGGGCGAAGAACCGCATTACAGCCACTAGGAAGAATCACATTCTTATCTCCAGGAAGAATCGCTTTCCTTTCGCTAAGAAGAGACTTTTTTCTATCTCCCAGAAGTATCGCTTTCTTATCTCCCAGAAGTGTCGCTTTCTTATCGCGCGTAAGTTATCGTATAGTGTCACCTTTCGTCCCGTAGGGAGATGAGAATGAGATAATAATGCGATATCGCTAGAGTAAGGCGATACCTTCTGGCGAATCGCATTCTTATCTTCCGCGATAAAAAATGTTTGCTGGGTATGATCCTAAATTTTTCACTGAATCAACTAGGCGAACTAAAGATTTATTTTTATTATTTCCCGGCTGGTTTTGAAATTGGCCTTCCTCACTGAAATTCTGGGCTTTCAGTAACCATTGCGGCTTCTAATCTAATAGGGAAAAGAATGCAGACTACAATTATGCTCTAAAAAATTATGAAATTCTTTGTTTTCTATTGCATAGAATCTGAAAAATAGCTAACAATGAGAATGTCCCCGAAAGCTTCAGAAAAAACTTAATATTACCAAAGGCGATCCCTTAAGAGCGTCCAACTACAAAGGTGTTTCCATGATTTACATGCGATTTTGAAAGTGTTTAGTTGGATGGAGCGGTCAACAAAATAGATAGAAGAGCACAGCATATTAAGTGAATGTCAAGCGGGATTTAGAAAAGTATACTCCACCAAAGATAGCATCTTCGCACTAGTAGCCGTTGGAAAGAAGTATTTCGGAAAAAAACAAAAAATGTACATTTGCTTTGTAGACTTGAAGACAGTGTTTGACACTATAGATAGACGCAGTCTTTTCTATAAACTAAGCTGCTTAGGTGTGTCGACTGGAGAAAAACACGGCAAGGACAAAAGTAATGGTGATAAGAAGCGGACGAGGAAGACTGGAAATAAGCGAGAAGTGGAGCCTTAATGGAGAACTCCTATAGACCGTAAGGGAGCTCAAGTACTTGGGAGTAACCCTCACTCATCTCATGAAATATAAATTGCAGGTCGCGAAAAAGGCAAAAAACGCTACATGAAATAATCTCTTGGAAGAGGACAACGTGGATCATGGTGTCAACTACAAAATCTTCCTCGGCAAGATCAATAAGTATAGCACACTTCGCAGGTTTGGGGGTATAGCGAATTCGAATATGTTGAGAAGCGACTGCGATGACTGGGAACCGCCTATCGAATATGGTGACAAAACACCTGCTCGAAGGAAAATCTTAATTTTTCTACGTCTGTGAAACCATGGCCATAGCTCATGATATTGTGTTTGACTACGAAATTCCGGAAACTAGGAAGTCTACGCAAGTCCTTATCTTGCAGGCAATTGATTCGAGAATTTTGAAGATTTAGGCCCAAAAGCGTCTATTTCGAACACAAAACAGACATACAGATGCCTGGCTAAGTCTCTTTATGAAAACTATTACTTTCGAAATGACCTACTAAGCTATAGCATATCGGTGATCTTCAGGGCCCACACAGAACTGCTACCCTTGAGTAGTCGCCCGTATAGCAATAGCACGAGCATAGTCTGTTCTCTTTGCAACATGGGCGTGCCGGAGGATCTAATTCCTGGAGAGACAATGGAAAACACCCCACTTAAGTCCAGAGCAATGTAACGAAATTTTAAGCGGCAAAAACTGGCACACACTGATAAGCGTCCTGAATGGAATCAAGAGAGAGCTACTACCTTTTATTTGTAACTCCAAACCACTTTTCCACAAGGTGATCGATCTGGTATCTGGGGACGACCGAAATAGTACTGGAGAAGTGTAAGGTGATCAACTGACGGCTTAAAATCAAGTCGATGTACATTATTATGTCATTATATCAGGGCAATCTAAACTGAAAACAAAAAATAAAGAATACAACTACTATTTACTACTACAATCTGAAGAATTTGTCCACGTTTCTTAAGTTATTGAAAGGCCAACTGTTTAGCAACTCTTTTGATTGCTTTGCTTTAATAAAAACAACCAAACTATCGATAGTTTTTTTTAGCACAACTACACACAAACGAATACCTTATTCACTCTCCTCTCCTCATTCACATTTAAATGCGCATATTTCACAGTTAACATGACTTGACAACATGCCTTTCTTCTTTCGCCCGGGTCTAAATATGTAAACAAATAGTTTTGGCAATTGCCAAGTGGGGCATGTCAGAGAGGGAGAGAGAGACCCCAAACCCCAACTACAGGTCGTCCAGTCAGGCTGCATGTTGTGTGGCATGCGGTTGTGCAACGGCAACAACTTTTGCAACATGCATCCAACGAACCAGACGATGGCTATGGCTGTTCGGCCTGACTGGCTGGCTGGTTGGCTGGCAAAATAAACGAGGCCTTAAATCGAACTTTGTACACGTTGGTCGTTCCAGGGTTGAGAGGTGGCACCCTCGTCTCGTTTGAGGTTAACATAATTTAAGCAGGATCCAGGGCTAACTGCCTGCCCATTTAACATGTTGCCAACATGCGTGTGTGTGTGTGTGTGTGTGTGTGTTTGTAAAATTATAAATTTTCCACCTGCACAGCAGATGGCAACAACGACTCGTCCGCCCACACACACACATAACTGTAGTTTAAACTTTTAAGCGCACAGGATGCGCTTCCTGCCAACAATCCGACAATTGATCGTTGTTTCCGGTTTTGTTCGGTCCTATGCACGACTTGGAAAATTAAGTCGACACCAAACACGCTTACACACACTCTCAGAGGGAAGGTGTTGTGTACATCCTTCTGCTGTTAATGGAGCTGCGTTTTACATACATTCAAAAATAGTTGGCAACACGATGTATGAGGCATGTTTTTAGTGAAATACTTGAGAAAGAAGCAAAATTCATAGGCAAAGTTCTTAAGGCAAATCATAAATTAGAAAGTTTTCCACAAGTCTTAACACAGCCTTATACAAATTAGAAAGGTCGCGCACTATTAAAGACTAATGGTCTGCAAAAGAAAGTGAAAGAATTGTTGGAAAATTGTGTTTGGATAATAAGAGCTACCAAAAACTAAAAATATTCAAAAATTGAGCATGGAATTTTCAAATAATACTTACTTTATATATATATGTATTTATTCTTAACAAGCCACTTAATATGAACTATTGGTTCGATTGAAAGCAACTGTTCTACTATTGGCCGATTGTGGGAGCGCTAACATTAAGAACTAACAATTTTTTCACTAAGACGCATTTTCCCACCGATCGTTTTTATATCAGCTGAATGCTATAGACATTCGATAACAAAAGATTTCAGAATTAGGTCAACGCGTATAATATTATGAAATACAACAATCAAAAAAAAAGAGGAGAAAAGGCTCCTCCTCCTACTCGATCGCTTAAAAAAAGAGATCGATTCACCTCATATTAAAAAAAAAACATATTTCTTATAATAAGACTTTCTAAAATTATGAAAATATTTGCTATAAGCTAAAACATCTTAATTACTATTAGCCGAAAAATATTGTCTTTTATGTCGAAAAACATTTTCTAGATTTTAGAAAAATACTTCTAGATTTTGGAAAAACGAATATTTTCTTATATCTAATAGATAGGAAAGCTAGTGAGGGTGTAGAGACGGAAGAGGAAGACTACACACTAATTATTTTGATGGGCTATTTTCTTTTTGTTGGTTCAGTCTTCTTTCTGAAAATCACATTAAAATTAGTTATCAATCGTTTTATTTTTTAACTTTACCTAATCTGGGACTTGAACTCAGAACCTGGGGGAAACTTCATCATGAAAGGCATCTTATAGCATTCAACTACCAAGCACGCGTCTAAGTCACAGCTCAGAACGCAGTCAAGTGCTAAGCACTTAGCTGCCTCTTTTATATTCCGACTGCAGGGAGTTTTTTACTTGAGAACTACAAGCAGTGTATTTTTATACTATTCTGTAATCTTAAAGCGATTTTCTACAGTAATATCCTTATATTTTAGGGCGAATTTCTAAGCAAGCCGAGTATCAGCTGCCGATTTTATATTCCGAAAGCAAGGAATTCGAGCTTGAGAACTACAAGCATTTTCTTTATATATTTTCCCAAACATTAACATAAAAGTGCGTTTTACTAACATTTAATGATGGACGCCCTATTTTAAGAAATCGATGTATGTAAAGTAAAAAGAACTGTTTTCTTTAAATTAAGAAAAAAAATTAAGGAACGGTAATTTCGTTATACCGAAGCTTGTATACCCTTGCAGCTGGTTTAATTTATCTTAATAAAATAAATAAAATAATAAAGGCTTTAAATGATCTTTATTTGAAAAGTTAATTTTCGCCTTGAAGAATTTTAGTTGGTGGTTTCTCAAGCTGACAAATAGATGACTCCTCTACTAAGATCATTGATATTATATGGCAGCTATAGATATACTCATTCGATTTTGATTATCGATACGCCCAAAAATTAACACTGCCAAGTGCTTTGAATACATTCCAAACTACACACTAGTAAAAGCGGCCAAATAAGGGTAGCAGAAGGCTAGTCAATAAAACATGCTTAAGTAAAAAATTCGATTTTGATAAAACTGGACCAAATAATATTAAAATCCTGGAAATTTTATAATTAACTTTGACACACTTTAAATTAATTAAATTACACTGTGATTCTATAAACTATTCTAATATGTCTTTAGTTAAAGTAAAGTTATTCATATTAAAATCATGTTCTATAACTTGCACTTGTAAAATAAAAATTGCATAATAAATTATACTATGCAATCTTAAATCATACAGGATCATCGATCAGGAGAGATTAGCTGGACATACCAGCTCAAAGCTCAAAGCTTCAAAAATCTTAAACTTTGAAAACGATATCTCAGAAAATTAGCCTTAAGTTAGTCGCAAAAGGGCACTGTAGTTTTCGCACAGGAGCCCTATTAACAGGATAAGCCAACATCTTAAGACATGAGTGAGTACTTAGAGAAAGACAACTTGGCCCACGACATGAACCCATTTACATATGGAAGAGCTAGTGTCGATAAATGGTTCAAGCTGTTTTATTTCGATACTTAATTGCGACCAGAAGCTCAGTACCATCTCATTGTATGGTATCCTCAATCAAACTAGCGATTTTTGACATCAGCAGCAGAATGACTTGGGCAACCAACAATCTATATGAACAGTCAATCAATGATATATTTTAGTAAGCTAAATCTACAAGTCTTTTGGGGCTAATGAAAAAAAAAACACTTCATTGCTAAGTCTATCTTATGAAAACCTAGTCATTTATATCTTAGAGTTATGCTTTTGGTATTATCAGATATGATAGCCACTTGCATCTCGTAGCTTTACAGTATTTTTATACCCTGTTCCCATTGAAGACCTAAAGACCTAAAAAGCCGTCAGATCCACAATTTTCAAGTTAGCCTCGTGGTTTAGTATACATCAAGCTAGGCCCAATATCTATCTATTCTGAAAAGTACAATCAGATCGGAAAAAAAACACCGGAGTTATAAGCGAAACAGTTGAGCTGATAAGAGCAGTTGTTGATCAGGACTAGAAAAGTATTGCCTACATTTACGATGACATCTTCAAAAATTCAAAAACAAATAAATGAAAATAAATGAACAGGGTATTTTGTGGTCGGGAAACTCGACTGCAGCGCCCTTACTTGTTTACTATGCAAGAATACAACGATATGATTGATATATCGGGATTTTTTAGACTCGTTATATCAAACACGGTAACGACCATTTCGATTTGTGATATCATCTATTTTGATATTTGGAGATATATCGACAAGCCTTATAAGAACCTTCGAGTGTTGGGGTTCGGACCCAAATAAGTTATTGGATAGGGTACGAAAATTTAAGGTTGAATGTTTTAGGCCAAAGGTTCGGTTCGAATGCTTTTCAATATACAACTTAAGGTTTGATTGATAATTTATGCTCTCACACACTACACACTGCAAAGGCAGTATGTTAGATCTGAGAATGAACTAGATTTTTGTTGAACCGAAGTGAAACTTTGAGTTAAAAGATGGCTTAGGTTCTGATAGTTTAGTTTACATTCTGAAAAAGTTTGGAATTCCGGACTCACACCGGTTCGGTTCAACACCGGCTAGCAGTCCTGCTTTGAATTGAATTTAAGATGGGTTAAGATTGTCCCTTCTGCTCCCCGCATTTCAATTTATATCGAACACATTTACGTAAATGTTCAATTTTAAGTAAATTTGTTGAGCACATGTCCTGTGACCCCACCAAAGAGTCGGCTAGAGAAAGACAGAGTGCAGTTGAGCTGAACCCTTTTAATAAAAAAGTAAACATATACAACAAATTTGCATAAAACAAAACGCAACTGCCAACAAGTTGTGTAAGAGCAAATTAAATATTGTAAACTGTAAAATCAATTTGAAGCAACCAAATAGAATGGAAGCAAGTGCAACTGTCCTTCTTCAAATATCAAGTATACGCCAGCAGGTCCCTCAACTTTGCATATTGCATAAATCTTGTTAGCTCGTAACAAGGTCAACATTTTGTCATCGTTTTAACATCAAAATGTCCATAAAAACACTCAAATGTCTTCAAATAAATATTTATTAAATATCAGCGACACACACACACAAACATCCACAGCAGCAGACAATCAAATATTGAGAAAGAGACAAAGTTGTTGTTGTCTCAATTGTGTCATCACATTTGCATTTGATGTGAAAGGCGAAATTATAACATTTATTTATTGATCAACTGATTGACATAGTTGCCAATATCAGGACAACGGAGGCAGCTAAGGCTGTATCATTTCAGTATGTAAAGTCACATTTTTTTTTAAGAGCTTTTTCCTGCTTTTACTTTTCAATGAATAAGTTGCTTTTTCACTGATTGTTTGCTTTTTGGCCGCCTTCTGTTTGTGTTTGTGTCTCGACAAAGTTGAAATATTGCATTGAGCAGAGAATTCATTAGGTCCGCAAAATATGCACAGGGTTTTTGATGGATTGATAAAATATTTGGGCACAAAAGAGGACAAAAGGAAGATGTTTATGATATGACTCACAAGTAAGAAAACATATGATCCCTTAATTTATACCCACTTTAAACTATTTCATTAACTTTTTAAGCTTTGTACAAACAATTCGATATTCATTTCAACTCATTTCGTAATTTGCTGATTGAACTGCTGCCTCTTCAATTTGTCAAATACTTGCCCATCATTTATGCAATTAATAACCAATTAATTTCCCTTTAGTTTGCTCAATTTTTATATATAATTAATTAAAATTCCCGTTTAACCACCTTATGGTAACAGATTTTTATGTCACATCAGCAAATTGCAATCCGTACACACACCCATCCAATCCATACCATTCCATACCATGCATCCATGGATGATGATGCCGATGCTGATGCTGCCTGCCAGCCTATGCACACTCATTAACACAACAATAAAATACGCCTCTCCCACATCCACACCCCCTTCTCCAGCGACCAATCCACACTCCTTCTTTCTCACAATTAATGTGACTGACACACATGCAAATTTTGCCACCGTTCGCGTTGTCATATTTGATTTACAGTTGCAATTTACGCACTTTCCAAAACAGCCAAGTGAGCGAGAGGGAGAGAGAGGGAGAATGAGCCGGACAGCTGTCCACGTCAGCATCCGGCGTCTGTTTGATGTTGTTAATTGATTTTCAAAGTCAACTCGAGCCTCGAGGTGGGTGGCCCCGCCAGGCGCTTTCGCTTTCGTGGCGGCGGCCTCCTCCTCCCACCCCACTCAGAGATTAGCAGGGCAGTGTAAAATGCATCTCCATTGAGGCGCAAGCGACATAAAACCAATTCCCAATCCGCATTCGCTGGACAATTTACAGAACTCTGATGCTCTCTGGTGCGTTGTAAGTGCAATGAAGCGCAATTGCAGGCTGCAATTTGGCAGTGGATTTGGATTGGATCGGAGTTGGGTACGTGTTTGTTTTATGTGCGGCCATTGTAGTGTGTCCCATGGACAGGCGAATCTGTTCTGTTGTCCCGCTCAGTCTACTCTGGTATGCGGTTCAATCAAAGCGATTTCCAATGTCCACAAAATTGCGCAAAAGGACATTTTGGTAATTTCAACGATGCCCAGACACCACGTTTAGGAAAGAGTGCAGGCTGGAATGACAGGAGCGGTTTAGAGTTAATTGAGAGTTGGGCCCTGGAGTTTCAGAGGGGCCGGCTTAAGTTCAGGAAATAAAATTGAATCGAATACCGACGCTGACTGCTATATGTAAAAGAATTGAATTTGGTCTTAAGATTTTATAGTAAAAGGTGGCCGGTTGTGGTGCAGCGGGTAGTGTGTGTGGTATACGATTTTTCGAAAATCCACACTTTATTTTACTGCTGTTAAGCTATATAGTCCATCTGTATGGTGGGATTTTGCCTCTCTTCAAAATGCTAGTAAATCGAAATTAAGCGCTTAAGAAACCATGTTAAAAATCCAATATATCTATATAGTTATAAACACTTTGCACCTGCCATCCATATCGTTTAATTGATTTTACTTATATGGTATGAAGTGTTGCCAGATTTTAAGACAGAAAAATTGATAGATTTGCCATAAAAAGTTACTAGATATAGCTAAAAATTGATTAAAAAAATAGCTAGAAAACAGCATAAAAAAATAAGCTAAGAGCTAAAACTGAAGAATATATGTGTGTCTAAACAAACAACATCTACAAAAAAAGTTATACAAAAAGAGTCAGAAACTCGCTAAGGAATCAGAATCTCGCATATATGTTCAAAAAGCGCTGATCTCAGTATTGAGAATTATGTGACGGACTTTAGCGTTTTCATCCATATACGAATAATTTGTGCATTTTTTTTAGGTATTAAATTGACCCTAAATATAATATAATATTTCACTGACAAGTCATAGTAGTCCAAATCTTCGAACGAATATTAAGATTGAAGACAAGCTGAATAAATTCAATAGACCACGAATTAGTTGGTACTGAACTCATAGCTTATTAGCATACGGATATGAACCGAAACGGCTTTAGCCCGGAATTTGACCATATTTTCACAGTCAACTGAACATTAAACAAATCCAAGTATAATTACCCAGCAAACATATTATGCAATTTTGATCACATTCAAGTCTTTTTAGAGTCTTAAGGCTGATTAAAATAGTCATAAATGCGCTCGTTTTGCGATCCGATTTTTCAGTCGAGAGAAAATGGTACCCTAGCCGCGATTCTTCTTGAAGAGTAATTTTTAATCCGTTCTTCTGATCAGTTTCCAATTCCTTTTTTTGGTCGTATTTCAGTAAATCACATTTTGAGCATATTCATGAGTCATATTCGAGTCTCAATTAATCGAATATGATAGGCCTCTCTTTTGGTTTATCAAAAGGAGTCGAAATAGACTCATCAAGATTTTTTTTATGAAAAAAATCAAGAGATTATCGGCTAACATAATGCCTAATATTCTTAGACCCTCGTGGATTTTTTAGAAATTAGAAATATTTTTATAGCTTAAATAAGCCTTTAATAAAACTTTCAGAAAATAATCCGGAGTGTGGACGCTTACTCAAGTGTTAACTCCTTGGCACCTTCTAAATCATCAACACTCAAGTCTGAGTTGAATAATCTTTACCATATGTGAAAATTGGTCTTTAATTTAAAATGAGCCAACCTCTAATTTTTAAAACCTGCAAAACGGAAAGTCCCCAGAATCGTTTTGGTTTTGCAGCCCTGGTTTTCCGAATTTCACTTTTGAGACGTTTTTCTCAGGCTGATCTATAGCAAAGAATGTTAAGGCTTCAAGCTAATTTAATAGTCATTATTTCGAACTACGTCTCAACAATTTCCAATTGTATAACTAATAATATTTTCCAAAAACTAATAGCATATTCACATTCAAAATTGCTTGATCTAGCAACTAAATAGGTAAAAAGGCTGCACTGATTGTATAAAACACTTGCCAGTTTAGCCATTTTTTGCACTCTTTCTCATTCATACGAACTTATTTTTGAACCACATAACTACACCAGACACAGAACAAATTTAACAGTGCAAAGTAGCCCTTATATGGCATAGTTTGAATCCTTCGATCAACACGATATCATTCAATCTAAGTATATTTGAATGAACTATCATCCTCTAATTGCTTACATAAGTTCCAATAACTTCTTTATTCCTTAACGGATTTATGTTATATTAAATATACGTCGCATTAGAAATGTCTCTCTCCTTACCATTTAAAAAAATACAGACGATATCTGAAGACATGTACATTTTAATACCCAGTTCCCATTAAAAATGGATCAAGAAGTTGGGCGAATGTATGAGGCAGGAAAAAGGAAACATTTCCGAACCCATAAAGTATATATTGTATATTCTTGATAAGGATGAACTGCCGAGTCGATAAATCCATGTCCGTCCCTCTGTAGGAACGCGTCGATCTCAGAGACTATAAGAGAGCCACAAATTTTTGCATGAAGGTAGGTGTATACAGCTGAGCTCGTTAGTTATGACTAAAACCGCTTAAAGGACAAAATAATGTGGCATACTTTCAGGATGGCCCTTTAATAGCTGTTACAAAAACCGGCTACATTCAAATTCAAAATTTCCAAATAAAACAAGAAAGAAAGTCGGTCAAACCCGACTATAACATACTCTGTACCAAGAAATTTTGTCTTTTGATCATAACTCGAAAACCGTTCATCCGATCTTCTTCATTCCTTTGGCGGATCGATAAGTTATTCTAATAACTAAATATGTCCAGAAGGAACAAGCCATCTATCTAAAACTGTGGGAGATATGACGTTTTTTCTAAATTGCGGGGGCGGGAGGGGGCGTGGCCAAAATTGAAAATAAACCTGATCTGCCTGCAGACATAAGAAGCATATGTCCCATACACGTCAAACCTCTATCTCTTACCATCTCTGAGATCTGTGCGTTCATACGGACAGACAGACAGACTGACAGACGGACAGACGGACATGGCTATATCGACTCGGCTGTTGATGCTGATCAAGAATATATATACTTTATGGGGTCGGAGATGCTTCCTTCTGGATGTTACATACTTTTGCACAAACTTATAATACTCTATGTACCTACGGTACAGAGTATAAAAATGAAACCTAATAAACAGTGTATATTGTAGTCGGACACCGACTGCAGCGACCTTACTTGTTATAGCTAGTTTTATCGCAATTTCTTGAAAAATGCACCGCTAATAAATGATTGGACTTGATTTTTGGAATCAGAGGAATGTTTTACATATGAACTGACTGCCAAATGCCCGAGGTCGTAAAATGTTTATTTATTTTTAAACAAATGTAACCCATCTTTGTTTTGTTTCCTTCACTTTGGTACTAAAAATTCTAAATATTTGTTCAAGTTTCAGTTCTAAAACTTAGTTTTAATCGACTAAAGGAGATTCCTATTTTTACCCATTTACTTAAGTTTACTAATATAAATTTATGCTTGTATTCCTTTGACGCAGTCTCAAGAAATGTCCAAGTATTTACCAGAAATGTAAGTCTATTTACTTATCAAATAGAATCTTATACTATTTTTGGGGCCCCAAATCACCCGCAGAGTCCTGCTCGTTTCAGCAGGACAATCGCTTGTTGTTGATAATGAGTTTGGTTTTACTGTTTAAATTTAAACATGCATGTCAAAGTGGTGGTTGGGTTGTAGGTGGATGTGGTGGTGGGAGAAATGCTCTGGATGCGGTCTACAGTTCTAAAGTGTATTTGCATTTAACGCTAAATGCATTCGAAGAGTAAAAGAGACGGCTCCGGCTCAGCACGGCTCGAATTCGGTTGGATGGAAAACATGACAGTTGCATTAATTTTGATTGCGTAAATATTTTAAGTGTGCGGACTGCAAAAATGTTTGCCCAAGGCCATGGAGCAGGGAGAAGTAAGTTGATGGCAGTTGCAATTGCAATTGCAATTGAGTTGTGGTTGAAAGGCAATGCATATTTAAAGTGGTTGCCATTGCAGTTGAAGCCCCTTGGTGGGGTTCAGTGATCTCGGAACTTTCCTAATTAAACGTGCAACAACTTCAAACAAATTGCTCCCCCCTATTTGCACCATACTTGCAAAATTTATTTCAGGCACTAGTACAATTTATTTACCCAGAAACAAAAATAGAATGCATAGCAATTTATGAGCACGTGGCGGACATAAAAATTTGTCTTCTCGCCCACATTAACTGCCTATCACTTCGGCGACATGGCCATAAAACTAAAGCAAACTCAAATCAGTAGACAATTTACATGCGTTGCAAACATCAAATTTTATGATGTCTAGGCCTTAATTAAGCACGATTTGTGGTGCAGAGAGATTTTGGATTTCTGTTCAAAGGAGTTGCTCGTTATGAGAGATAAAGTAGGTTAAGTTAGCTCATAAAACTTTCATTATTTATGTTGTTTGAATATGTATAGAAATTTGATTTTGGTGAAGCTACAAGCCAGACTAGATGTGCGATTTGATGACAATGGAATTGTTTAATTGTTATATTTGGATTGCAATTGGAACATTGGTACGTCCTTAAACAAGGGAAATGATTTGAACGAAACATTGGTTTCCTGCATTGCACTGCCACAAGGACTGCGCTCCGGAAATGAATTTTCTATAGGTTAATCTAAAAATATTTTGTGAATTTTTGTCTTGTACGTACTATTTTCTTACCGTCACGAAAATCACGATTTTTAATCCTGTCCTGAGTTCGACCCCCAGTCAAGGAGAGGTAAAGTAAATGAAAGAATTCAAATATAAGTTTGTTGTTTTCTGATTCTTTAAAATTATTTTTAATAAGTTGGCCAAAAAAGCAGAGTAAAGTAAAAGTTGTTTGAGACGATAAACCTGTTATTTCCAGTATATTTTCTGTTTTTTGTATGAAATTTGAATTGTCATTTCCAATAAAATTTTTGTTTAATTTTTATGCCCTTGCAGAGGGTATAGTAAAATTGTCCGATTGATAATAACGCATAATAGAAGGAAGCATTTCCGACCACATCGAGTATATTTATTCTTGATTAGCATGACGAGCTGAGTCGATATAGCCATGTCCATCTGTCCGTCCGTTCGTCTGTCAGTCCGTCTGTTTCTATGCTATCTCCTCCGTCAGCTATCGCGACCAAACTTTGCGCGAAGCCTTCTGGTCCAAATACGCTGCACATTTGTCGTAACCGGTCGGATCGGATGACCATAACATACAGCTGCCATAAGAACGATCGGTCGAAAAATTAGTTCTAGTGAAAAACAATTTTTTGTTTTTAATGCAAACGGCTCCAAACTCTGTATTTAATAGTTTTTAATGATTCTCCATGATTCTGCCAAATATGGTCGAAATCGGTTATCTATATAGTATAGCTGCCATAGAAAAGTACGGTCGGAAAAATAGTCTTAGCAAGAAAACCTTTTTTGTTTTCTGTGCAAACCTTTTTAAAATTGGCATATATTTATTTTATAAGCTTTCACACAATTCTTCAAAGTTTTGTTAAAATCGGATGAATATAGGTTAAAGCTGCCATTGGAATGATCGGTCGAGAAACAAGTTTTAGTGAGAAAAACTTTTTAGTTTTCAAAGAAAATGCCTCCAAACTTTGTATTTCTTAGCTTGCTATGCTTTCCCATGATTACTTTTAACTAGTCCGTCAATCTTAGTGAATGCAAAGAGTGGATTATGTATGACGCAGGCATAACTGACTCTCACTTACTTATTTAAATTAAGAATTATTTAAGAAAATGAAAATGGCATACTTTTAGGGGCATTTATCATGATTTTTTTTTTGTGTATAAACCGGGTATATATCAAATTACTACTTGTGCGTATCAAAAGAATATTCTAAGTATCGAAATATTAACCAAAAGATTAATTTGATACTCTCTAGGATAATATTGATACCGAAAACGAGAAAGCTAAGCTAACTTCGTCTGTGCCGAAGTTTTTATACCCATGCAAGTGCTCGCAAAAAATACTCTTTTTCCCATTTTCCGACCGATCGTTCGTATGGGACCCAAATTATATAGTCATCCGATTTGGCCAAAAATTTGTAAAATTATGTGAAAGCACGTGAAACAAACAAATACAAAATTGCAGAATGCTACCATTAAAAACAAAAAAGGTTTTTCTAACTAAGACTGTTTTTCAGACCTATCTTTTGTATGGCTGCTATACCATACAGTTGTCCGATATTAATAAAAACTGGTAGGATTATAAAAAAACATATAAAACTTACGATTACAAAGTTTGGAGACGTTTCCATTAAAAAGAAAAAAGTTTTTCATACTAAAACTAGTTTTCCGACCGATTGTTCCTATGGGAGCTATGAGATATAGTCATCCGATCCGGTCGGTTCCGACATATTAGTAGTGTGCAGCAAAAAGAAGACTCTGTGCAAAATTTCAGCTCGATAGCTTCCAAACTGAGAGACTAGTTCGCGTAGAAACAGACAGACAGACGGACGGCCAAAGCTCAATCGACTCAGCTCGTCAACCTGATCAAGAATATATATGGTTTATGGGGTCGGAAATGAATATTTCTATGCGTTGCAAACTTCTGGGCAAAATTATAATACCCTTTGCAAGGGTATAAAAAGCATAGAAGACCTTTGAATACAAAGTTTGGAGACCTTTCCAATCAAAAGAAAAAAGTTTTTCATTCTAAAACTAGTTTTCCGACCGATTATTCCCATGAGCTTTGAGATATTGTCATCCGATCCGGTCGCATCCGATATATTAGTAGAGTGCAAAAAAGAGAAGTCTCTGTGCAAAATATCAGCTCGATAGCTTCAAAACTGAGAGACTAGTTTGCTCAATTGACTCAGCTCGTCACCTCGATCAAGAATATATTATATATAGTTTATTGGGTCTGAAATGAATATTTCTATGGGTCGCACTTCTGGGCAAAATTATAATACCCTTTGCAAGGGTATAAAAAAGAAAGTTTAAAATTTAGGACCACGTGTGTCAAATTGATATTAATACTTATTTGTTTGGGTGTATACATATAATCTATTGCTTGACTCAAAACTAACAGAACTCTAGTCGCTAGGTATGAATTTTAATGCTGGAGCGAGCAATATTTTATTCTAAGCTCGTCTCTCGCTCAACCGATCTTTGACAATCCTTTTGCGGAACGATAAATAAGCCCGATTTCTATTCTTCTCTTCTATTCTATAAACTTTATTTGTCGTTGGTACAGAGCTTAAAAATTTCCAGTCCACATGGTCCACAGTGTTTGAATATTTCTGATTTGATAAACATTGTAACTTTCTGTTAACAACAATAACGAACACATCCCCTAGGGGGGAAACCAGTTCATGAATAACTAATTTAATGCAAATACGAAAAACACTACTCCTGCTGTTCGCCACTTCTTATCTGCATTTCCCACTCTCGTCTCACGCTTTCTCCATATCCAATGTCTGACCTTAGAAGCTCAACAGCAATTAAACCTTAACCGCATTATCTCTCCCATTCTCCTCCGACTTATCGCTTAGTTTATGTGCCCCAAGTTCAACATTTTTGGGTTCCATTTTACCGCAATGTCTGCGGCATGTGGAAAATTTTCTCATAAGACTTGCAATGGGTTTTCCGTTGTTTTTTTTTTGTTTTCTTCCCTCTCAGCGAGTGGCTAGACGTCATTTAGACCACCAAAGAGTGCTGAGTGGGAGAAAACGAGAGCGTTGACTGGTCTTGTGGTGATAACTGGAAATTAATTAAATGTCGCGGCGAATTAAATTAAAACGAAAGTCCCCAAAAAAAAAAGTCAGGCAATTAATAAAGGTTTGAGTAAGAGATAGCTAGGCCAAAAAAAAAATATAACAAACTGTTACCAACCCTTCCCAACATTTGACGCCTGTTTCCGCCTACGAAAAAGCAAAAAATGCATAAACAATAAATACAAAACTCGGTGGAGATAGAATGGGGCGAACGAACTTCCTTTCCAAATGCAACTTTTGGACTTCCGCACTAAAAGTTTAAATTCATTTCCGTTTGAGTTTTCAGATTTGAGGCAAAAAATTAATTAGAAGTTTGCAACAAACACGCGACCAAAACAATTGTGGAAAGAGTCCTTTCAGTTATCTTTAAGTTTGGATCAGAGAAAGGGTCTTTGTTTGCCTTTTGTATGTGTCGGCTGTTTCCTGTTATTTGTGGAAAAATTTAAGCAAAATAGTGCGGTCTTTAAGTGAGCTTCCAGTTAGCCTTCAGTGGTCATTGTCTAGTAATTAGTAGCAATTAATTTCGATTAACATTTGATAGTTCCCATGGCATGTGGGCAACAATGCATTGCTCCTTGTCTCTGACCAGGCAGACAAATATCCGCCATCCAACTGACAGAGATTAATGGCCCAAAATGGGTGTACAGGTGAATGGAGCTTAGTGCAAGCAAAATAGCAAAAAGAATTTATTTTAAAATTAGTTTTAATGAAATTTGCCTTTGTGACTGGTGCATTAGTTTAAGGAACTCGTTGAAGCACTGGAATTCGAGAATAAAGAAATCTTAATCTTAATGCACTTTCTACTTTTGTTTTCTTACAGGCCTCAAGGATCCGAACTTGGATAGACATACCACTAAAGGTGAGTTTTAATACATACCTTAATGGTAAACCTTTTCCGAAACGTCTTAAAGTCAGTTTGACACCTAAGTGCACCCCTGTATAACTATGATCCCAGAGTTTTTCTGTCTAACTAAACTGCCCGACTGTGCTTAAGGCTGGGATAGTTTTTTGCTCTCGTAAGAGCAGACATTACAGCATTGAATCACAAGGAACAAAACAAAGAAACCTCAAACCATGGAAAAAGGAACACATCACTTATTAAAAGGGGAAGAACAATGGAGATGGTTTTTACTGTTAAAGAATATTCTATTTCATAGTTTCGGTAGAAAAATATTACCAATGTAATGTTAAACTTGTGCTTTTGTGAATAATTAAGAAGCATTGGATTCAAGGATCTTGAAAAACAAAGCCCATTATGTAAGAAGATTTTATAGGTCGTTCAAGACGTTACACTAAGATTTTTATTACATTTTTCCGACAATGTTAGGACTCAGTTGCATCAAATAAAAGATGAAGTCGCTGGATAAAAGGTAAACTTTTCTGATGTCCCCCATTTTTGCTCAACCGAACCGAAATTTTATGTTCGGAACAGGTTAGGGTTCAGCATTCGGTTCAAGGATCGATTCACAGTAAAATAAAAGTCGGAACTCCGGGTTCGAGACGGTTCGGTTTAAAACCGGATTGCTGCTCTGCTTGAAATACTTTAGTCCGCTTATTATTGTAAGCGAAAATCTTTTTTTAGCAGTGGTCTGATCACACTACATTCGCAGTGGCCGCTCTGCGAACTATAAAACAAATCTGGCTACGAGAATATTCTCATCGTCTGAGTACTGAGATTTAAGATCCAGGGTGTCCAACAGCACCTAATGCTAGCGCAGTCACTAACACAAGTAAAATAAATTTGATAGGGAAACCCTGTTATTGCCTACTGCTCTTTGAGTGCTTGAGCACTCAGAGAAAAAATAGAGAGTTTCAAGCTTGGTTCAAGAATTTTCGAAATGTATAGTTGGATAAGAGTGAAAATTCTCCATCCAAGAGCGAAATTCTTGATCCAAGTATGAATTTTAAATCCCGGATTTCTTCTAAGAGCTTTAATACTTGATCTAAGTACACAACATTCTCAAATCAAGTAAAAGGTGAGTCAAACGAACTCAAATCCAAGGTTACTCATTATTGAATCAAGAGCATACAGCATTGTCAAAAACCGAGTATGAGAGCGTTCGCTCTTAAGTTATTCGTTCTACTTTTTTCTAGGTGAGGCTGTCTGAAGCACACGGTAACAACAAAATCAAAGGTGCAGACAGCGTGTTGTCGAGGCATAGAAAAGATAGCAAAAAAAGACACACTCAAAGTTGTTGTTGCAAATTCTTTATGCTTGATCTGTATTAGCTCGGCCATCGCTTAGCGCAAAAGAATAACAAAAGCGCTTGAAGCGTATGTTCCGCGGGCACCCCTGCTTTAGATGGAAATCAATTTGCCAGTCGAACCGAAAACCTCTACTTAAAGGTTTGACAAGACAGTGACAATGACTGGGTTGCATTTTTCCCCAAAAAACCAAATCTTGGCGATTTCGGCGATAGCACTGGCATTAGTAGGGATGTTGTGTTAGCCGCGCAGCGTTGCCAGATCGTTACGTGATACCGAGATAATATCTTTGGCGGCAAAATTTAAAAACATCGACTTCAAATGGCTTGGAAACATCACACACACTTCCTCACATTGTCACATTTTAAGCAGGCCAACTCAAATAGTCTCTGCGTGGAAAGCAGAAACCTAGATTATTAAACTCAGGCATTTATTTTTGGCTAAAAAATGCTTCACTGAATTTAAGAAAAGTCTTTTATTAATCTGTGAAACAATTCAGAAACAGTTTTAATTGCTTAGAAACAGTTTACTAAATTTCCTTGAGGTCGTACCAGCAAAAGTGAACCAGAATTCATGGGAACATCGTAAACAGAACAAATATTATTACCAAACAAGAAAGAAAGTCGGTCAAGCCCGACTATAACATACTCTGTACCAAGAAAATTTGTCTTTTGATCATAACTCGATAACCGTTCATCCGATCTTCTTCATTCCGTTGGCGGATCGATAAGTTATCCTAATAACTAAATATGTCCAGAAGGAACAAGCCATCTATCTTCAAAACTGTGGGAGATATGACGTTTTTTCTAAATTGCGGGGGCGGGAGGGGGCGTGTCCAAAATTAAAAATAAACTTGATCTGCCTGCAGACATAAGAAGCATATGTCCCATACATGTCAATCCTCTATCTCTTACCATCTCTGAGATCTGTGCGTTCATACGGACAGACAGACAGACAGACGGACAGACGGACATGGCTATATCGACTCGGCTGTTGATGCTGAATATATATACTTAATGGGGTCGGAGATGCTTCCTTCTGCCTGTTACATACTTTTGCACAAACTTATAATACTATGTGTACCTACGGTACAGAGTATAAAAAGATACATTTGGACTGGAAATTTCTTTAGTATCCCTTTAATCATCCAAAAGATGATAATTTTGAATATAATTTGGATGTTTTTCAGAATCGTTGGATGATTAAAAGGATATATATGACATTTCCAGTCCAAATGCATACGGGGAATGATCCAATGGATATTGATTAATATATTTTTTTTCTATGTGTATACAGTGAGTGATCGCTAACTCTCGTCCATCAGCACAGACTTTCCCTTTCAAAGAAGCGTCAGGTGATTTTCAAACGCAATTCAAATTAAATGTTGAGCCATTCCAATTGACCAGAGTACCTAGTAAAGTCAAAGAAATAGGTTTCTGCGGAAGTCTAATTTGTGTTTGTTGGCCAAAACTTACAAGGTGTCATTTAATATGACAATTCACAAATCCATAAATTGGGCTAAGAACTGTACCCACTTTCAGCATTGCGACTGCGACCATTTTCTGCTTTAGTTTATGAACTCGGCTGAATGAATTTAAATTAAAGTATATTTATCTCTGAACTTAAGATAGGCAAATAATTTGCGCTAATGTTTATAAAAATTTGACAAATTGGTTTGCCATAAGTGAAAACACCAAATAGTTTTCGAGCAAACATTTGCCAAGTAATCTTTGGCTTTGTTTGTGCACCAACATTTTGAAGCCAATATTTGCCTAGAGGGTTCAAGAGGAAACACTCGAGCTGTCTCTTACAGGCTCAAACAAACCGACCTACTTGATTTCAATTTAAAAAATGTGAAATAAAATTTGCCCCTGACACTAAGGCAAATTATTTACTGAAAAGAAATATTAGCGCATTTTTTTTTTAGCGCAAATTGTGCGCAAATTTTTTTGAGCAAACATTTAAAAGTCAAGGCTAACTTTATTTGCGGGATGTGTACAAATTTTGTTAGCTTTAGAAAATGAAAAGAAAAGTATGTATGATTCAAAAATTTGCTGACTCCTCTGGCCGCCCTCGTATAAATTTGTGTAAAATAATTACAAAAACCCAAAACCAAAGTAACCAAAACAAAGGGTTGCCAACAACTAACCGAAGCATCTAACCCACACACACACACACACACTCCGGCACAAAGAGTCTCAGACCAAAAGAGACTTCTACCACAATAACTATAAATTCACAGGCCCAAAAGACAACCACATTGACTCCCCTTTGAAGACATAAACCAAGCGCCTCTTTAAAATGCAATCAAGCTGAAAATTAATTAAAATTTTCAAGCGGGATATGAAATTAATGCGCAGCCGAAAGAAATTTTTGCACCGACTCCGCCCCCCACCCCACACTCACCAACCACCTGAACCCTAAATTAAAACTCACTTGTTACACTTTTTAAGCAAACAATCTTCACCGTTGGAAGTCGTCTCGATTTCATTAAAAATGTTTTTACGTTCGCATTATCCTTTTACCTCAGCTCTGCTCGGCTCTGCTGCTAGTGAGCAATTTAATTTGACTATGAAAACGTTTGCCGCATCCTTGACACTTTCACTTTCTACCCCACCCACCTGGCCATCAGGACCGGATGGCTTGTTTTAAGCAGCTTAAGCATGTCGTTGACGCTCATAATTTCACGCTCAACGCACACACGCGTCCTTCCTCCTGTGCCTGTACTTGTTTCCTTTGGCCTTTAACTGAGGCAGGGCTTGCTACCGCAATTTTCACCAACATTTTTGGCTTTGAGCTTGAAGAAAAGTCAGAGCACTTGAAATCCAATAAACTTAAGTGCCACGTTTGCTGAAAGGGAATGCAATCGGCAGGATCTTTTGAGAAGTTTAAATGAATTTAAAGGGTTCGAACAGTGTATTAAAAAGTGCACGTAAATACAATACCTAATGGAATTTATAACTAGATTTGATATTACTTAAGCCAGATCTTTTCGAATATGGTAAAGAAAATTGTTTTAGAAATATTCCGATTTTATTAGAGCAAAATATTTCTTGAACTGGCTATGAAAATCAGTCCCTAATTTATAAATTAGCCGTTTTTTCTTAAGTTTTTCATAATATCAAATTACTCATCCATTCAAGATTCAATCTAGTATGATCTTTGTTTAAAACTTTGACTTTTATCCCACTGCCTTAAGCTGTGAATTATGTTTTAAAACTTAAACTTATTGAAATTTTATCAACATAAAACATCACTCAATTGCACTCATTGGATTTATCTAATTGACTTTCTTCTTGCTTCTGCTTTATTTGATTTTGATGTATATGATTGACTGACTTGACTTTCACTTTGTTGCAAGTCTCTGACTGAGAAAGCAACATTGCATGCTTTTGGGCGATTGAAAGGATGGTCCTCTGCATTTCAGTTGTATTCATAAGCTTTTAAGTGGATTAGTCTGGGCCGGCTAATGTGATAAATGCATGTGTCAATAGCCTGAAAATCTCCTCAAATGAACTTAACTTCAATGGTCAAATCACCACCCAAGCAAAGCAAGACAAAAAAAAACAAAAAAAAAAACACCCGCTCTTTAATCTCATAAATCATAAGCCAAATGGCAGCAGACAACCCGGATAGGAATGTAGGTAAGGCCAGGCCCAGGCACATATCACATTTAACATATTTCACTTAGGCAAACAACTGGTCGGGGTCACCACCTTTACCCATCCCATCCTCTGGCCACATTTTCATTTCCGTTGGCGTTTTTATTTTTATTTCTTATTACCAACCGCTATCAAATAATGAATATCAAATGTAATGCTTATCATTTATTTGCCAAGACGAGATCCGAAATGGAGTTTCTCCATGCCAGGTGGCAACATATTATAATATTTACTTAATTTTCATTTCTAATTTTTTTCGCTGGCGTGAGGCATATGAAATTTTGCTATCCAGACACCAAAAAGAAAAAAAACAAGAAAATAAGAAGAAAAAAACCCGCATAATCAGCAAGTCTCATGGCAAAAGTTGTTTGTTACTTGTGTGGGTTTGTGTGTGTGTCTGTTTGGAGGGGGGAAAGTCAAGTGGTGGAAATCGGCTGTGGGTGGATGTTGATTCTAGCAGGTGGCTTAAGCAGCGTCTAAAAACGATAAGCGAAGTATTTGAATTTTTAATAAAATGAAATGCGAATCCCTCCAAGTATAATTCCTCTATCCTCTCCATCCCCAAGACTCTTTGATTCATTTGCCACTTGTGCAGACAGCTTCAGGATGGAGAGAATAGAATGAGGAAGGCAAAGTCGAATGCGAAATGCCTTTCACTTGTATTTAAATCAATACTGATTTTGTATACGAATTGAATAACTTTCTTCAAATTATTGCTACATTATGCATTCGAAAGTTGGAAAAGTCAATTAGATGAATTCAACTGAAGTTCTAGAAAATATAGAATATTTCACTTTTTAGTTCTCTAAAACAATTTAAGACAATTATCTACAAAACTCTCTTATTGCAACTTAACTTAAGTAATACTCTTCTGACTCGTAGTAAGGTTCCATTTAGTCTTAAGAGGTAGTACAAAGATTAAATATATGACCTTAGTCTACCCTAAACATTAAGAAATATGGATTAGTTGGTACCCGTGTTATTCTCTTCTCACCCGACTTCTTCAAAAAGAGGGAAGGCTGGTACCGTTTTCTAGCTTTGAGAGGAAGTACCATCCAAAATCTAAATCAGTCCTTAACATTAACAAAGATAAGTTATGTAATTAAGTAAAGCTTAAAAATATTAGAATAAGCTAATTTAAAGATTGTGAAGTAGTTCACTTACGAAAAAAATAACGAATTTATTACTTGAATCATGAATGTTTAATGTTAGATTCTGATTTTCTTGATCTAAAAGCTTTAATATTTCAACCAAGTACTAAATATTCTACAATCATGTAAAAAAATTCTTAAATCAAGTGCCAAAGGTCCTCAAATTAAAGATTGCTCCACCTTGAATCAAGAGCATAGTATAAGCTTATTATATTCGCAGAAGAGCAAGGAACCAACAGCTCAACGAGGAAATTTTTGAATGCTTTTTCATGGCTAGTTACTTGTAAGCAATCACCAACAGTTAGCGAAGGTGACTGGGTGTGTAAGTTTTTAAATAAAAGCAGGCACACAAACACCATCCGCTATAACATACCCGTCATGATACAACAAAGAAGGTAAGGCGCACATTTTAAGACCCTATTTCCATTAAAAACGGGAAAAGGGGGATCATGGAGTCTTGCGAATGAATGTAACAGGGAGAATAAATCATTTCCTACCCCATTAAATACATATATTTTTGATCAGCATGAACAGCCGAGTCGATATAGCCATTTCCGTTTGTCCGTCCGTCTGACTGTATGAACGCGTCGTTCTCAGAGACTAATAGAGATTCAGCATGAAGGTTGGTGTAAACCGTGCTCAAATCAAGTTTGTTTCAGATTTGGAAAATTCCCCTCCATATCCAATATCTATCTATTCTGAAAAGAACAATCAGATCGGACAAAAAATACCAGAGTTATAAGCGAATCAATTGAGCTTGTAAAAGCGGGGGTAACCGCTTCGTTAGTTAAAAGGACAAAATATTGTTGCCTTCTTTCGGGATGACCCTTTAATAGCTTTACCAAAAACCAGTTACATTCAAATTCCAAAAATTTTAAATCAAATGAATAGGGTATTTTGTGGTGGGGGCAAATATCCGATTTGTATTAAAATATACATTTTTTGTATTTTACATGTGTGGTATACTTTGCAGATTGATCACAAACTTATGTCATGCGAAATAATTAAGGCTTAAATCATTTGTTTTCCACATTTTTTTGTCTAGATTACAGTTAATCCATTAGAGATATGGAATTTCTAAAGCCAGATTCGGGTTCTGCATAAAAAGCTACTCTAGAATCGATTATTCTTTTAGCATTTGAGGCCCTGTGCTGAGAATAAATCAATTATGAAATCTTGTCAAAATACTTATGCCAACTGCCATTTGGACAATTTGATTGATATTTTCTAACCCAAGCATCTGATTGTATTCTACTTATGTTTTATTGAAAACTTAGTATTTCACCAGTATTCGAACCATTATTTTAAAATTGTTGAATTTTCTTTTTAAAAGATATAATGATTAATTTATGCATATATTTTTGTCAAAATACTTATGCCGACTAGTGTACAACACTCCACCTGACTTGGTTTCTTTTTAAACAAATAAAAATTTGTCCTACTGACATGGGGGACAGTTGGACGACAGTTTTCTATTTTAAAAGTTTTCCAGAATAATATTTTTTCAATAATATTTATTATCCTATTATCTGAACACGACTTTTCCCTCTGTGTACATCAACTTGATGTCGCTTAGTATCAATCGGTCTATGGAGATATCGCTTTTAGAGGGCCCATCACCGAATCGGAAACTATCCGAAATTCAAATGAAACTTTTTTAAGGAGCTGTTGGAAATTCCTAAATGAACAAGTATCATTGTCTGAAGCTATGCATTTTATATCTTAAGACACGTCAGGTAAACCAACCGAATCAAACCGTTTATGCTTGGCTGTCGGTTCTGCACAGTAGGGGCTTGCATCCCTTCTGGAAATATCTAAGGGTTGTGAATTAATCAAGGCTACGATGGTATTATCTTGGCCAAAAATCTACCATCACTTCTTAAAAAAATAAAAAAGTCAGTTGGAAATTTTTTGAGCTGTCTTTAAAAGTTCCTTTTTTACCTCATCTAAGTTTATTTGTTCTTGAATTAAGAATGCAATTTCCAACAGATTTCGGTGGCCTTATAGTACATTTTCTTAATATACTAAGTGCTTTTAATTTGAAGTACAAAACGGTATAAAGTCTATTCAGATGGATCTAGAACACTGTCTGTACCTCTGCCAGTAGATAATCCAATGACTTAAGTCCTTAACTGATATTGTTCTTAGAACTTTGGGCACAGACTTTCATCAATTGTTTTGATCGCTGTAAAATTAAGAATGAATGAGATAATAATAGTTTATATAATTATAATAAGATACTAAAGCTTTTATATAAATAGTTCAAGACTATAATCAAATTTAGTCAAACTACATTATCAACTTGATTCCACAACCCTAATACTCTTTGTCTTCGTAGTGTATAAGGATAGATTCAAATACGATTTTGTGGCCGCCATTTTCCTGTCACTGGCTGTGAAAATTCACAGCTTCTCCCATCCCTACTTTGGATATTTCAGCTAATCTTTTGGTCAGCGCAAGCATTTCCATGCGCCCCTAAAAAAAAAAGTGGACCCCCCACACCAACCCAAGGCAAATTTGGTCTGTCGCCTTGTTGTCTATTCGCTTTTTTGAAATTCCAATTTGAATGCTTCGTGGTTTCGTCCCCGCCTCGCCCCACTCCTCGCTGTCCAACCAACCAATATTATTTTATTCATGCCAGAGTATTTGTCTCCTTTTTTCCGCTTTCTTCGTTGTACTTGAAAATCGTAATTAGAATTGGTAATGTATTCAAATTGACTTTCATTTCCGTTCGTTTTGTTTTACTTCTGACATTTTTCATCAAGATTTTTGCGCTTTTCAAGGCAAAGCTTTAACTTCAAAACAAAAGATTTCGATTGATACCTAAAAGCCGGGCAAAACAAATACTCTATTACTTAGAAGCCCCGGCTAAACAAAGGAAGATATCTAAGGAGATCTAACAAAAGATACCGCTCTCTAGCCATATTTCAAAAAGCAACAAAAAAAATCTTTGCAAAGAAAACTTTCGCTTCGCAGCAAAAAGTAACTGAACGTGCGATGGCATTGAAAAGCAAAGAAACTGAAACTTTCGCAACGTAAAGAATTCAACTAATAAAAATCAGGCACTCAAGTGCGAAAAAATCGCGAAAAGCATCATCAAATAATGTGCCACTCAAACTGGAATGCTGCTGGGCCAAGCCAGGCAGAACCCAAAACCAAAGACAAATAGTGAATGGAACAAGAGGCAACTATGCGAGTGAGTGAGTAGTTTGGTGCAAAAGTTTCGCCTCGTCGAAAACTGAAAATAATAGAAAATTGCCAAAGAAGCCGACGTGGGGCACACATGCCTAGACGAAGTAACCAAGGATAAAAGTTCTAGAGATGGGTGCGTGATTTAGGTTCAGAAGTTAAATATGACACGATATAAATTCTCCTGCATCTTAGACTTACATTCGGAGGAGAATAATATCTATAATCAACTACTTCCTTCAGAAGTGAGCTTTGCTCTTGAGTTCTTTGTATGGCCAATTTTTATGGGTATACAACCCTCTCAAGCAATAAGGTTTAAGTTACAGTAGAAGCCGAGACTAACTAGTTTGAGATTTGTAGGTGTTACTAGAGAATTGAAGATTGAAATGGTCTGACTTGCATTGCAGAACTTTCGAAAGCCCTGAAAAAGGATTTATTCAGTTGAGGAAACGTATTTCTAACTGCATTTATCTTAGTTTTTTTCTGATCTTTTAACGTATACAATCTTTCGCAACTTTGGCCATATCGGCATTCGATATATATAACTTTAAAGCGTTATAGAATTGTAAGTATATCAACATGTCAGGATGGCCGAGCGGTCTAAGGCGCCAGACTTAAGGTTCATATTGAGAATTCTGGTCCTCAATGAGGGCGCGGGTTCGAATCCCGCTTCTGACATAGCTTTTTTTTTTACTAATTAAATATCTTGATTAGAGCCGATCTGCTAAGGAAGATGAGAGCTAGTTGGTCAGAACTTAATGAAGTTTTTGAGAATGATTTAGTTTGTAGGAAAGAGGTGTATTTGTGCTGCTTTCCCCTCTACACCTCCTTCCTACAAACGAAAGCTGTTTCAAAAACTTCATGAAGTTTTCTTCACCGTGAAAATCCAGTCCAAAAGTCAGCTGAAAACAGTTGTCAATCTGTTAGACTAGACCAAAATACAACAATTAAGTGCGCCCTGAGCAATTTTGCTACTTAGCAAAGTACTTACTTAAGAGGTTCATTGTTTCGCGTACTTTTGAAGCCTACCGTTCTTTGCACAAAACCTCAGTACTTAAAAAAATGTGCGCCATACCTTAGTTGTTGTATCATGAACTATACATACATGCTGAAGTAGGTAGGTAGGTAGTTCCGGCTGACCCCAGATGGGGTCACACATAGACCTTAGGGTCCTTAATGAGGCCGGGTGATTATTTGGGTACGTTTGACTTAGAAGTCCAGGAGGATTCTTGACGTTTTAGCAAATGCCAATAATTGTTTCCCCCCTCTTGGCCGCTTCCTCCAAAGAAGAGAACCGTGGGGTGTGCAGAATTTTTAATCTTTCCGTGGCAATGGCTGGGCAGCTGCAAATTAGATGTTCTAGAGTTTCTGCGACTCCAAGTTCCATACATTTCCTGCAGGTGTCCTCTGTCGTTATGCCTAGCTTTATCGCATGAGCCGCTGCTAGGCAGTGTCCCGTTAGTATGCCAATGAGTAGTCTACAGTCTCTTCTCTGGAGCTGTAGCAGATAGTGCGTAAGTTTTTGCTGAAGATAACTTCATGAATTCTTTTTAATAACCTTTCGTTTTTAGGATAGAGCCTTAGAGTGGAAAGTCTCACCACTGCACCTCTAACTTTCAAACAAGAGCTTTTTAAAAAACTTCATGAAGTTTGGTTCACCATGTAAGGGCTGTATTAGACTGGATTTACACTGTGAAGCAAACTGCATAAAGTTTTTCGAAAAGCTCAAGCTTGTGGAAAAGAGGTGTAGAGGCGAAAGCGATGCCTTTCCAACAAGCAAGAGCTTTTTCAACAACTGCATAAAGTTGCTTCGCCGTGTAAGCCTAGTCTTACACGGCGAAGTTTGCTTCATGAAGTTTTTAAAAAAGCTCATGTTTGTGGAAGAGAGGTGTAGTGAAGTCGCTTGCCTCTCTACATCTCTTTCCTACAAACGAAAGCTTTTTCAAGAACTTTATAAAGTTTGCTCCGAAGTATAAATGCAGTCTAAAACGGGTTATACACGGTGGAACAAACTTCATGAAGTTTTTTAAAATGCTCATGCTTCTGGGAGAGAGTTGCAGTGGTGTCGCTTGCCCCTATTCACCTATTTCCCTTAAACGAAAGCTTTTTTAGGAACTTTATAAAGTTTGCTACACCATGTAAATCCAGTACATACGTATAAGGTCTCGTCATGTGAGCGGCTCTCTCATTTTCTCCCTTATTGTCAGTGCTTGGCCGGCTGTCAACAGAGTAGGTAAAAGCTTTCACCTCTCACTCGCACTTATTTATCAACATACAATAAGGGAGAGCTTTTACGGACGAGACCACTGGATATATGTCACAATGAACCGAAGAGCGTTAAAGCATTCTATCCACTGCCTCAGCTTACTACTACAAGTCCGCAGCGGCCGAGGAAACAAGAGATGGTTTTTTTGAAGGCCTGTCAATTTCGACCCCTGCCATAAAATCTCCGCTCCTCCTTGTTAAATTTCTTTTGCTCTCACGTGCCCATCTCTAGTGCGTATCCAAAACCCATTCATACATCATCATTGGTGGAAACTTCGATGGGTTAGCCAAAAGCGTGTGTCTTCCATTTGTATTTTTTTTGTTTTGTTCGGTTGGGCTGCGGATGCGTTGTCGCCACAAAGCGTGCCAAGTATTTTTCTCCCTCATCCGCATGGCGGAAAAGCAATTTTCCTTTGTGTCGTGCACAGGTTTTTCCTACTTCGCTTCGTGAGCTGGCAAATTTGTTGCAACAGAAATAAACACTTTATTAAATGCATTGGAATAAATGCAGCTGACGAAAAACGCTATGGCATGGAGTATTTGTCTCTCGCACACACACACATGGCTCCACTCCATGTGGGTGGGGATTGACAAAAAGCATCGAAATAAAAGGAGGAAAGTTTTAGTGAAGTGAATTTGGTGTTAAGCTGAGCTAGGAGTAAGAGATTTTGATACGAGTCAGAAAGTGGATTGCAAGGAAGCCAAAATCTTCATCCTAAGTCTAGTCTTGGCTTAAGGGCGTCAAACAGGATTCATGGGGGAGACCTTTCCCCTACTCCAAAGTTGACATAAATATCTTTGGCAAACAGGCAAAAATCCTTACAAATTATTATTTATTTACATCATTTCTTGTTTTTTTTTTTAAGCATTTGCCCCCAATCCAAAGGTAAAGACCCAACCGCTCGCTCGCTCGCTCTCTGTTGGCATAATCGAAGGCAGGAATCAAATTATGCTAGAATTGAGATTGATTTTTTATTCAATTTTAATGCGACAAATGCAGGCAGATAAACATACGACGGCATGAACGACACCCAGCCACATGGGATATGGCCCTTGGCCCTCTACTCGTACGTATATAGAAGCCAACACATACATACAGGGTGCCTCTTTGGCTAAATCAGAGTCAAACACGTGGCTTATCGTTGGTTGGGGAGAAATTATAACAACGACGATGGCACACGAGGGAGTGTCACTGGATTAGGTCGTTCTGGGAAACTTTTTGAATATTACAACATAAATCGATTAGCTTCTTGCTGTCTGGCATGCGTGTGTGTGTGTGTGTGTGTGTTTGTTCGGGGTGGGGGCGGGAAGCGGTGTCTGTGTGTTTGCCACTGATTGACACTTGAAGCGAATTTTTTTTTTTTTTGCCTTTCTCCTCTCCAACCACTTGACTACTATGCACAGTGGAGGCACTGCGGCTGCTGCTTCATCTAATAAGCAACGTACATAACTTCACTGGCAAGTTGGCAGCTCATCAATACATCTTCATCATCGGCATCATCAAACCAGGCAAATTGGCTTTCAGCTTTTTCTCTCACAATCTCTCTATCTGGTGACGACCTCGATTTCCAGCATAAATTGAAAGGAAATTAAACATTGAGTGGAAAGGGAAATGAGCTAGAAATGCTTTAGCTATTGGCTATTTTGGCTAAGCTGGAGGGCAAACAGTTAGGTGAGAATCATTGTGGCAAAAGGTGTTGGCATTAGCAATTGAGTTTTGATTGATTTTTTTAACAATGTTTTTGTGGGTCATGCAAAAAGCTTAGAAATATAGCTCTAAAGTGTTAGGGTATCTATAAGAAGAATCATCATCAGAACTTGCTTTGAAGCACTTCCTTGTAAATTTAACTGAGACTATTTCCTCATTAGATTGGCATTGCAATCTCTTCCAATATGTGGATCAGGCATCCGTGTGCATTTGTTCAACTATTTTGATATTGAGATCCAAATGGATGCTTCTGTTGTTTACACAGCAGAGAGCTGCTACATAAGTTCTCAGAATTTGGTTTTGAACCGCTTGCTAAAGTCTGCCGTTTTTGACAAAAATTTCTAGAATTGTGTGAAAATTCAAAAGCTACAAAATGCATAAAAGCTTGAGTCGCTGCCATTGAAAAAACAAAATGTTTTTGTAGCTAAGACTATTTGTAAACCCTTGCAAAGGGTATTATAATTTTGCCCAGAAGTTTGCAACGCATAGAAATATTAATTTCCGTAAACCCCATAAACTAAATATTTTCTTGATGATGAGCTGAGTCGCTGAAGCTTAGTCTCTCAGTTTTGAAGCTATCGCGCTGAAATTTTGCACAGAGTCTTCTTTTTGCTGCACACTACTAGTATGTCGGAACCAACCGAATCGGAAGACTATATCTCATAGCTCCCATGGGAACAATCGGTCATAAAACTAGTTTTAGTATGAATAATTTTTTCCTTTTCAAAGGAAACGTCTCCAAACTTTGTATACATAGGTTTTCTATGCTTTTTTAAAATTCTGCCAAGTTTGATGAAAATCGTACAACTATATGGTATAGCTGCCATTCAAAAGATAGGTCAGAAAAACAGTCTTAGTAAGAACAAGAAAGAAAGTCGGTCAAGCCCGACTATAACATACTCTGTACCAAGAAAATATGTCTTTTGATCATAACTCGAAAACTGTTTATTCGATCTTCTTCATTCCTTTGGCGGATCGATAAGTTATCTTAATTACTAAATATGTCCAGAAGAAACGAACCATCTATCTTTAAAACTGTGGGAGATATGACGTTTTTTCTAAATTGCGGGGGCGGGAGGGGTCGTGGCCAAAATTGAAAATAAACTTGATCTGCCTGCAGACATAAGAAGCATATGTCCCATACATGTCAAACCTCTATCTCTTACCATTTCTGAGATCTGTGCGTTCATACGGACAGACAGACAGACAGACGGACAGACGGACGGACAGAGTATGTTACAGTCGGGCTTGACCGACTTTCTTTCTTGTTTTACATGAATTCACCTAATTTTACAAAGTTTTTTTCAAATCTGATGACTATATCACATGGCTCCCTTACGAACGATCGTTCGGAAAATGGGTCGTTGTGGGAAAAAAATTATTTTTCAAAATATTAAAGCGATTACAGTAAAACCTACTATACAGTTGTCCGATTTAGACCAAATTTAGCAGAATCCTGAACACTAATAAGTACAGAGCTTGGAGACGTTGCAAGTAAAAACATGAAAGTTTTTTACTGGAACTAGTTTTTCTAACGATTGTTCCAATACCACTATAATTTACCAGCACTTTTATCCTCATTTGCCATGGTAAACATACACGAGTTAAATTATGAATTGCAACCGACCCCGGTTTCCCAGGTCTCCTAGCTCTCTTTTCCAGTTAGAACCAGTTTCCCATGGTTTTGATATGACCATTTTTATACCCGTTACAAATATATTCTTGATTAGCATCAACAGCCGAGGCGATATAGCCTTGTCAGTTTGTCTGTATGAACACCTAGAGCTCAGGGACTAAAAGAGCTAGAGCCATCAGATTTTAAGGCAGATCATGTGTGTTTCAAATTTTGGCAACGAAAGTTGAATATCTACAAATTTTAAGATATAGAGCTCAGATTTTGCAGTGTAGTGTATGTATCCATATCCACAATCTCACAAATTTTCATAAAGGTCGGATAATAAATGGCAGAGACTATAAAAAAACGTTGCATACTTATCCCAGCTGATTGCTTACATAATGTTGAAATGTTCATATTAATGTTAATGCTCTGTTAATTTACATAGGAAGAGGTTATAAAACACTAATTCCCCTGAGTAGCAGGTATATCGAAGTCGGTCATTGCCGGCTTTAACTTACGCTCTCGTTTTGAGGGTGTTAAGAAGAGCTCTGCGCATTCATGGCTTTTCATAAAACTTTTGGGACAACTGACACATTTTATTCGCCAACAACAACTTTGGGTATTATTCGCATTTTACTAATATCCTTGTATTCTTGAATGTTACTAAGACTGAAAGTCCCTTTAAAATGTAAAAGCGACTGATAGAACTAGAAGACCCTTGATACAGTACAAACATCAATGTTTGCAGGGTAAAAAAAATTGTTGATCACTTTCTTTGAACACTTAACTTTATTAAAAGAACGCTTTTAAATGTTTTTATAATTCTTCTCAAACTAATTTTTATAAACAAATAATCCCACACTTCACCTTTCAATTCCGTGTGGAAAATAGGGCATCAACCACTCCTCTATTTCAATGAACTCTGTTGTTAGCAGTTCTCCCAAACCTTTTTCGATGCTTACGGCTTCTCTAACGACAGTCCTCCTAAAAAGTTTCTTTGGTTCTGCCAGGTCCAGTCCAACGAGTTCCATTCCCTGGCCTTTCTAGCAGGGAACGTAATTATGAATTCTATTTTAAGTATCGAACTTTAATGATTATTTTTATTTTATTACTCAAAAAATAATTATTAAATTTGATTGTTAAAAGCAAATACAGGTTTACAAAGGAAAACGCCAACTTTTTAACCCAAGAAGATATTTTAGGGTGTTGAATTCAAACAACATGTCCGTTTTGCCCTATCACATCAGGTTTAAGAGAAATTTGCATAAACGTGGTTAAGCGAGTTTTGTTCACATTTATAGGTCCTGTAGCCACATTGATGAACATTTTGAAACCAAATTTTTTTCTACGTAAACTTAGTTTAAAAACAATCATGAAAAACCAAATTTTTGTTCTGATTCCACAGATACCAATACATTGATTTAAAAATGGAAAATATGTATTAATCTGAAAAATTTTGAATTTTTCCCAATATCAAACCTTTCTTAAAATTTATCCGACAATTGAAAAAAATCACAAAATTATTTTCTTTATAGACCGTTCTGCTCTTAATTTTACCTCATTTACACTTTTTCAATATCATCACGCTTTTGTAAGTTATGAACTAAAAACTTATCAAGTTAACAATTTCCATTCATAAATTAAATTTCGGCTTCAGAAAAAATTAATGACATTGATTTTTATTGATTTGACTTAAAGGCCCTGACTTTGAGTCAGTAAGGATATGCCCAGCATCGACCCAAATCCCACACTTAATCCCCAATTTTTTAACCTAACCTCAATGTAAATATTCCTTCAACACTTGCCAAAACAAAACAAGAAAATAAGCCAAATATCCAGCCCTTAATCCTAAATGAAGAGAGACACCAATATGAACGATAGACACTCAGTTCAGTCAGTCAGTCAGTCAAACAGATGTGCAAAAGGGGCCAATAAATCAGATTTATTGGTTTTCAAAACAGATTTCGGTGGACAAAAAACCACAATGCGAGTAAAATGAAATGAATGCAACCCAACGGGCAGTGGCCGAGAATGTTGCCATGACACTGTTGGCCATATGGGCTGAATAACCAAAACTATGGGCCGGCAAATCCATCACAAGTGGCGGCCAACGTCGTCGTCGTCGTCGTCATCGATGACACAAACCGTGGAAGGATTAAGCGAGGAGAGGGACAATAAAAGTTCATCATGGAGGACTTATTCGACGGCAATTTGTCGCTCGTTTAGTTGAGTTGTGCGACAAAAATAGAATAAATGGCACAGGATAATGAAAAAATGGACAGCTGGGTAAGGGCAAGATGAGAGGGGTGGAGCGTACGTAAACCGCTGCCCAGGGCGTCAGCCACGTCCAGGCTTCTGGTAATCCGACGATTAATTAAAAATGTTGTCTGCTGTAAAGGGCTTAAATTGAAATTGATTGCTGGCGGCTTATGCCAAAGTTTTTGCATGCAACTTTAAACACCATAAATACAAATACGGTTGTCAAAGGTCTCAGCCACATCATCAGCGTCATCTTCACCTTAACAAGCTCCCTGCGGAACAATTCCCCAGGGTCATGCGTTAAAAAAAAGAAAACATCACATAAAAATAACGAAAGTAAAACGGGAAAAGTTAAAATTGTAGCATTTCATTTTGGGAAAAGTTGAACACAATCATTATCAAACAAAATATCTAAACCAAAGTTTCCGTCCTAACGAAGTTTTTACTTTTTTGATTGCTTCCTTCTCAGCCCCTTGGATTGGATTTGTTGTCTTAGAAAATTAGCTCTCCCTGGGGTTAATTTTGTGTTTATGTTGATTATACATACATATTTTGGTCGCTAAACAGATTTAAATATATGTCGCTTGCCTGGGGAAAATGTGCTGAAAATCATAGCTGGGAATGCTGATTACAATTTGTTCCATCAAATTATTTCCCATAGCCATATTCTTTAGCACTAATCAATTATTTTCAATTAAACTTCAATTGAATTTTTGCATTAAAGTTTGGAATTAGTTGAAAATTCAAGCTTAAAGTCAATTATTAATGGCACCAGAACCCATTCAAGTGCCAACTGATATTTATTTCCTTTTGCTTGGAATATTTCCCTTCCATTATATTGTCAAATAGGACTCTTCACAACTAGTCAATATTTAATTGTGATATTTAACTTCAATTTTATTTTCAATTGGAACTTTTCACACAATTTTAATTTCAATTGGAAGTTTCTTTTCAATTCAATTTTTAATTGTGACTTTTGTCAATCAGTCAATATTTAATTGGGATTTTTCACTTGAATTTAAATTTCAATTCGAGTACTTCACATCCGCCAATTTTTTATTTGAAAGTTTCCCTTTTCACAGCCAGTCAATATTTATTTGGGATAATTCACTTTGATTAAATTTTCAAATTTAATTTTTCACACTAGCCAATTTTTAGTTCTGAAGTTAAACTTTTTATTGTCCTAAGGATTCACATTTAATGAAGAACCAGTGAGATTTTTAAAGCAAAATATTAAAAGCTCTGCCATTATGACGTAATTTCCGGCGAGCCTTCGAGAAAGAGGTGCATCCGCGTTGACAGCATAACTTTTAGGAGGATCATCTGAAGTGCAAATAAAAAATATACGTGTTTACTTAAGACTTAAACTAGAACTTGGACGAAGGCAAAAACAATTGGAAAATTGGATTTTTGGCAGACGTTGTTTTTTTAATAGTTGTAATTGAACAAAAAACCAGAAAAAAAGTTGGTCAAGCCCGACTATAACATACTCTGTACTGCGCTGCAGCAGCGAACAGTCTTTTAATCATAACTCGACAACCTATCATCTGATCTTCACCATTCCTTTGGCGGATCGATAAGTAATCCTGATTACTAAATTTGTCTAGAAAGACCGAACAATCTATCTAAAAAACTGTGGGAGATATGACGTTTTTTCTGAATTGCGGGGGCGGTAGGGGGCGTGGCCAAAATTGAAAATAAACTTGATCTGCCTGCAGACATAAGAAGCATATGTCTCATACATGTCAGACCTCTATCTCTTACCATCTCTGAGATTTGTGCGTTCATACGAACAGACGGACAGACTGACATGGCTATATCGACTCGGCTGTTGATGCTGATCAAGAATATATATATCAAGAATATATATATATATAAAAAATCCTTCGTCCAAGTCATGGCAAATTGTATCTCGAAGAAATGTGTAAAATTTCATCAAGATTAGTTTTCAGAAAAAGGCGTTTAAAGGTATGAGTAACAATACAACAGGGTTAACATTTTTTTCTAATTTACATGGAGTCATCGATTCGTGGGCCATAATATAAGGAACCTGCTGCAGCAGCAATGTCCAGGGCATCCGTATGTTCCTTTCTATGACGAATCCTAGCTTCACGAGTCTCGCTTGAAGAAAATGGGAAATGGTCCAAATACCGCGAAAATTGAAAAATTAAACCGTTCATCCGATTGCGAAGAAACTTTGGAGAATGGTTAACTGCTTGCCCGGAAAGGCCTCTGAGTTGAAGAAGTGGGCGGAAAATGGTCCGTCAACCGTTCATCCGATTGAAACATTGGGGACGGGTTAAACGCTTGCCGGTTAAGGTTTCTAAGTAGACGTAATAGGGGGGAAATGGACCAAAAACCGCCAAATTTGCAAAAAAATTATACCGATCATCCGATTGCGATGAAATTTTACGGAATGGTTGGACGTTTGCAAGCGAAAGTTTCTAAGGTCCAAAAATCCGCGAAATTTCTAAAATAATCATATGAATATCTATGAAAGCGCTTAAAGCTTAGATTAAAATTCAGCAGTGGGATGATGCAGATTGAACGGCTGAATTTTGATATTTTTCATTTGAGCTTATATTATTATGAAGATTTCAAAGACGGCAATTGTAGTCTGGTTAATAGGAGGTGTATACCAAACTGTCAAAAAAACCGCGAAATTAGCAAAGTTACAGTTAAAACTTTAATTTTCTCACAATGCAAAGGACCCGTACGACGCCGGGTATTCAGCTGGTTATGGAATAAAAATCACAAGTTATCAATAAAATACGATTTTTTTTTAACAGAACTCAAGGATTACAATGCCTGATTTCAACTCATTAGCTAACTAGACGAGCAGCTGGTCCTTCATAACCTGGCGCGCGCAATTCATCAGAGTGTATCTCCAAAACTCTTACTCCGATCGATTAGAAATTTTAGGACAATATTCTAGAGATGTTGTAAAATTTAATAAGACAATAAAAAAAAACAACTTTTTGTAACCCCTTAAAAAACTTCATTATTTAAACAAAGAATGTTATTTAAGCCACATCTTATTAAATAAAACTAATCAGCATTCGCAGAACTTCTCGGCATTCTGGAGTTCAAATCTGCCACGCGCTAACTGCTACACTTTATATCAGATTCAAACTCAAAATTCCCTTTTTTTGTGTGCTTAAAAATGAAAATTTCACATGCAAATTAGTGTGAAAAACCGCTGTACAGCAACGCCCCTGCCCCTGCCACTCACAGACCACTACACACACGCGCGCCATTCGACCCAGCGGCCTTATCAAACCCCCCTTCCCGGAACAATAAAAAATCCATGTCACTTTCTCATATCAATTAGTTACAAGCGAGTACACTTGATTCATTAGCGTGATAATTACAACCAGACGAAAGTCCAGGACAGCAAAAAGGACACTGCTTTTGCTGCTGATGATGAGAACTTGACATGTTAAGCCAAAGTTCCCACGCAACGTAAACGAAAACGAAAACAAAAGCCAAAGCCAAAACACTTTGTCATGATGAGAAGCAGCATCAAAAAAATAATGTCAACAATTTTGCAGCAGCGGAGAAAGTCAAGGCAATTAAAGCTTAAAGTCTTTTCCCCCAAAACGGAAAAACAAAATGGAAAAAGGGAAATGCTGCTGGAGTCAACAGCCGCGACAACAAATTGCCAAGCAAGCCAACCGTGAAACTAAAGCTACTCTGCCCGCTCAGGTAGCGCACACTAGAAAAATCACAATAATAACAAAAAGAAGCGAATCCTTTCAGTGACAAACCCTTTTAATTGGTCTACCAAAGGTGGGATATGGCACAATGGGATTCCGCGTCTGTTGTCAAGACAATTGATTTCAGACTCGGTTCGTTTTATTTTGCGCTATTTCCAAATTCTGCATTCGCCACGCATTTTACTTTTGATTTGTGTAAAATTATACCTTGGCCCAACTAGGTAGAGCAACCACCCCGTATCCTCCATCCCCATTTCTGCTTTTCCGAAAATCTGTCATGTTTGCCTTGTGTGTGCTCGCTAATTGCAGTTTGTCTGTTTGGTCTCTGAGCTCGAGTTCATTGGGACAGAGACCCTCCCCGACTCAGAGGTTAAGGCATTTCAATGGGGACTACAACTCTGAGTATTTGCTTAGCCGATTTTGTTGACTGGTTGAAATTTCGAGGCCTTTTGGGGATTGCAGTTGATGATGTGAAGTGATCTAAATTGAAATGTAATTTTGTGCACAAACAGGAAACTGTGGATAATCCATTTGGTAAATAAAGAACCAGCCTGATGATTGATCTGAGAACTGTACACAAAGTGGTTTGTGGGTTAAGCTTTGAATGGGCAAAGAAGCACTCCCCTTGGTTGGTGTGAGCATAGAGCAGAGTTGCACTGGGAAACTATTAAAATATTTTGAGAAATTCCCCATTTTCTGCAAACAGTTACCTTTCTCGGGTTGGACTTTGCTTACTAAGTTGATTTCCAAGTCAATGGAATGAAAAGTTCTACCTTGCATGCTAAATTTCCCCACCCTCTTGGCAGATTTTTCAGCAACAAACAATCTCATGTCAAATTATTCCGCATACAATCTAAACGAATAAAGTTTTAAGTCAATCAGAAATCCATTTTTGGGTGCAGAATTAAGCGGAATTTTCCTGCCCTGTTGTCTGATTTCCCAACATCGGATAATCTTATTAAAAATTAATCTCATACAATCCTTAAAAAAACCGAGTTCAAATCAACCGGATGAAAATAGAATCCTCCGGGCAAACGGACAAATATGTGTCAAACTAGTATTGGTTTGTTCATGAGTGAATGAATCAAACTGGATTGTTCACTTAACTGAGCAAGTGAAAATGTTCTTCTTTAACTGTTCATTTTTGTTCAGTGAGTATTGTTCAGTGAAAGCTGTTCAATCGCTCTTGTTCTGTGAGTCTTGTTCAGTCAGAGTTGCTCAGTCGCTCTTGTTCAGTGTCTTCTGCTATGTGAGTTGTTCAGAGAGTTGCTCACTAACTAGTGCAGTGAATTGTTCAGTAACTAGCTTAGTGAAATGTTCAGTTATACACAGAAAAAATAGAGGAAAGTTAACTTCTGCTCGGCCGAAGTTTGTATACCCTTGCAGCACGTTTTTAACTAATTTGAAGGACAAGTCCACTGATAACAAACAAGTTTTTTCCATTAAGACAACTTTTCTGCCTCTAATTTTGTATGACAGCTATACCATAAAGATGTCCGATTTCGACCAAATTTGGCAGAATTATAGAGACGCATTAAAATCTAGTAAATACGGAATTTGGAGACGTTTGCATTAAAAACCAAAAAAGTTTTTCTCACTAGAATTGGTTTTCGACCGATCGTTCCTATGGCAGCTATATGTTATAGTCATCCGATCCGGCCGGTTCCGACAAATGTGCAGTGTATTTGGACCAGAAGACTTCGTGCAAAGTTTGGTGGCGATTGCTTTAAAACTGACGGAGGAGATAGCATAGAAACAGACGGACAGACGGACATGGCTATATCGACTCAGCTCGTCATGCTGATCAAGAATATATATACTTTATGTGGTCGGAAATGCTTCCTTCTATGCGTTACAAACATCTGGACAATTTCAATATATCCTCTGCAAGGGTATACAAACTCCGGCCGAGCCGAACTTAACTTTCCTCTATTTTTATTCTCTGTACCGTTGGTAAAAAGAGTATTATAAGTTTGTGCAAAAGTATGTAACATCCAGAAGGAAGCATATCCGACCCCATAAAGTATATATATTCTTGATCAGCATCAACAGCCGAGTCGATATAGCCATGTCCGTCTGTCCGTCTGTCCATCCGTCCGTCTGTCCGTCCGTCTGTCTGTCCGTATGAACGCACAGATCTCGGAGATGGTAAGAGATAGAGGTTTGACATGTATGGGACATATGCTTCTTATGTCTGCTGGCAGATCAAGTTTATTTTCAATTTTGGCCACGCCCCCTCCCGCCCCCGCAATTTAAAAAAACGTCATATCTCCCACAGTTTTGAAGATAGATGGCTTGTTCCTTCTGGACATATTTAGTTATTAGAATAACTTATCGATCTGCCAAAGGAATGAAGAAGATCGGATGAACGGTTTTCGAGTTATGATCAAAAGACAAAATTTCTTGGTACAGAGTATGTTATAGTCGGGCTTGACCGACTTTCTTTCTTGTTTTAAAGTTAATGTTTTAATTGATAATATATTATGTATCGAACATCTATAAAATTAGAGTTGATTCTACACACTTTTAGTTATATAATAAGTTGAGCACCCAAACTAAAACCATATTCCGAAAATTGGCGACTATTACTGAACCCAAATCGAAGTTTTTTTTTTAATTTTTTTAGAATCTAAATGTAAGATCAGATATTTTTGATACCAAATGGAAGACAATGGCCGTGTTCAGCAGATGGATTGTTATGGATGGATAGTTATATAGTTTCTGCTGAGTTTCTTTAGGGACAAAGACTTTATAGGTACGTTTTTTATGCGTCAATCAATGTAGTCATTAGCAAACATTGGGCGTTTTCAGCAGACAAATCCGATTTACGATTACTGATTTATGATGACCGATTTTACCTGCTGAATACAATGATTGCCGATTGCGATTGGTAAATATGATAATCATGTTTGCTGAGATGGAATCATACAAAATCTATGATTGGTGACAGTTCACTGATTGCTCGTCCAACTGTTTACCCCAAAACTAAAAATTAACAGACAACCTGACATCGTTAAAAGCCCTTAAAAATTGTGCGTTAAATGAGTGACGAAATCTACTAAAGACAGAAATTAGCATAACTTATCAATCAGTGACACTCAGCAGAGAATCAGTAGCAATCGCAAATCGAAAATCAGTAATCGTAAATCGGATTTATCTGCTGAAAGCGCCCATTGACTCTGTTCCGAGTCAACATGGAAAGTAGTCAATCTGAAGTTGAAATATATTTTTAAGTTTAATCAAATAATTTATCGCCCATCTAAAAAACTTAAATTTTAAACTTTGTTCACAAAATGAACCAAGATATTTATAACGGTATTGAAAACAACCTATCGATATACAATTTTGAGCTGTAGGCAGCAGTATCCCTTAAAAGAAGCCTACTATTTGCTTGAAATGTAGATTGAGCAAGTGCTTCTGCTGAACGCGGCCATTATCTGTTTTTGTTTTACTCTGTACCAAAGATAAACAGAGTATATTAAGATGGAAGCATCTCCGAGAGCAAATCTTAGCTGATTTTAAACTGGAATTAAATAGTAAACGGAAATTAAACTTTGTTATTAAAATAAATTAAGTAGTAGAAGGAGCTACAAAGAAGAAATTGTTTGTGAACTTTGAATTTCCATCTGAATAGAATGCTCAATTTTCTATTTATTTTGTAAAAAATGTGCATACTTAAAGCAAGAAGATCGACAACTTGGACTAATCCAACGACTTCGTCAAATGAGAATAAAATCCATAATGTTTTAATTAAGCCAAATACCCAGCTTAGAGAATGAAGTTAGTTGTTTCCTCTCGAAGAACCCCAGGAGTTTTATTTTCCTTTAATTTATGTTTTCAAGAGTAAACTGTAACAGATTCTTTCTTTCACATATATTTTCCATCATTTTGGCTAATCACCCACCACAGACCACTTTCCCCGCCCCATCAGCATACATATATTTATTAAACTACCTCTGGCTTCCCCCAATTATCATCAGAGACCATCAAACCGAAATGCAGAGTCATAAATTACAGAAGGTGCTAAAAACCACAGAAAAATTGTTAAAAATAATGACACATTTCCCACATCTACATGGGGTCATCATCGACACGAGAATGAGGATGGCCAGTCCTCGTCATCGCCATCATCCTCATCATCAACGATTGAGGCGCAAATCTGCGCTATGGGCAATGTTATTGTTACAATCGACACCCGACGCCTGATTGCCAGGGAGGATAGGATAGGGGATTGAGTTTAGCCCGTGGCGTTTTTCGGTTTTGACCATTCCCATTTCTCAACGGGGTTGTTGACAATTCAAACGCAATAATTGCGACTGTGAACCGCATGCCGCTCGACGGGATTGGGAAAAGGTGTGCGAGTGTGTGTGTGTGTTCGCCTCACCTCGCCTCGCCTCGTTATTTCGTGTTTGACACAATGTCAACTTTTTGCGTAATAAGTTTTTGTGTTACCATAAAAAAGCGAAAGAGAAGTAGAATGCTTAATGGCAGTTGCTGTTGGCTTTGATCTTGCTCAGGTCCAGGGGGTAGTTTGGTTACATTTTGCACCCCGCGTCAAAACGAGACGCTGTTTTAATGAACCCTCGTCTGGTTACTGATTTTTGATCCTGTTACCATTGCGGCCATTGTTCTCGCACTCTCCTCGGATTCCGGGTTTTTTTTTTCTTTTCCTTTTTTTTTGAATTGGGTGTTTATTATTAGCCTGGCAAATACTTACTACATCCGCAGTCAGACGGTAGTCGATCCTTGGCTGTGCCATTGTATTTGGGACTGCTCAATGTAGAATTAATGAGTTGAATATGTCAATGGTCTACCCCTGGGTGTGTGTGTGCGTGTGCTTTTGACAAGGGGCAGGCAAATGTAGTCATTAGCATTTGGAAATTACGCAAAATATTTGTAAGAAAGTTACATAAAGCGCAGTTTTCAATTTCAATGGGCTGCTCTCTTCATATTTTGAGAATAATACAGAAAATCTTTATTTAATCGAAGACTAGCTTTTCGGGGGTGTCCCGGAAATGTTTTTAGATTTTTGTCTGAAATAATGAAAGGATCTTAAATTTAAATTTATGCAAATGCTTACCTATCCTTAACAGTATTTTATACCACACTTAACCTATTATCGAGTACACAAAGGCTATAATATCATATTATATATTAAATTTTTGCCATGCCCTCCCTTCCCCGCAATTTGAAAAAAAAGTAAAATGTTCCACATTTTTATGGATAAAGGGTGCGTAACTTCTTTTTATTAAAATTATTTATCAATCCACTGAAAATTTAATAATGATCAGCTGAGAGATAGTCGGGTTATAGGTAAAACAAACATTTATGCTTGGCAGCACTCGGTGAACTTGTTGAACTTGTTTACTTGTTGTACTCTGTAACCAAATGTACCTGAGGTATATAACCAGTACAGAGACTGTGTAGTTTAATTTCAGAAGTCGACCATTCTACAGGCAACTCATAGGCATGGGACAATTGTCCCCTGCAGTAGTCACTTGCAACCAGTTTGATTCCAATTTTCACCTACAGCAACCAATTTGATAGCAGATGTCATAGGCGGAGGCGAATTGTTTACTGCAGCAGCCATTTGCAACCAGTTAGATACCCGTTTGTTTGTACTCAACTTTACAGTTATTCACGTTTATACAAATCTTTGCACAATTCATTTCAATGACAGTCGCATAATACACACTTTGATTTAATTTTCGTGATTTGTACACTTTGTATTAGTGCTAAATTCTAATTACGTCCTCACATAATAAACTTTAGCTTTAGTGCTACCTGCGGCTGAGCAGTTGCCCAACATATTTTTAAGTTACATAACTACTAAATGTTGGACAGTATTGTCTTTTTATTACTAAGTGAAAAATATTTAATAGTCAGAAGGAAGCACCTCCGACCCCAAACTTGTTTTTCGATTCACCAGAACATTGTTAAAGATACACATGTAAAGAGCAAAAGAAAATTTAATAAAGCAAAACTGCTCCTGTGGCAGCAAATCTTATCAGTGTTGCCAATTTAGCTATTTTCCCAACAGAGCTAGCAACAGCTAAGGCCGAAAGCCAGTAACTATTCACTTATAACGGAACCTGCCATTCTAGCAATGGTATTTAACGTTTTCTATTTATTTCAGAAGAGCATCAATTCTGATAAAACAGACTAAAATTGTTACTATTTTTAAAAGGGATGTTTCATTATTAAGATATTTGGAGCGTCTCACAAGCGCCTCTCTGTTATTAATACTAATCAATATACATATGCATTGAATATAGCTCAGCATTTATCAAACACCGATATGCAAATTTTTCCACATTTACATAATTTCCCCGTATTTTCAAATTATTCGGATCTTTTTTAGTATTCGGTTCGAAGTATGTTCTGAATTCGAAGAAACGATTTACGAAGGAAATTTCATACGAAAAAATGGTTTAAACAAATCTAAAAAAAATCAAATTAAAACAGTTGAATGAAATTTTTGTTCAAAATTGTTTGCGTTTTAAAAATCTGTACATATAAAGTTGTTCAACCTGACTGGTGACCGTCGTGCAGCCCAAACCATAAGAGATAGAAGGCTGAAATTTTGACAGAAGTTTTCTTATGTGGTGAAAGTGCGTACTAAGGCGGGGTTTTGGAAAATTCCACCCGGAAAAACTGGAAAAGCGTCGGAAAAGTTTGTATGGGGAAAATTTAATTTTTGATCCGAATGACTTGAAACTCGGTTTGTAAGCAAATTATGCGAAATAATTGGACACGTGTTTTCCCGATTTTGGAAAATCCACCCACAAGGAAAATTGCTGGAAAATTCGATGTGCAAAAACCTGTTTTTCACCCGATTGGCTTGAAATTCGGTTTGTAAGGAAAGTAAGTGATATAAATTGAGATGTCATTTTCCGATGTTGGAAAATTTGACAGTTAGGTCGGAAAATTCACGGAAAACTCTGCATGCTAACAAACTATATTTCATCCGATTGACCTTAAATTCGGTTTGTAAGGAAAGTAAATGATATAAATTGAGATGTCATTTTCCGATGTTGGAAAATTTGACAGTTGGTCCGGCAAATTCCCGCAAAAGCGTCGGAAAAGTTTGTATGGGGAATATTATATTTACCATCCGATTGACTTGAAACTCGGTTTGTCAGCAAAGTATTGGACACGTGTTTTCCCGATTTTTCCACCCACAAGGAAAATTGCCGGAAAACTCGATCTGCAAAAATTCATTTTTCCCCCGATTGACTTAAAATTCGGTTAGTAGTGAAGTAAATTGACATGTCATTTTCCGATGTTGGAAAATTTGACCGTAGAGTAGAAAAATTCACGGAAAAGTCTGCAAGCTAAGTTACTATAATTGACCCGATTGAATTGAAATTCGGTTTGAAAGAATAGTAAGTGAAGTTTCATCCGGTTGACTTGAAACTCATTTTGTAAGGATGGTTAGTAAGATAAATTGAGATACCAGTTTGCGATGTCGGAAAATTCGACAGTAGGCTCGGAAAACTCCGTCCGTCTGTCCGTCTGTCTGTCTGTCCGTATGAAAGCACAGATCTCAGAGATGGTAAGAGATAGAGGTTTGACATGTATGGGACATATGCTTCTTATGTCTGCAGGCAGATCAAGTTTATTTTCAACTTTGGCCACGCCCCCTCCCGCCCCCGCAATTTAGAAAAAACGTCATATCTCCCACAGTTTTGAAGATAGATGTGTTGTTCCTTCTGGACATATTTAGTTATTAGGATAACTTATCGATCCGCCAAAGAAATGAAGTAGATCGGATGAACGGTTTTCGAGTTATGATCAAAAGACAAATTTTCTTGGTACAGAGTATGTTATAGTCGGGCTTGACCGACTTTCTTTCTTGTTTTTAATTTGCTTTAGTTCATGTTCTAATGTCACGTGCGATATCGAAAAAACACAATTTGTTCTCATTTCGTCTTTGATAACTGCAGCAAGTGGATGAAAACTTTTCGCTTAACAGAGTTTGACGCTTATATTTAAAAAAAAAAACCAGCAGGCGCCAAAAAATTAAATTTAACGTTTTTGGATTTATTTAAAGTTATATACAGTAAAATTGTGTACTAACATTTTAAAATTAGTCGCCCAAAAAAATTTCGACTGGTTTCGCTGAGTTCTGCATTTATATTGATGCCCAAAAACACCACTTCCGTTTTTGGTCACGTGCGAATCACGTTTTGAATGGCTTTATCTTGGAACCAGCACTAGGTCTGGTATCTACTTTACCACCAAATAAAGTGCTTCGAAAGAGCTATAAATTAAAGTAGCAGAAGAAAAAACCAATATTTTAGTTTGACTTTTATTCCGCTTTAAATGCGTACGACGGTCACGTGCGACATCATGGAAATACCCATATACAGCTTTTGGGCTGAAATAAACAAAACATAACCAACAAAATGTCGCCGAAAAAAATCGCCATAAAATATTCGATATGCGATATATCGCCTCATAAAAATATTCGATAATGATAAATAGTTTTTTTGGACAAAAATATCGATATTCGATATTTCGATATTATTTCCGGCATCCCTAGTGGAAGCAGCTCCCATCCTATAAAGTTCATACATACATAGGATTTGTATTCTTGATCAGCAGGAATAGTCGAGTCAATATAGGTACATATGTTTGTATGTCTGTCCATCTGTCTGTCCTCTGTCTGTCACCGTCTGCCGATATTTCACTTAACACACAAGGCAATGCGTTTACCGTTGGTTGTCTCGGCTCGACCGCAGTTTACAACAACAGCGCTCCAATAGACAAAGCAAAAATGGTTGTTGCTGTAGTTGTTGCAGTAGCAGTGCCTTCCCGAGAATTTCTGCTGCGCACCCTGTTCTGGACGATCGAAATCGAGCTTATTTATTGAGCCGCCAAAAGATTGGTAAAGATCAAAAGATTGGTAAAGATTGGTTCGCAGCGCAGTAGCAGCACTGCAGCAGCATCGAAATACAAACTGAGCATTTACTTGCGTTGGTACAGAGTATATTTTAGTCGGTCTTGACGCACTTTGTTAGTGGTGTGGTATATCTTTATTGCACACGTAATTATTTAGTAATGGGATTCTTCTCAATGTTCCTTGCAGTATTTCTGGACAGTACAATGTGTTATTTCTGGTTTTATTTTTTTATACCCTCTACTTAACTCGGCGCAGAAAATTTCATTCGGAAATGTTAATATTCAGATGATTCTGAACAGAGTCTGCTAAGCTGCTCCTGTTTTGAAGTAAGTTTGCACTGTAAGGCTCTGTTAAAAGTATAATAAGCTGTTAAAAAATTAAATTATACGTTTCTTAATAAAAAAGAAGTTGATTAATTAATGGTGCAGAATTTGCATAAAACATAAATAAAACTAAAATCAAATTATTTGTTCCCATCAATTTTCCATTGTCACTCAACGAAAGAAACATTTCCGACCCCGACCACTCAAAATATTTACAGTATGTACAGAAATAACTCACATTATATGAAAAAACAATATGATCTAGCTACAGTTTCCCATCCACTTAAACAATTGCAAACAAATTAGCCATATTTTTGCGAACGATCATGAACATATAACCAATGAAATAGTTCAAGTATTAATAATATTGTATAGATACGGGCAAATACTTCACTACCTTAAAAAATAAAAAAAAATGTTTCTAAATATCCGGATCTATCTCAAGATTCGAGTATCCAAATTTACAGCTTATAAATTAGATGCTTTTAATTTTTTTAGAATTATTCGGGTTCAGCGTGAATCAATATTTGATTTATCATTCAAATAATAAAAATATTTTCTTGAAAATAGACTCTTAAATTGTCATACATTTCTTAAAATGTTAAAGCTAGGTGGATTCGGCTACTTTTTTTTTGCTTCTAGTTCTAAGAACCATAAAGAATTAAAATAAAATATAAACACAATTGTACCATTTAGATAACGCTCTTTTTGTGCAAATTGAGTGAAAAATGTGACAAATCTTGACATACATGACGAATATTCTTCATCACAAAGACGAGCTGAGTTGATTTAGCAATGTCCGTCTGTCCGTTCGTCTCTTTGTATCTTTTCCGTCAGTTTTGAAGCAATTCAAACAAATGTGGTACAAATACGCTGCACATTTGTCGAAATCGGCCGATCGGTCGAAAAACTAATTCTAGTGAACAAAACCCTTTCGTTTTTTTTGAAACGATTCCAAACTCAGTATTTAGTATCTTGTTATGCTCCTTCATGATTTCATAGAGTTTGTCTTGTATTGTCTTAGTAAGGAGAATATTTTTGTTTTCAATGGTTGCGTCATACAATAAACTGGCCAGCCAAATGAGCAAAGTAGAGGCGCCATCTATAAGTCATCTTGGCAAACCACTCAACTACCTTTGTTCAAATCAAATATGAATTTTATGAATGCGAATCATTTGACCTTTACTGAACTCTCTTCTACTTCTTACATCAAAATTTTCGAGACTTAATAGTAGCAGCTCATTCTTCGTCCGTGGACAAGAGGCGTCTTATAGGCATTTCTTGTACAACATAATGAAATTGTCTATTCCATGCTGGGCTTATTCTTGAATAAATTTTTGGAGATAATCTGTAAAATCATGCCAAGTTAAGCTTGGAAGCCCTGGGTTCGATACGGGCCTTACAACCTGATTAAAGCTAGCTTCCCAACGTTTCAGGAAGTGTTAAAAACTCCCACAATTTTTAAGATATCGAGCTCAGATTTTGCAGTGTAGTCTATGTGGCCCATAACTACAATCTCACAAATTTTCAAAAGGATCGGATAATAAATGGCCGAGTTAAAAAAATGTTGCATACTTATCCGAGCTGAGCTGAGTAACGGGTATTTCGAAGTCGGGCAGGGCCGACTTTAACTTACGCTCTCGTTTTGAACTGGCCGAAGACATAAAAAATGAGGCGCCTCCGAAGAAATGCTGGACAGCCGCCATTTTGAATTTAATTGACACGAAAAAATTTGTATTTGTATATTAAAACCTAAATTATAAAACCTCTTTCACAGATTTTCGATTGATCTTTTTGTTGAGTCACAAAAATTCATAAATTATGCCCGTTTTTCACCCTCTAGACCAGCGTCCCCCCTTAAGTAACCGCAGCGCCCATCTCTCCGAGCCTAACTTATTCATGCACGTTACATTAAATTCTGTTGTCTTTTGGACTTCTTTCTGGTGTCTTCTTATTACAAGGAATGAACATCTTCGATTTCACTCGATAAACCAATACCTTAGTGGTTGTAGAAGAATACAAATCGGCCTTTATCTACGAAAATAGCACTTCCTATATAAAATTTCACCTTATAATATAGCTATTTTCATTTAAAAAGGATATTATTTACTAATAAATAAATGGAGATGAAGGCCGCCTTGACATTAAATCATCCTCATAAAAATCGTGATATTTTTTTGGGTAGGAAATCTAAATTCCTATTACCCATTTCAGACCAGCGACGCAGTTTTTTTTAGTCCACAAGTTTTTTTTATCTATAAAAGAGACACAAAGGTGTCAGAAAAGACCTATAAAATGAACATCGATGGACTAGCCCTTAGAAAATATATGTAGCTCGCGGAACCAGAACTTGTTTTGAGCGATTCGTCGTTGCCAAACTGTTCTGTTGACGCTGGATTAGACCCGCGACAATCTTTTAATCCACAAAAATACTTCTGAAAACTTTTGAAACGTTGCAACTTTTTGAGAACTACAAGAGATTTTTACACTTTGAAGCTTAAACTTGAGTCAGAGCTTCTCATTGAATATTCCCATTTTCAGAGCATATGTTCAAGAGTCTTAGCAAAACCAGCTGCCCCGTTGAGTAATTCAACGCCCACAGCAGCCACACATTGACATATTGCACAATGCCCAAAAATGGGTTACTTATCTTTACGCCAACAAAAACAACACAAACAGCGACCGCTGATGAGGCAGGACGTTCAGGCTGCTCAGTAAACCGCGAAATGGAATCCTTCATAGAGATCAGCCCAGTGGGTAGAAAAAAAACGCAGATTCATTGATAAATTAAAAGCAGACCAAATGTTTGCAATCGCTTTGACATGTTTGACAACAATGGCCCAAAAGAGACCGAATGGAGCGGCGCGACTTAAGCCGCCGACAAATGCGATTGAAAACCCGAAAACTGCAACCCTTAAAGTTTGGTCCGTTTTTACTGGGCATTTGCATTGATTTCAATTAATTTGCTTGTTGTTCGTCCCTGATCCGCTCCGTTTCGTCTCGTGCTGGGGGTATTGTGTAGATTGCGTGATTGTAATTGATATTTGGTTTGGTTTGGGTAACGACGGGTTCACGGGTACGAGAGTCAAGTGCCTCCTGAAGCATCCAACCAAAAGGGGAATTATGCAAATACCAAACATGCATTAGAAACTTCTCTGTGGAAGGAATTATTCAAACCACTCTCTCTCTCCCTCTCTTATCTCTTTTTCTTTGGTTCAGCTGTGCAAATTTCGCTATTTCCTAGTCCAAGGGGGTGACAACTGTCATTGACAGCCTTTCAGGTGTTTGGCCATTTTCACCCTAACGAATCCGCTTTTGTCTTCTTGGGCTGACGGATTCAGCGTTGCTTTTAGTTTTGTGAATTCCAAATGCCGGAACATCTGTTCAAGTAGCTGAGACAACTAATACAGGAAGTTGGGGACTTTTCTATAATTATCCATCACCTCGTACACTTTTTCAAATTGCCTCAACTTAAATTTGTAAACCAAAAATAAAACTAATTTTCCAGTTATAGCACATAAAAGTCGTGACCTTTTGGGGTTTCAAGTGCGTGTGAAAAACTAAATGGTTTTCTCACTTAATTCTTGAATTATTTACAACCAACAATCGATAGAAAGTGCAGAACGACCCAGATTTTTATATTAAAATTATATATTTTAAAAGAATTCTCAATTTTTGTGGCATGGTTAAGCCGCTTACAAAAGTTTGTTGAGAACTTTTGAGGTTTTAACGTTAATTGTTAATTGGCTGCATTGATTGTTAATTGTTGGTTATTGTTGTGTGTAGAGGTGTGTGTGTGTGTGTGGGTTGGAATGGAAAAGTTTCAAGTGCTTTCGTCTGGGCAAAAGTTCGGGCTAAATGAAATAAAACAAAAGGCACGAGGATTGGTGAATTGATTGTGTAATGAATTAATTAGGTAGGGTGCGCTGGGAAAAGTTGAAAGTAAGAAAGTAAATTACAATAAAAAATCATTTTCCAGCACTAAAATAAATAAATATATTTTTAGGGCTTATATTGATTGATGATTCCCCCTTTTTAAAGGCCACTGTGGCCAGCTCTTCATGAGTCACAAGCCAGGGGTCGGCAATGTTAGCAGAAAATTGTACAATAAGTTCTTTCCTTTTTGTGATTTTTATTTGCTCGGCCGCTGCCGTCGCAACAAAAGCAGAAATATGCTCAAAATATTGATAGTTTTCCTCAGCTGACTCACTAATTCTATTGACGACGTCTCTGCTTTTCTTGCCGACCGCTTTTGTAATTCAATTTTTTTCTCCCCTCCCATATTACCTCTGCTCGATTTGCCTTACGAATTTTGCTTTCACAACACATCATCTCCCCTCCACTTTCCCAGGTCAGTTCAATACAACCAGCCACAATCAACCAAAATTCCTTCAATGCCAATTTCCTGGCCATAAAATCTTTACTTCAGCACGCGTCGCGGTTTAAAAACCAATGTCAATAAATTTTCACTAGAACGAATTTATTGGTAAATCCTTTCCCGAAGGCAAAAGTCAGCTTTATGACGCAGCCATAGGCCAAAAGGATTCAACTCGTTGATGCGGCGGAAATCTGCGTCGCGTCTAAAATCTCAATAAAAAACACATTTTTAGCTAACAAAACGATTTTTCTCCTCTCGCAAAATTGTTGTACGTTTAGCGACAAAATAATGACATGAAATCGCATAACCAGGCCAAGGGGCTTCGCAGGGGTCACAACACAAAAAAGGATATCAAAAGAAATTCGCCAGTGAAGTGAAAGTCAAATTGCCTGATTTAGTAGACGCTTGGGGGCCCAAAACAAAATAGAAAACTAGCAACAACAAAAACAAAATAAATATAAAAATGCTTTGGCAATAAAATTTGCGTAAATAGTCCAATTTGCATTGAATGTTGCCCTTATTTATGTTTTGGATGGGGCAAGATTGCGCCATCAAAGGAACGAGAGGGAATACACACTTGCTGCCCGTTGCGCCTTTTGTTATTGTTAGTCGAAAGTAGTTGAGGGATTTGTGTGGGATGAACGCCTTTTGTTGCTGAAGTGTAAATTTGCCAAATTTTGTTAAAAGCAAAATAAATAAAAAGAAAAAAATTTGGAAGGGGACAAGCCAATGACTGGAAATGGAAATGAGCTGATATTTTTCATTCGTTTTGGTTTTCCTTTTTTTTTGTTGTTGGTGAATTATCAACGGCCCATTTTGAAGGACAAATGGGGCATAATTTATATCATGCATTGAAAGCTTACAGAAAATGTGGGGAAATGTTAAAGTTGAACTTGAGATGGGAAATAGGTGAAGGTGCTTAAGTTAAGTAGTGAAAAACAAGAAAGAAAGTCGGGCAAGCCAGACCATAGCATATTCTGTACCTCCCAAAGTTTGTATTTACCACACAAAGTGTTACAGTGTGAACAGTGCAGCATAAATGAATGATCCTTCGGCGGATCGATGAATAATACTGATTGCTTACTATGCTCAAAAGGTACGAACCGTCTTACTATAAAATTGTGTGAGATGTTCTGTTTTCCCAAACGCTGTCGGCGATCCGTGAGTTTTTCGTTGCAAAATCATAACTTTTGAACCACATGAGATAATCGAATAATTCAAGTTGCAAATGATAGATAATTGTTTAACCTATAAAATAGGAGTTAAGATCAATTTTGAGGTAGCTAATAAAATATTTTTCACAATTTTAGGTTTTTTATGTTGCTTTTTTAAGGTTTTTATTAGACTTGGGAGCGAGAGCGAGTTTTCTGACATGGTCACGAACGATTCACGAAAGAGAATTCTCCGAGCGCACGAATCACGCTTGTAATTGTTTAAGAGTTTTGCGTCACTCAAGATTCATGCACCATTCACGGTTCACTTACGATTGCACGATAATAATATTATTAACAATAATAAATGCATATCCATTCCAATTGGTTTAACCCAAATATGCTATTTATTTCTTCTTTTTTTTCTGTCACACATAATTATAATTTAATTTGACGCAGATTTGCTGCAGTTGGAAAACGCAAAAATATCTAGGTTCTTGGAATTGTGGCAAGAGTTAATTTCGTTACAGTTGAGTGTGCCCCTACCGTTTGGTCAGAAAAATACCATTAAACAATATGCATATTTTGTAGAGAGAATACTTGTTAGGCAAACAATTTTTTTAAACTAGTTCACTCTCACGAAATTCGCACGAAACTCTATGTTTGTTCATGTTCACGTCGTGACACGGTCAAATTCACGTCACGATTTTTTTAACTAGTTCACTCTCACGAAATTCGCACGAAACTCTATGTTTGTTCATGTTCACGTCGTGACACGGTCAAATTCACGTCACGGGTGCAGCTTAAGTTCTTATGTTTTAAAACTATTAGTCAATAAATTAAATATTTTAAAATTTTTTAGTTATTAATTTGTTAATTTTCTTCAAAATTGATTGATAACAATTCATTAGAGACGGTTTATCTAAAAGACTAATCATATCTGAACCATATTCATTTTCCGAAGAGATGAAATAAGTAGATCGAAAGAAGCTGCCAACATGAAGAGGTCCTCATTTTGCCTCATCCTTGATGCTTTGAACGTGTTCAGCAATTAATATTTTATTAAAAAATTTATTTAGGGATTCCTGTGCTTCTACAGAAAGCTCTCCAATTGGCCATGACTAGTACTTAATTTTTGCCGAAATCAGCTTTAATTCTTTAAGAGGTTCGGTTCAAGCATGATACAGTACTCGTCTCGCCAACTTTCAGACACAGATTTATCTAGGGATTATGCTAATAAATTAATATATGGTATAATTTGTTACCTAATAGGTTCCTTGTTGGTTAAGGGTTATGCTTCATTTCCTAAAAATATAAAGAAAAAAAATTCGAGATAACCGCAATTAATTCAATCCCAAGCGTTGTCAGAAGCCGGTCAATCCCAGAATTTCTGATGGATTGACATGATCTCGGATCTAGTACGACTTTTGCTTGAAATTTCAATCCGATGGTGTAGATAATTTGATTCCACATTTTCGCATTGATATAGGTTGAATTATGAAATTCTTATGCTATGCACGTGTCCGAATAAGTTTTATGCCTAACTGTAGCAAAAAAAGGACCAGGGATGCACTCCATACAATTTCTGGAACCATGCCTTTTTAGCCTAATTTACATCTAGCAGTCAAAAAGGCAGTTAGAAGCAGCTGGAACCTTGTTAATTAGGTACACTCATAAAACATTCGCCCTGAAAACTAGAAATTCTCCTATGAAATCCGTCCAAAGCCGATTCACCCTACAATTAAGACAATTTTTCCATATTTATGGAAAATTTTCCAAGTTTCAGAAAAATATTCCATAAATGAGAAAAATTTTTCTTAACTTTAGGGTGAATCGCCTTAGGACGAATTTCATAGGAGAATTTCTAGTTTAAAGGGCGAATTTTTTTTATCAGTGTAAAGGAATAATTAAAGAACCAATTTTGAAAGTATGGCAATTCAATACCCTTCCGAAGGGTATTATAATTTTGCCCAAAAGTTTGCAACGCATAGAAATATAAATATTAATTTCCCACCCAATAAACTAAATATATTCTTGTTCAGGGTGACGAGCTGAGGCGATTGAGCTTTGTCCATCTGTCTGTCCGTTGATCGCTCAAAATAGCTAGTTTTTATTCCGAACATCTCTTGTTGTCTTGGCAGGCACAGTACTTGAAAACGAAACACCTGTTGTATAATCAGCTCAAAAACATGAACTAATTTGATCACCTAACGAACAACAGCAACTTCCTCGGCGCTAATAAGCCAAACACAAACTCAAACACACACACACACACAGCAGGCCAAAAAATTAACTGAGTTATTAGCTCGTTATCTTTCACACTTAATATTTACACAGTTGGCTACCAAAGCACAGCAACAAAAAACCCTAAAACCAGACCATCTCTCGTCCCTTCCTCCGCCCGAAATTCCTAACAATGTGTTGATGCCTTCACACCAAAACAAAACATGCATAATTAATATGCAAAAGCAACAGCTACAGCCAGGAGAAACTTTTCCAAGCGCCGCTTGGCTGTGGATGGATGGGAAGGGAGGGTCCAAATTGAAAGGGTTACCACACTTTTTTGGGGGACATTTTCGCCTGTTGTGCTTCATTATCACAGCTTCCGCGTCAACATTATTTCCGCAAACAGCCAACCAAAAATATGCATAATTCATATGAGAAAAGCAACAATAGGCAACAAACGACTGCTACTACCACCGGCAAAGGAAAAGCCTCAGACCTCCAGCAAAATGACAACGAAAATGCTTTAATTGAAGCGAACACACACACTCACACTCACTCACTCACTCACTCATTTACATATTTCAATGCATGCAATTAAGCATAAGGAGCTGGGAGCAGCCGCAGGAGGAGAAGGAAAAGCAGCAACTGTCATGACAAGCCAAAAATAAAAAAGTTGCCCTTTTTAACAAACTTTTTTCAAACTTATTTCGTTCTTTCTCTCTCTTTTTCAGCCAAATCACGGCATTTTACGGTGAACGGTCTGAGTGCCAATAACACGCTTCAGCAGCAGCAGCAGCAGCAACAATATAACCTACAGCAGCAGCAGCAGCCATCGAATGACACTCGCAATATTTACAACAATCCCTATATTCCACCCCAGCAACAACAACAACAGCAGCAGCAACAACAATAGCAGCCACAGCAAATACACCAACAACTACAACAACGCACTGCACATCTTTTCAAGGCACTGGCTGCCTCCACTGCGGGCAACAATAGCCTCACTCATCCCTATGACTTTTCCAATTCATCATCATCATCGAATGCCAATAATGAGCTACAAGGATCTTCATCTTCAGAAGCTGAGAATGCGTTTTTAACTCATAATAACGGTGAGTGCTGGATTTGTATTACAAAGCATCTATTTCCTGCCGCCAAGTCGTAGATGTCTAATGCTTTTTTTCGTGCTCAAATGCAGAGTTTATACAACAAATAGTTTAACGCACTGAAGCAGTAGTTTTCTATAATATTCTAGCCCTTGCCCAACTTGCATTTGGGAGATCATTTTATGGAAAATCACCTTGAAGAAACTTTTTTGATAATTGTTGATGATTAAATACAAGTGGATTTCATGTGCGGTTTAAAGAAGACTCAACAATTTGCCATGCATTTAATCATCTCTAAAAACACTCCCAATTGATTAGAAATATGACTCGAAATTTATTCAAAAATGATCAGAAAACAATATTTAAAACGACTTTTAAAGAAGAGTCGCGACTAGTGTACCATTTTCTCCCCACCAAAGTATCATTTACTTTGATTATCAATATCAAAACTTTAAATAGTCCAAAGCCAAAATACTGCTTACAGCTCAAATTTTTCTAAAATTTTCCGTATCTTACGTTACGAAAGGATTTTGACAAAAGTTCTCCTTGAACCAAGTTTTAGGAACACATTTAACGATCAATCCACTGTAAGGCGCCTAGGTTAGATGTTAAGAGAGATAGAGGTTAGATAGAGGTTAAGGGAACGGTGCCCGAAGCGATCCCGGATAAGGCACTTTAACGCTGTTTCGAGCCCTTGGAAATGTGCTTTTGTAGTTAAGGAGCCAAGTAGAGAATTGTGCGTGTGTCGATTATTATCAAAACTACAGGACTCTAGCACGAATAGCATATATCAAACACACACGGCCAAACATTTTCGAAACACAATACGAAACGCACGACCTTATTTCTATATCCTGATTTTTGGCCCTATATTAATCAAATTCTTGGAATTTTTTATTGGTTCAGGCTGTTAGAATTATTTTACCAAATTTCTTTAACTATTTAAGAGTTCACAATGCTTCTCTGGACAATGCTTCTCTGGCTTCCTGTGATTTTAAAGATCTTGATTTAAGCTTGGATATATAATGGATGTATTTTGGTGTGCAATGTTATTTTTTTAGTCTGTTGTACGTTAATACATAAATATGGATGTCGGGATCTCTTGGAAACATAATACTTTCTCATAATTCTGTGGAAGTGCTGGGTATGTAGACTCTTCGTGCTGAGTCGTGCATGTCTGTGACACGGAAAAAACACGACACGCGCCCAACTCTAGTGCCAAGGTTCTTGACTATTGACTCTTTTGAGTCTCCTCTTTTGGACCACTAGTCCGCAACATCGCAGTATTGGAGGTTCATACTCTCGACGACATAGAGAAAAGGATATACTGTTCTCCATACCCTCGAAAGAGTCTGACATGAACGGATCCGGACAGACGTTAAAAGCTTTTACACACAGAAAAAAACGATGTTCCAAAACCCAGCCCAAGCGGACTCCTTTTTAAACCATTTCGTTCGTGAATTTTTGTTCATAAGACAAGCCCGACATTCATGGAAAAACTCCGCCGTGATTGTTGCTCGCCGAGTGCTGAGCCCTATGGTTGCATTTTCACTGGTATTTATCGCTAAGTCTCACGTGAGGTCGACGGTGGAGTCTGTTGAGATCAGGGATGCAAACCGGTTCTGAACCGAACCGGTTTTGAACCGAACCGAACCGCTTATTCCAGCTGGTGAACCGAACCGCAAACCGAACCGGCTTCCTTTAAGAATAGCTGAACCAAACCGAAAACCACAAATAAAAACGGTTCGGTTCGGTTCAGTTCTCTGACGAGTTTTAAGACGGGACTCGCTTTCTTTTAGCCAATGATACTTATTAATTTGGGAATTTGAATCGTTTCCCTAAGATCATTTTTCAACATTTCGTTTGACTCTCTAAATTCTTACCGATGCCGGAACTTCTAAGGATGACTTGACGAAAATTTAAGAACAAGTAATCTTGTAAGTCTTCTGTAATTGCCCTCCGATCTCTTAATATACATATCATCAATCTACATTCTTTCATCTAGTGGACAATATTTGGAATTTTCTGTAATATTTCTTCACCTTAATTCAATCCTAACCAGGGGAGTTTTTACACTTTTCTATTCTAATCTTTTCTAGCCGACATTCTCTGTTTTCGAAGATCGTTCCTCAAGGAACATATAGACGAATCCTTTGAATCCGGACATAATTTATTTGAGACAATCTTCTAAGGATTTTAAAGATACTCAAATGGATTATAGGAATTCAATTTGAAAGTGTGCAAAAGTCACATGACAATAGAAATCATAATGTACCTTTGTGAACCACTAAACCGAACCGGAACCGCGGTTCAGTCAGCTCAAAAAACCATGTAATGAACCGAACCGGCGGTTCAGAAACTGTCTGAACCACTGAACCGAACCAGTCTTTATATTCGAGTGGTTTGCATCCCTGGTTGAGATACTACTGTACTTTTGTCAAAGAATGGTCTTGATTTTGGTAGATTTTGAACGGATTTTTTTCTCAGTGTAGTCCCTTTTTGTCGGACAGAAGTTTCTCTGTTGAAGTCAGGGAAACGCCTATTAGTGCTGTTGTTGTTGTCCGGTAAGAAACTGTTCGCCCTATTTTATACATTGCAAAAAGAAAATAAGGGATATTAAACAGTAATCTTGGGATGATTGCGATATCCATTTTGAACGGAAATTTCTTAATATTCTGTATTAATTTTAAGGTCAATATCCAACACTCCGGAATTTTAACTCCGTCTCGATAAGTATTGATATAAACAGTAACACTTTAACTTTGCTTTGCTGATCATGAGCTTTTCGAAAGTGCTTCTAAATAAACAAATAATTGTGACGAAATTAAAATTCCGGCACGCTGGATACAGACCTTAAGTCGAAAATCTCTAAAAGGGCTTAGCTCGTATCGCACACACTAACAATTCCGTCGCAGGGAAACGTTATTTAATAATCTTCACATCACTTTTATAATTTTCACCAAGCACACTTAACAAAGTGCTTAAAACCAAACCGCCTCAAATTGAATTAAAACACAACTTCCTGGTTCCTTAAGCCATATTTAATATTTCCTCTTCCGCTGCATTCTTCTTCTTTGCCCATCCACAAATCACAAGAACAAAAAAAAAACATGCTCACCTGCCTGGCTGGACTGCCAGCTGGCCATAATTTGCACGCAATTTGCATTTCAAGTGGCCAATCCTTCTGCTCTTCTCTTTGGACCTGCTCACTCTAATCATCTCAAGTTGGTCGCCAGTAGCCTGGGTTTCGTTTCTAATTACGTCTTACACACACACACACACACACACACACACCCATACACAAATTAAAGGTGCTCATAGCTCTCAGAAGAGCCTCGTGGCTGCAGGAGTAAGTGAAATTTATGGCAGTGCTTATAATTTGTAAAAGTAAACGAACCAAATAGACAGAGCGAGAGAGAAGAAGAAGTAGAGTTTGTTTTTGCAACAAATTAAAGGAAGCAAAAAAAAAGGAAGAAGTAAAGGTGTAAGCGGAAGCTGAGATTTATGTGGTGTTTCGAACAAGTGAGAGAAAGAGCCTGATTGGGGATGTGATGGGTGGACGGAAACTTGAAAATCTTATAAGAATCTCTGGGTGCTTAGAAATACACATAGAACTGGTGATCCCGACATTATATTCAAGATTAAAAGCTGTGACTGGTTGGCGTGCCAAGTGGTTAAGTGTGGAAGACGACTGGGTTCAACCACGAAGAAGAAACATACAAAAATGTGTGTTGTTTTAAAAAAATTAGCAGATTTGAGGTAAATAAGTTATAAATGCTTATAAATTTCAAAATATACACACGTCACTTAAGAGGCTGGTAGACTAAACAGCTGTTTCAAAAACCTCCTTGTCCTATCTTCTGTAGTCTTTGCTCATCGTCTGCAAATGCCGGTGGCATCTCCAAAGCAGCATTGCAACCACTGTTTTTGAATTCCAAGACAACACAAGTGCAAAAAATCAACTGCAAGTTGAAGCCTGAAAATAAGCACGTCGGGATCAAAAAGCTAAGCCCTAACATTATCATACTCTTTGTTTATATTTTGTGTCTTTGTGGTGCAGAGTATAAAAACTTCATAACTTTTTGAGTCTTATTTCCTCGATTTGAATCTACATTGCACAGTAGGGCCCCATATTGAGTGCTTGACAAAAGAAGTAAACTATTTCGATTGAGATATGTTCCAAACCAACCGATCCAATCAGATAATGTCATGCTGTAAATTTTACCTGTTATTACCAAATGGTGTAACCTTTTTTATAAAAAAAGGTTCAAGCGCTTGCACTTTAATTTCTACATAATAATTAAATTACTTTTTATACTGTACTCTGTACCGTAGGTACATAGAGTATTATAAGTTTGTGAAAAATTATGTAACATCCAGAAGGAAGCATCTCCGACCCCATAAAGTATATATATATTCTTGATCAGCATCAACAGCCGAGTCGATATAGCCATGTCCGTCTGTCCGTCTGTCCGTATGAACGCACAGATCTCAGAGATGGTCACAGAGATCGAGGTTTGACATGTATGGGACATATGCTTCTTATGTCTGTTGCAGGCAGATCAAGTTTATTTTCAATTTTGGCCACGCCTCCTCCCGCCCTCGCAATATGGAAAAAACGTCATATCTCCCACAGTTTTGAAGATAGATGGCTTGTTCCTTCTGGACATATTTTCTAATAAAAATTTTTGTTCGATTTGCCAAAGGAATCGTAAAGATCGGATGAACGGTAGTAAAAGTATATGAGGAAACGAAAATTCAATATATCTGGCCTGCTCCTGCAGCGGCAAAACTCATACATTTGTATGTAGATGTATGTATGTATATATGAGCAACGGCTTTATACAGCAAAGTGATAGCCAACAATATTTTAGGACAAATTTTTAGTTAACGATTCATATTGGACGTTGTGGGTGTGATGACCCCGCCCCTGCCAAAAATTCCGCCTTTTAAACGAATTAAATCTGCAAATATATTGTCTGAGTAATTCCAACAACGAAATCCTATACAAAACCTAACAGCTATGGCTAGCTCATTAGATACCAATTGGATTCTTGCAGCTAACTGGGACGCTCTTATTTTCCCCCTTCCCTTTCCCACATACACAATATTGAGAGAGAGAAATTAGAGATGGTCGCGGGACAAATATATCGCCCGATACCCATCTGACTACTAAGACGAGGATTGTTTAAATTGCAAATAATATGAAAATCGTCGAGTTCTTTAATTCTAACATAATATCAAGCAATCACAAAGATGTTAAGTCATTCTGGTCACTCCGCGGAGTCCCGCGTAGTTTTCGTTGTGAGCCAATCTCTAGCTCTGGCCTGGCAAATGCAAAGGTTTTTTTTTGTCTGCGGCGCGTGCCAATCCTCTCTCTCTCTCTCTCTCTTCCTCCTACTCGTAGTTTCCTTACTTCGACTCTGTACGACTATCTCGAACGCTTCCGAAATTTTGTGGCTGCGATTTAAAAAGGCTTTTTCTTTGCGATTTCTAAATTTTACAACGCAATTTTCATTGCGAAAATTTACAAAAATATTAAGGAGTTTATTAGCGTGTCCGGTTTAATCAAATTACGTGTTTTAAATAATAAATAAATAAAGGCGCGCGTTTGTGAGTGTGTGTGTGATTGGCGCAGGTTTGGACATTGGGTTTATTGTTTAGACTCACTAACTAACTCGATCTTAGTATTAGTGTTAGTTTAATAGGCCAAAAACAAACTTATCAATATAGTGAGATAAGTTTTTGGCAAATTGCAATCTTGTGTGGATGTGTGTGTGTGTGTAATTTACGCGCGCGAAATAGTTAGAACGCGTTTTGTAAATATTAAGTGCGTTTAGATGCGTTTAGATTCGGCTTACGCGTTCTAGACTAGGATATATTTTAGTTAGGGATCGTGATTAAGTACGTATTTGCGTTTTAGGAATTAATAAAGTTGTAGTTCGAATTCGAGTGTGGTTGTGTGTGTGTGTGTGCTTTCCATCTTTTGGGTGGTTGCATTTGTGGGCGTGTGTGTTTGCTGCGCGCTGTAAGTTAGAATTGTATTAGGCATCGCGATTGTTGACTTACTTCACGTTTTTGCTTTCGTGATAAGCAACTTAGGGAAGCGGTTTCGCGATTGTACGGTTTCGGGATCCGCGGAATACAGCGTTTTCAAAGGAGGCCCTTAACAGGTTTTTATACTAAATTTAATTAGTATCTTTATTTTATTAATTATATTTTATAGTATTTAGTACAATATTTTCGCCCTTTTATTTGTTTAAATATTTCTACAAAATATTACCTTAATTATGGTGCCCCGTTTAAGAAACCAGTCAGCAACCAGTCGGTCTCAAAGACAAAGAGCAAGAGCAAGAAACAGGCTCAATAGGGAAAATATGGATTATGTAGAAAGAGAGAGGGAGTTAAATGTAGAATCTCAAAGAGCCCGTAGGTCAGACAATGAGTATAGGGCAAATGAACAAAATCAGAATAGTCAGCGGCACGTGGTGTTCCCTGGATACCGATTTTATATAATATAATCGGGAGCGAATGCGAGCGGCGACCCCGACTGGTACAGAGTATGTTATAGTCGGGCTTGACCGACTTTCTTTCTTGTTCAACTTCGACTTGTGTGACTTGTAAAAAAACTCAAAAGAATATCAGAATTTGGTTTGGTTCGCTGTTTCGAGTATGGAATTTCACCGTTGCACGACAGGATTAAATGCATGGAGTTAATGTTCAAGCTGTCGTGCGATATAGAGGACATACAATGTAATCGAAAAATAATGTTATACTCTGTACCGTCGGTACATATTCGTTCCTTCTGAACATATATGGTAATCGGGATAACTTATCGATCTGCCAAAGGAATGGTGAAGATCGGATGAACGGTTGTCGAGTTATGATCGAAAGACTGTTCGCTGCTGCAGCGCAATAGCAGCGCTGCTTTCAGCTGCTACTGCAGCATCAAAATTTATGCTGAGTGTATAATTTTGTTGGTACAGAGTATGTTATAGTCGGGCTTGACCGACTTTCTTTCTTGTTCAAAATGAATTCTTTCCGAAACTTGACCTGAAAGTAAATTGCCCTAAATATGGATATGAGAACACGAACTATGAAAACAATGCAGATGATTTTTGAATACGATGAAGTGACTTTCCAAATAACTGATGTTCATAAAGAATTTATAATCAGGTTCGCTAAAATCTTGAATGTTATAAATTGTAAAGAAACGATCAGTGGATCAAAATTTTCTGAGAATGCTTCAAAAACAGCGTAACTTCTAACTCAAACGTACTATATTACGACAAAGAACTCACTCCCACAGTATAATAAGATCGTGGCTCATGGTAAAGGTCTAATAGAGTATCAATGTATACCAATTGGTGAGAAGAATCACAGGAATGCATAAACAAAGATTTTGAAAAATGCAGAATGAAGACCTTTTTAGCATGATGTCGGCCTCTTCAGATTCCTTATATTATTGCTAAATCACAAATCAGGATTTGAAAACAAATAGTTATAGCTAGTGATGCAGGAACTAATATCGACAGATCTTTTAGCGATATTTGAATATGCATGGTTTTTGCATGAAATATGATGAATTTTGAATGTAAACACATATTGCTGTTCAAACATCCTCTGCAAGACTCGCACACTATGTGAGACTGCTTATCTTGATTGCGAATGGGATATCCAAAGTACGCTGCTTATTCTTTTTTTTTTAACAAATTCTAGGTTGATTCAAATAGCCTTTTGATATAAAAAGTTTGAATCTAGTTTTCCTTTCACAAAAATAAAAATGTATTTTCCTCTTAAAAGCAGGCTGTTACTTTGGCAAATAAGCTAACTAAAGTGCGGTAAAATCACATTATTAAATCGAATATATGGCCATATGCTCAAATGGCTAAAATATTAATTCAAAAGCAGCGCAATTAATTCAAAGTGAGGATTTATTTTGAAAAATTAATGACATAAATCGAGAATAGCCTAACTTTAGAGGCAAATTTAGACACTTTCCGAAATAGTTTCATTTTTTAAAGACGCATTGATAAGTGCTGTGTCGCATTTAGCTCATAAATCCACGTATTTATACCTAGTGTGGCCTCCGTAGTTCTTAGTGTTTTTCAGTTATATCTTCAAAACAGGAGCTGATAGAAAAACACCAATAATGCAGTTTCGTTGTTTGCAATCTATATTAACATAATCTGATCCAAATAAAGCTGCACCAAATACACTGTTGGGCTGTGTTATGTGAGCTACCATCTACATTTGCAGACAAATCACAAGAATTTTCAAAAATTTCATTCAAAATTTGAACTCATCGGAATGTTCTTCAATATTAATTCATGAGCAAGTTTGAAATTCTTGTGTTATAAATAAAATAAAAGAATATTATTTAATTTGTCATTTGAGAACTTATTAAACTATTATAATTTATTGATCAAAGCATCATCATTTCAAAACCGTTTCCAAGAATAAAAGCCTAAGTCAAGTTGTAACAATACAAACCCACGTATTTAAGGTTAGGCTAGCTTTCCTTTAAAAAAATACAGTCCAGACAATGTAAGCCGTAGTAGAATATGTAAGTATACGAGTCCCGAATGAGGTCCATTCATGGATTGGTTTTCTAACTTTTTTTTTTTCACAAAAATTGTTACCACGATCTAAGCTTCCGTGAACCAATTTTCTAACCAAAACAATCTGAAACACTCTGAGAACTAAACTGAGAACTTAGGCTGTTGAACAGTTTTGAACCCCTTGACTGAACCTTTTTCAGAATTTCAGAGGTTTGCCGCCTTGATATGTTGTTGCTTTTAAAAAAATTTTGTTGTTTTTAAAACGAGTCAAATGACATTTAAATTACCTTAATGAACCAATTATTTAAAAGATATTTATATTTTTTGAATATATCGAAACTATCGATATTTCTAACCCACAAAATATATGTATATATCGAAATGATACATTTTCAATATCGGGAACAATATTGATACAGATATTTTTTAAATATCCGGCAGCACTAGTATAGCCGCGAAATGTTCACTTCATTTGATTCTAGTCCCAAATTGATGATTATTTAGGAGAGAATAAACAATTTGAAGATTATTTATAGAAAATAAGAACAAATTTTGTCAAACAAAATGTTTCTTTTTCGTAGAAAGTATTGTAGTTTTTGAGCAAAATTATTTTAAAATTGAAGCATCTTTAGCTGCTTTTGTTTTAGTTCCGCATTTAAATCGAAAATTTTGATCAAAAAATCAAGTCTTAAAAATTTTGTCGATATAATGAAGCTTTTTTTGTGGGCGTAATGAATCTTAAAGGAAAAAAATTAAGTGGATACCTCAAGCAGTTCAAAAATTAAGATTTTTGCAACGTGTTTTGAGAAATGACCGCATTATGCGTTAGTGGAATCTTAAGTAGATGCAAATTTGAACCGTACCCTTGATGTATTAGTTTGAGTTTCAATTAAGTATCTGGTTCGGGCTTTAGAAAACTGTACTGGACTTGGGCTCCAACTTCTTTAAAGTTTCCGAGCCTGCAGTACCGATCTTAACACCTTAAAACCATTACAAATGCACTTTGTTTATAGCTGAAAAAAATATTTTACGTCGGTGTCACCAACTATTTAACAAAAAGCCACAGCCATTTTTGCAACCTAACAACATTTTTGAGGCGAGTGAATTTTTCTTCTTAAAGTCACCACCTTCTTGGCTCCTTGGAAAACATTAGCAACAACTCACACTCTGAGCTGCCAATTTGGTCCATTGTTGGGTCCAAGGAGCTTTCCCTGCCATAAAATGTGGCAAAGTGCAATTGCCCGCCCAGGCGGAGGCCGCCAGTTATGCAATAAAAATCATTAAAAAATATAAAAATGAAAGCGGCCAACTTAACAAGGCAGTTGGCCGTGATGAAGCCAAGAGAAGAGAGAAAAAAATGGAAAGAATTGAAAAATCTTTGCAGACAACGACGATGGGAAACAAGAAACTAAACGAGTTCCAAGCGCCATAAACTTAAATCACGATTAAAAGTGTGATTATCCTTGTGGCGCTACAAATCGCCGCTGCAGCTGACAACAGACACACATACTCTCTCTCTCTCTCTTTCTGTCTCCCAGACGGGACACAACAAGGTCCTGTTCGTTGTAGTTGTCTGATTTTATATCTTTACAACCAGACGCGGCTGTGGATGAGCAGACATAGATGGAGTCTGCAGTCCTTTGTTGTTTTGTTTTGACTTGTGTTCGGCCCGAAGGATACATAGTAGTTTGGCCCCAAGGATATCAGCATGTAAGCACGCAGATGAAGCTGTTTAAGTTGAAAGTTAAATTAAGAAATATTTAGCCATTTGGCATCCCCTTTTTAACGAAGACCTAAAAATAAAAGACTACCGACTAAGCTGGAATTAAATCCGTTTCCTTTTTTCTTCTTTATTCAAAATAACACGAAATCCTTGTCCAAAATGTACATCATTTGTTTTTGCTTCCGCCCTAAACTGTCAATTTTTGCCAATTTTACAGTCCTGCCTCGATTTCACTGCAAATACAAACAAAAGCTGAATGCAAATAAACAACACACACACACACACACACACTCAAAGTGGGCCTAGAACAAAAGGAGCCCTCCAAAAAGGGGGTTGATTGGTCATTCCAATTCGGACATTCGGCTTATCACAATTGACCCATCACACGACAATGTCGAACCTCCTGTCTGTCTTTTCTGGTTTTAACCCCCGCACGAACAATTGACTCTCGTATTTCACTGATGAACTTAACTTATGTCAAAATATGCGATAAGTAATCCTTTTTCGGCTTCCTGTCTGTGTGCGAGTGTGCACTTGTTCAAACTGAACCTTTTGCCTGTGTAAATATTTTGTTTCTAGCGATAATTTAGATGGAGGCCTAAGTTGTTCGAACATTTGTCACGAAATCTAAAACAGAAAAAGTTTGTATTTATTTATATTTTCTTTCTGCGAGCTCGTAATGAATTGTGACAGGCGGATGTGTCAGGGTTGTGAGGGGGTCAGAAGGTGGTCAAGATGGGCCCTTTATTTGAAGTTCATTTGGCGAGGAAGTAGCGCAAGGAGAGGGAAAATAGTGATAACTAGGACACTGTAAGAAACGACTTTCAATAACGATAGACTTTTCGCATTAGCCAAAATTTAATCGATAATGTAATGTAATAATTACTTCCCGTATGTAATTGCCTTTCAATACAATAATCTAGATTATTCAGACAATGAAAAAAGAATTTCTAATTACTATTTTGTAATAATCGTACTTGCAGTATGAATATTCAATTATTCAATGATTATTTAAAATTGTAATTACTTTTACAATTACTTGAATAATTGTACATGTAATAAGGAATTACTAAGTAATTGTGCTTGAATAGTTATATTAATCATGTAATTGTATGTGAAAAATATGATTCTTTACCAAAAAAAGTTTGGAAAACGCAAAATTTAATGATGAGAAAATTATTTTATGACCCTTCCTACTCTTCACAAAGTCAAAGCAGTGTGTTTGAAAGTGGCGCTCTTTTAAATATACAGTTGGGTGTTTATTCCAAGGCTGCAAACCCCAAAATTCTCCAGGAGGTTCGGTCCGGGGGTTCGGACCCATTGTAAAATAAAAGGTTCGGTTCGCGTTCCGGTTCTTGGAACCCCTGAACCCAAGGTTCTGGTTCGAACCTTGGTTCGCTTGCATTTAAAAGAATAGTTAGTCTTTTGATTTATTAATACGTTGAAGATGAAACATACATACCTTCTATCCATATGCTTAGTTATAATGATCATTACTTAAGTTATTTCAATTATCAAATCCATTAGGTGACATTAACAGCTTTTAGAAACTGCTTAGTTTTAGTTAATTAACATTGTATCTTCCAGGAGCTGTTTATCTAAACTAGCTCTTAAATCAGAAAGAACAAACTTAAGTGTTGAAAATGCTCGTTCAACTGATACCTGAGTTGCTGGTACAGCTAGTATAGTAAAATCAATATTTTTTAAGTCTTCGTTATTATGACTTTTCCAAAATTTTAAAACATTTATAGATGCATATTGTAAGAGCCTGGAACCCCTCGTTAGACTTGGGATTTGGAAATTCATATTAAGGGTCAACAAAATTCAGTTCATTTGTGACTACCGAGCAGTAAATAACAAAAACCCGGAGCTTTACAGATGTGATCTTGGACAATTTTCAAAGGAATCTACAACATAATTCACAGATTTTATATTTGATATTTGTTTATTGCTTTCATAAACTTCTCGTCTTCGCAATCAGACTTTGAGTCATTTATTGTCAAATTTGGAAAACTCTCATTAAGCATTTTTTTTGCAACTTGTTTTTGGTCAGAAGTAAGCAAAGTTTAGAGTCTTGGGTATAAGAACACAGCAGCCAATATTGGTACAGAGCTCATAACAGAATAGCGTTTGTCGAGGCACTTAGAAAGTAATAAACAATGTTTTGCTGGAGAATTTCGAATGTATCGTTGAAAAAATTACTTAAATTGGAGAACCGAACCTCATTTTTCCAAAAAGTGGTCCGGTTCGGGTTCAGGTTCGCGGAGTCAAAAATGTAAGCCGCCTGGTTCATGGTCCGGTTCGCGAACCCCAAAAAACCCGAACCGAACCGGCTCTCTGGGGTTCGGTTCCGGACCGGTTTACATCCTTGGTTTATTCTAAACATTGGATGTATGAGCCTACGAGCTAGTTTACATCTAGAAATACATGAATAATTCAACTCTTCAATCTCAACTTCTCAAAAGTCTCTCGATACAGGCACAATTTTTTAAGTAATTAAAAAGTAATTACATATCTTAATAATTACTAAATAATTAGTAATAATCGTACTTCCAAGTTACAATTATTAATACTAAAAACCGTAATCGGGAATGGGTTTTAGCAATACTGATAGAAATCTCATAGAAATTTGATATATGTGCAAAAAATTTAATTGCATCTTTTATGTTAAAATATTAAACGGATGTGCAAGCAATAGCATAATGGTATATGTTTTACCTCAAAATGCTTCGTGAATAAGAACTCTTTCCCATGAAGAAGAGATAACAATTAAAATCAAGCATGAAGCTGGAATAAATATTAGTGTAATCGCAGGTTGACCGCCCAAATAAAGACAAAGTTAACTCTACTATTATGTCGTCAGCGGACACAATTTGAAAATCGGAGTTACATCTTCAGTTTCAGTAAAACCAATGATTGTGTTTTTGGTTGTAACTGGCCTTAACGACCTGAAAAGTACTCGATTCTTCTTATTTGATTAACAATACAGATATATGTCCCCTTATTTGTTTCTGTGTATTCCACTTTTGATTGCAGCCATTTCATGTTTCCGCTTCATCTACACCCAAACACACGCATCCTTCCACCCACATCTTAACATCTATCCATCTCTAACCCTGCCTTATCGACACCGCTTGTCATGGGGCATCAACCTTAGTGGCCATCACACCCCCCTTTTAAATCCAAACCGCCCCCCTCACTGAACCTAATGCTGAGATTCTCAATTAGGATAATCTGCGAATGACTACGCAAATATTGGCAAAATTCGAAAATTCGTTGCGGACATTTGGTCAAGTGAAGAGTCAGTGCATGCATGGTTCTGGTTCTCCCGAATCCTTGGTCATGTTTTGCTCTGCATAGGGTTGTAATTGTTGTTGGATTTCGTCTGTCCCGAATTTTTTGTTCGAGGGATCATAAAATTTTCCGTATTGTCGCATGAAATGCGTCTCTTGGGGAGTGCTGGGTCGAACTGACAAAAGGGGGGGTGGTGAGGATTCTGCCCTCCATTATTTGCACATAAAAATAAATTCCAAGACTTTATTATGCCCATGTACTTGTCATTGGGCGATGTGTGTGCAATGGACTGTGTGCTTTGTAGGAAGGAGAGTTGGGAACCTGCAATTGCAATTGTTGTTGTTCTTGGTGAGATGGAATGAGAGTTTGAGCTTGGGCAGGGGGGAAGTTTTGCAGCTGTATCAGGGTGCATTTTGCATTTGTTTTGTTTACTGAACTGCGGACTGTGTTTAATTTTTTGCAAATGTTCAATTGAATAACATGGATAAACGCTTCATTGGGTCGAGGGATATGTGTGTTTTTTTCTTCTGTTTTCCGAATGAAATATTCATGATTTTTATTTGGTTAGCCGATTTAGAATTATGAAGTGATTTTTCTATGGAAGTTGAATGACAAATTGAATTAGAGAGTGTTATTCATTAGATTTAGCTTTCTTTGGAAAAGTTGCTTAGTTATTTAAGCATACTCCATACTATTACTCTCAAGTAAGCCAGGTAGCTAATAAATTGAGCATGAAAAGAACATTTAAAAGGCTTAAGATTTCATTTAAAGTTACAATTTTGACAAACTAAGATGCTGAAATAGAATAAATTGCTAAAGTTTTGTGGGTTTTTGGTGATACAATTATTTGGTAACTGGAGGTTAAGAAAATGAAAAACTTTTCAAGAAAAAAGTAACTTTAGCACCAATAAATCCATCTTTACACAGTCCAAAGGACCAAGCCGAACTCCTCTCAATCTGTTGGCTTGTATGCTTCGAATTTTCGCTCAAGAGAAAGGGACCTATAGTTTAACGCAGAGTCCGAACGGTAGAGTTACTTCACAGCTGGCGCTGGCGCCAACAGCTGGTGAAGGTGACCGAATTGTACGGTTTTGTAAAGATAAAACCCCTGACTTAGATGCCCCGAGGCGGGATTAAACTTACCACCTCATGCACAGATGACACACACACTACCCGCTGCACCACACCACTTCAAAAAATATCAAAATTAATCAAAATTAATCAAAATTAATAACAAATTTCCACCACCTCTTCTATAAACCGAAAGTTGTTAAATTTTGCATCCTTATTTTAGTTGTTTAATGCTTTAATTTGAAAGCCACTTCCAATTGAAATCTAGTTTGCTTCTATTTGGAAGATTCTCTCCATTTCAAGAAAATCTATGATACTTTGATAAACCAACCGCCCATTTAACTCTTTTTTTTGTTTAGTTTGCCCCACGAACTCAGGAAAAGTTTATTGGAGCACAGCCGACCGCCTGCCACACGTACACCAAAACAAAAACTAGACCCTACTTGAGCCAACCAAACCTAAATGACAGTTTGATGGCCTAAAAACTGGCTAATAGGCGAAAAAAACTGCAGTCGCCTCTTAGGCGCGCTGACTTACCTAAGAAAATAGCCGCCAAAAAGGCGGGTTTGCCAACACATAAAAGTTATCCTACTTTGTTCCTTGAAAACAAGTTTCCAGGTTATTGATGACCCCCCAAAAACGTGCACCTTAAGTGAATGCTTAAATATTTGTATAATTTTCAGTGTAATGTGAAGAGACTCTTGAAATCTCCCAATTCAGTTGACAGAATTTTGCTTTTAACTACCGCTCTGACCGAGCAGCACTTGAGCATGTCTTTTGGTTTTTGTTGTCAAGTAGGAAATTGTGGTTAGGCCATTATAACTTATACCTTAGGCGGCCAAGCCATTTGCCCAAATGAAATTCAAACTTGCATCGTATCAATTTAAATCAAATGAAGTGCACTTTTTGTTAGGCAAAAAGCTTCACTAAAATATTGAAGTGCATAAAAGTCAAAGTTGAGTGCGAGGCCAAGCCAAGGCAAAAGCAAAAGCAAAGCAATCGAGCGTTAAGTTTAAGTGCTGGCACAAAAACTTTAGCATAGTTTTGGGCTAAGCCTACTTCTTTTTCTGCCCTGCCGGTATTTTGCAGTTGACATAGTTACAAGAGCTTCAAGACGAGGGCACGTGCAAATGGGAAAGTTGCTCATTACGTGGTCAGCAAGTTCAAATGAGTTGATAAGTAGAGTTGGTTGTGAGTGTAGTGTACAAATTAGAATGTTTTTGCGCTCGAATTGTTACTTTAAGTAGTCAACCAAATAGAGATGAGAACGTGACAAGAGAGTAATGAAAATGGTTTAAGGAAGGTTTTAATTGTATTGAGCAATTGGTAATTTTACATGTTAAGTTAAGTTTAATCATGAAATTGGCGAAAGCACTTGGCGGGGCTCGTACATGCACTCATTGGGCTTGGCATAGAATTTATCCACTTTTGAACTTAACTTGTCAGGTATGTCAGTTTCCAAGCAATACTTAAAACAAGCACTAAATATTCTGAAATCAAAAAACTACCGTTTAGTTTCAAGCTCTTGTTGTCAGGGCATTCAACCGAAATGAAATTCGGTTTCGGTCATTGCATTTATATTGGCTCAAAGTTTCTTATGTTCTGAACCAAAGATACACAGAGTATATTTAGTTTGTGTAAAAGCTTTTAGCAGCCAGTAGGAAGCGCCTCCGACCCCATAAAGTATATATAAATATCTTATATCGCTTAAATGTGCGATAAATACAAACTTTGGGAGGTAAGGAGTGGGTTAAAGTCGGACTTGAGCGTCTTTCTTACATGTTTTAACTGTAAAGCAGATAGGCATCCTATGTCCTTTTCCCCATAACGTAACCGTAGCCGAAACATAGCTATGGCCCGATATTAGTAACCCCATAGATACAGAAAATAACCTGAATACTCATCATTTCGTACTTACAGTAATCTCGTTCCTAATTCAATTATAAAATATCTTAAAAATGACATAACACGCAAACTCCAAAATAAGTAAAACTACACTGACAATGGACAATTTTATGATGTTGAAAGTAATGTATTCAAAAGGGTGTATCTTCGCTTATAAGAATAGAAAATCTATTTGGAACAGCTAATTTTAAGGCTAAGAAGTAGTTCCTAACGATAATGTCAAAGTTAGAAAAAACATACCAAAAAGTTTTCCGAAAAAGATATTAAAAAAGCCAATTTAAAAAAGATCTAGAAGTAATATGTTAACATGTTACATTAAATTTTTACAATTATAGCATCTGGGTCTTTGGTTATTATATGACCCTTTAGATCTTTCAGCCTTCGTTGATTCACTGCAGACACTTCATTTTAAAACTTTTTAGGAATAGCTAAGATTTTTAAGTCTAAGACCAATAACATTTTGAATCTGTTTGATGTACTCTTATTTCCGGTTCTAACTACAGCTCATTCTTGTTATCCTGCATTCTTGTGTCGAATGCAGCTTACACGCCATGCAAAAATCATTGTGGCTTTTAGTAACAAAAAAGTAGCATCCAAATTAAATGCACCTGCATCCGTGACTTTTCAGGTAGTGACTCGACAAGGTCTCGATATTTTTGTCTATTATTACTGGGATCGTTACAACTGTTGTCATTAACAAAATTAAAAATTTGCTTTGATAGTTTAAGGGCCGATTTTACATCTTGTACAAAGCTGCAATGTGTCATATAAACGTAGAGTTTGCTCTGTCTGTTTTTGGCTTGGTCTAATGTTCGTCTGCTGTTGGAAAGATTTCTCAGTAAAGTAATATTATTGTTAGCAAATATATTTTATCATTCTGTAAAGTACAATAAACAAAGAATAAACTGTAAAAAGAGAAAATTAATGAAGCATTATCTAAGCCCATTTGATTCTTAGCCAGTTTTCTTTAACAATGTAAACTCAAACCAAAATTAGCCATTCAATGGATGCAAGAATACAAGAATGCTGCCAGTACGAAAACCTTGATGCATCTTTTCGATAAATAGTGATGTCGATGACAAAATCACGGTGGTGAGAACCAGGTGTTTCAAGAATACCTATATTGGGGTTGAGTCTAGAATTTAATTTGAAAATAACCTGGAATATTTTGTAAAGGTATATTTTTTTTAGCAACTTCTTTTTGGCAACGCTGTTTTTGGCAGCTCAGCTGTTTTCGTGTCACATGTTACTGCCAAACATGTTCAGTTTGGTCTAAAATTTAACCATGAATGAAAGCTGCTAAAAAATCAGCATTTTTCATGGATCGATCGATCGGATGAATAATAAGAAAATCAACCTTACACCTTAAGTCTTTGTATGGCACACAGATAAACAACATTTTGTGACGTAAATGGCAAATGGTATATAATGGTATCTGAATTTCAGAGTATATTACAGGCGGTCTTGGACGACTTTCTTACTAGTTATTTCTTTTTTTTCTATTCTCATTTCACATTTTGTCAGCCTAATGACTTAGCAATTATCAGCGCTTTTTTCTTAACATCGGTATGTATATTTTAAATCCTTTTAACTAGGTTAATATTAACCGATTACAAGCATCATTGCACAATTCATTCATCATCACGCTAGCATCACTAAAACGAACATTGGCTGCAACAGTTAGTCACTTGGCACCAACACCTGACCAATTTACGCTTCTGGGGTAATTCCCAGTCCCCTCGTTTCATACTGAAAACGCTGCCCGACAATTTAATGAGCTGCCATTTATATAAAAAGAAAGCAAAGTGGCCAAAAAGGTAGACAAATATTTAGCAACGTTTGCGGACGTTATCCCTCAACACCCTCTACCCAGACGCACAGACTCACCGACCGAAACTCACATGCAGAGAGAGACACTCGCACCCTGCGTAGTATTTTCGCACTGTCTGTGATTCATGCAACAGAAAGCTGGAGCAGCAGCATCTGGTCATAAAAATGGCTTAAAATGATCATCATAAACGTTGAGTGAGCAAATATTGCAATAAAAGTAAATGACTGAAGGACGTCGTAAAATATTTATACGTGAGCTGCTCCTACACACACACACACACACACACACTCGGCAGGGCTCCTAGTCCGAGTCCAAGTCAAGGCAAAGTCATGAATATCATAAAAATGCCAGAAAGCGAGTGCTAGGAAATTAAGGAGCACAGGAGAAAAAAAGTGCAAGAAAGCAGAAAAACAAATGAGCAAAAATTTGACCTAATGATGGGTGTTTCGATGGATGGTGAGGGGGGTCCATTTTTATTATAGTGCAGTTTATGGCGGCCAAGTTATTTGGTATAAAATGTGTGATAGTTGCAGTTTGACTCACACCAAAGCTTTGCACTAGTTGATGAAAAAGCAAGCAAAGCCATAAAACTGTACGAAAGCAGCGCCATAAAACTGTTGAGAGCAAATGGCGCCTAGATGTAGGCAACTGTTTAAAAAGTACAAAAACCTAAAAATGTAAAATATATTATGCGCAATTTTTTTCTACGATTTAAAAATAATGTATAAAGCAAAATGCAAGTAAAATATTTCAAATTCCGTTGCTTACTTAACATTTTAAGCAAACGTTACCGAATAAGCCAGCACTTGACGTTGGCCTGTTGTTGAAAGTCTGCTGACTGAGCTACCCCAACTCTGCTCTGCTTAGCTCTCTGGGTTGTCTTTTGGCTCTGCTCTCTCTCGGTTTCGCTCTCTTTCTGACTGTAACTACCCCTTCAAACTCTGCTGCTGTTATTTTGCAGAAGTTTCGTCAAGTTTTTACTACCCCTAATGAAATAAGGGGTAGTTAGATAATGTTAGAGAGCATTACCGCCCCTTACATAACATACATGTTAGATGGTTCTGATGTTATTTAAAGGAATGCTGTATGAACCTTACATATGTATCAATAAAGAGTGGCTGTTATTGTAATGTTGATATCAGAATGTAAACGACTGTTAAGTTTTGCGTTAGTTTTATAGTACATAAGTTTGTATATATTTGTAGGCCTAGCACTCAAATCGGCAAAAACTTGCTCTCGATTGAGTTTTTCAAATCAATAGAAACACTTTCTAATAGCTCATGATCATCAAAGCAAAGCTAAAGTGTTTCTCATTATTGAAATTACTGCTATGAATCAAATTTTTTGTTTTTCTAAGTAAGCGGCTGTATTTTGTTGTCAAAGCAAAATAAAAAGGAAACTTTCAAAAAAGTTTTTGTGACAAGGTTTTGGTCCGCACCTTGGTTCAGTCCATGCTTTACTCAAAATTAACAATTTTTGTGTTTTAAAATTTGTTTTTGGTTCGCAATCGAAAAGTCGAACAGATGGAAATATTCAAAATGAATTTTACTTTTAAGTAAAACTATTTCGTGGTTTTCGTCGAAAATTATTACCAATGGAATGTTAGACTCTTACTTTTGAGAATTATGTAAATAGCTCTCAACTCGAGGAGCTTAAAAAACAGGCTATAGGCTATAGGCTGTAGGGATTTTATAAGAAATTCTAAACGTTTTTCTATGTTTTTTATTCCACTCTCCTGAGCATTAAATCAAACATTTAACAGATGAAGTCGCTAGGCAGAAGCTCAAATTTCTGATGTCTATCAGTGCTGTGGAACAGAACGAAATATTAGGTACGAAACTGGTTTGTGTTCATATTTTATTTCTAAAGAAGTTCGGTTCAAGGTTCGGTTCACAGTAAAATAAAAATCGGAACTCCGGACTAAAACCGGTTCGGTTGTAGACTAGTTTACAGCCCTGATCATATGCATTTCTGCAATTGTATTTGGATTTTTGATTTGTTGCTAAAGCCAGCCGGGTATCCAGCACAGCGGAAACTAAAAATTCCTGCCAAACTTCATATAAAAAAAACTGTGCCAGGAATTTTTAGTTTGCTTTTTCGTTTGTTGTGTATCCAGCAACACGAACGAAATCCACACTTTATAGATAGCGGCGTATCAATAGCGGCGTTTCGGAAGCGTATGTGGAACGAGAAACAGCTGATATTCAGGCCAGGAATATATTGCTGACAATTATTTTGGAAGTGATTACGCAAAAGATGGAAGCAAAAACTGTGCGCAAGACTAAAAATATAATTGAAATTTTTAACGTGAGGAGAAGATAAATAAAATCAAATAAAAGCAGTTTAGGCAAGACCATGTCTTTGGCGAATCACAGAGAAAAAGCATTTTGACAACATTTCTGTGAAAAGTGCTTGGGAAAGTGTTGCTGCACAAATAAATAAATAATATTAATTTCAAAATTATTAAATTCATTAATGTTATAAATGCTTGCTAGCGACTGACTGTAACAACGCTTGAATATAGAGAACAGAGAGAGACACAGAACGCTCCGCTTGCTTCAATTGGGTTCCACACACTCAAAATAAATAGCAAATTCCTGGCAGTAATTTTCCGCAGTGCTGGATACAGGCCTTAAAAGGATTAATGTTTGTTTTTTTTTTGAGTAAAATAAATCAATATAAAAAATAATAATTAAATTTTTGAAAATTGGAGTTTAAGTTATTTTCTCATCATTGGAATTGAACTTTATTGGTTAGATTTGATTTTCTTACCAAGAATATGCATCTAATTTGTATAAATGTTTGTATAATGTTTAAAATGAATAAAGCTCATGATTAGTTTTTGAATATTAAAGTAAAACTTAGGAATAATCATTAAATTCTGATTTTTATATTAGAAATCAAAATAATTACATTACGGTCCCTGATTATTATTAAATTTAAAACAAAATACTACTTAATTGAAAAAAAATTCAATTTATTATTTACTTCTTTTAAACACACAAAATATTTCATGCTTAATGCCCTTCAAAGTATGCTATGTTGTATGAAAATCATAATTTTAGTCAAGTATATAGTTTATATTTCACTTAAATCAACATTTCGTTGAATACCCAACAATCTGAGCGAATATGCAGTGTCGAATATCTATGACAGACTTGCAATGGCTTCATTTTAATGCAAAATAGGTTAAGGAAATAAAGTTTGCCTACTTTGAAGGGCATTAATCACGAATAATTTGGTGCTCATAAACACAGTAATTTTAACTAAGTTGAAGTTGTTTTGAGTAAGAGATAACACATCTATTGTAAATTTGCCTCGAAAGGGTTTCCTTAAAAAATACAGCGCAGTACTTCCCACAGTAGCAGTAGGCTACTGTTGCATTTCACATATCTGTGTATAATTTCCAGAGTCCAATTCTCAGTTAGTTAACATTCTTTGCTTAAACATTTACTGCTAACCTGTTCACTGTAATTTCTGCATCTCCACTAACAGCCCCTAAAAATACACCTCCTTCAAAAAGCTTTACTTTCACCAACAGCTTAAAGCTCTCGCTCTCATTTGCCCCCTGGTTATCCTACTGTTAATATCTTGATAGGGGTAGGCGCCTAACAGAAAAGCTCTGGCTGCTACTTATTCACCTACAAAAAGCTTAGGCAGAGCTCCGCCACATTTTGAGAGACTTACACCGTAAAAACTGTTGGCTTGTTGCTCATTAATGCCATGCCAGCTGCGACGCCGACAGCGGTTTACAGACAATGATGCTGCTTGCCTCTGCTGCCGCTCGCTTGCTGACTGCATACTTTTAGGTGCTGCTATTTCGGCTTTTTGCATAACTTTTATTGTGTTGAAAACACACACAGCTGGCCGAATTTCGAGAGAGACACGGAAGTTAAGGTCGCTTCGTTGCTGCCAGCGTCGACTGTTGCTCATCTGCTCTGTGTGGACGTGTGTGTGTGTGTGCGCGCGTGTCTGTGTGTCTTCATGGCTGAAGCCTGAAAATGCGGCCGGTAGTCGCATCGTCGCATCATGGCTAACGCCATAAAACGCAACGCATTCAATGTGGCAAGCGCAACAATGAGCTTCGGCAGCATCCACAGCATCTCGTCGTTGTCGTCATCATCATCGTGTGTCGTGTGTATGCAATTTTGCATTAATTTTTGTTAGCTGCCTTCGGCCCACAAAAACTTAACTGCAGTTTGGCGAACATTTTCAACAAGCGCGCTACAATCCAAATTGTTAACCTCTAAAATATTTTAAATTGCTGGTAAAGTGCTTCAAATCAAACCGAAAAAGAAAACCAAATGTAGTAAACAAATTGTGGAAAATCGGAGACGAATATAAATACAAGCTTTTGGCGCCAAAAAAGAATGCCCCCAGTTTCAAGTGTGTGTGTGTGTAACAAGTTGGCAATAGCTGAGCCAATTTTTTGTAATTTCAATGAAAAATTGTGCTACTCTGAACAAATTTTTTTATATCGTAAGTCCGCTGCCATTTACTCTCACTTGTTGGAGTTCTAAACGCTAGTCTTAAAACTGTTCTTCGTGGAAAATTCTCGAGTTGCTTAATGTTATTCAACATGCCGAGAAGTAGAAACATAAAATATGGCGCTTTGTAGGCGGGGAAGTTCGTAAAAGAACAAATTAATTTATTCTTATTTGCCTCCAGTGCTTTCCGGTGTTACTTGTGAAAGTTTGGCAAGTTTTTTGTGTTATTAATACAATACACACACACACAGATTTCTTTAGCACTGGTTAAAGTTAAGGCCAGTTTCGAGATTCAAATATCTATTATCGAAATTCAGTAGTGCCAATTGCTTTATAAATTTTCCATTAAGGCTCGGAATAAAAAGTAGAGAATTCCTTTTAGCACTTCGATTGATATTCTCCATTTTCTCCAGCCAAAGAAAGTATGACATTTTCTGTGACTCAATAACTTCAACACATATTGTTAAAAATGGATATTGAAATCTTTTGTATAAAATATTCAAAGAAATTTGGATTTTATTAACTCTTAACTCACAGCTGAATTGTTTTAATTCCGAGCAAATAAATGACAAATCAGCTTTCCAATATAAAAGGTGCAAAATGAATCCCGGAAGTAGAGAAAAAATAAACTTTTCACATTCATACTGAATTTTTGTGACATTAAAGTTTTCAGTTGCTGTCGTTTTGCCCCCACCACTTGTCATGTAGTTTTGCTGTCTCAGCGCTTGGCCACTTTGCGTATACGTAATATTAATGCGTTTTATATTTATTTTAACACGCTTTGTGTCTGCAAAAGTGTGTTAGTCTAGTCGGTGTGTGTGTCTACTTCCTTTAAAACTAAAGCGTATTTAAATACTAACCATATCCTTCCACCACAATTTGTTCACTTAATCAAATAATAACAACTGCATTAATCCAACGCCAAGTGTAAACCAACATTAACACCCCTCCATCCATCCATCCTTCTGTATTCCTACACATATCTGTCTCACTTTGCGCACTTAATAAACAACGCTTTCGAAATAATAAAATAAGCAGCCGCAGGGCCACACAAAGCCCATAAATTCTCGGGCGCTGGCAAATAAACACTAAAACACTTGAAAACTGAAACAAAACTGAAACACTAAAAACACGCCGACGGCTCTACGCGAAATTAACTAACAAAAACATACGCACAGCAGCAGCGGTTCGCGGCTCGTTGAGTTCAATATTTTCGAGACCAGCAACTATACTAATCAACCCACAAAAACCGCACACAGCGCACTACTGGCAACTAAATTCGTTTCAAAACCCAACCCGAAATATCTTAACTTGCAAATTGTAAACGATAAAGTTTTTGGAATTGGCGCCCGTTGATTGTTTTGAGGTTGAATTGAATTCTGATGTTTAAGGCGATTGATTGAATGTACAATGAGATTGATTGTCCAAAAGGTGAGTAAAAAAAATGTTCTGAGTTAATAAAAAACATTTTGCTGCAGAAAAAAATAGAGAGATTTGTACAAATAGGATAAGTTTACCACTGAAGTTCCTGAAAACTTGACCTTCCGGGAGAATACAGCAAAAGACCCAACAGAGGGTCTGAAATTCTTAAATGCTTACAATTATACAGCGGACTTAGCATATATACGCTCAAAGAGTAAAAAGGGTATACTAAAGTCGTTGTATGTAACAGGCAGAAGGAAGCATCTCCGACCCTATAAAGTATATACTATATATTCATTTCAGCATCAACATGAGCACCTAGATATCAATTTTAAAAATTAATATCTCCTACATTTAGTAAGTTTTCGAGCTCAGATTTTGCAGTGTAGTGTTTTTGGCCAATATCTACAATCTCACAAATTTTCATAAAGATCGGATAATATATGGCAGAGTTTAAAAAACGTTGCATACTTATTTGAGCCGAATGAGGTTATCAAACACTAATTGCCCTGGGTAACGGGTATTTCGAAGTCGGGCAGGGCCGACTATAACTTACGCTCTCGTTTTAAGCAAATTTTAATCCTAGTAGACCAGTGAAAATGTGTATTTAACGAATGTCTCACTACATTTTGTCGTTTGCTGGCGCTATAACTCAATAAAAAACACTTAGTCATTTTGGACTTGAATGCATTTTTTTGTCTTATTTTTTATATGGCAATTTATTAACGTACAGGTCAGCACAACATTTTTTTTCCCCTAATCCTTTGCAATAAAATAGTTTTTCTGAAGGCCTGCCTCCTTGCAAGGAATGAATATTTTCTCGAAAGACCTTTTGTCTTACTTGAGAACAGAAAAATCAAACCTTAAAAGTAGTTAATAAGCTTTATTTAAAGGATTTCATAAATAGTCTTAAAGGTACTAATATATAATCAAATATGATTTTTAATACTTCAATGAGAGTTATTCGGTATCTCTTTAAGCACTCTGAAAAACACATCAATCCGTACGGGACTACATCAAATCGAAACAGGATTGAAAACTGGGTTATACCGGATTTTATTGAACCGAGCCGAAAAAAGAATGATTAGATCCCACTTTTTTTTTGAATCCTTAAAAGAATTTCCAGCGGTAATCTCAAAAATTCGAGTGCAACATAGTCCCCCAAAACAGGATCATTTTAAGCATGTCACAGATTAATTTTGCTCTCGCAGAAACATTCCTCTTTCCCTTTCGTCCACCACATCCCATAGGGCATCATCCCCCACTTATACACTTTGAGACCCATACCAGTTTTTGTGTATTTAAAGCTTCTAAAAAAACAAAGAAATATAAAAATTTGTTTTTTTCCTGTCGGGGACTCGAACTCACAAACATTGCAGCCTTTCACTGAACACAAATGAAATGGCATCTCATCACACAGCACTATAGCACATCTAAACAGATATTCAAACTTTTCCGCTCTCGTTCCTAACGGATTGAAGCAAGCATAGGGAATGAAAGAAGCTCGAAAGGTTTGCTCTAAGCCTTAAAAGCTTGAATTGAGTAGAATATCCTGTAAATCTAAATTGAACTTTTAATCTCGCGCCGGGATTACTCTAAGAATATAAAGACTGAATTTATTTATCCGTTTGTTTTGCTCATATTCAGAAAAGTGAAAGGATCCATATGAATTTGATGTTTTGTCAAACATTATAACTATAAAATTTCAGTTTCACCATAAAACCAAATCCATTAAATGGGAAGAGACAAATATTAGAGCCCACTTTTTTATGACAACATCGATTAAAATCTATCAAAATTGCTTAAAACCGTTTATAAATCTTTCATCTGTCAACTAAGCGAACGAATAACAATGTAGGAGTGGAGTGCGGCTTAGAAAATATGATAAAGCGGCCTAAAAAGAAAAAGATTACATACATTTTTTTCTCTTTTTACCTTATTTACCTTTAATGATATTTGCGCTTGTCCGAGACACATACTAGATTTATACACACCAAATTATTCGTCATAAATGCCCCTTAAACTATGCAATGTTGCAAAATTATTCGTCATAAATGCCCCTTAAACTATGCAATGTTGAACGCGTAATCGATAGTCAACTCTGCATATTCACCCACATTGTTGGGTAAGTCATGGGTATACAGCAAAATGTTGAGTTACATATAAAATAAATGCTTAACTGAGCTAAGTTAACTCATATTAATATTCCAAATAAAGTAGCCTACTTTCAAGGGCTTTAAGCATGATATATTTTGTGTGTTAAAACGTAGTATATGTTTCAAAATTTGCTAAACATACGTTCCGACTCCTAGCGGCAGCTGAAATGCGTAAAAAAGTGCTGAGTGCAGTTCACAATTTCTTCGAATTCCTGTGCAAAAATCTGAAAATTAAAATTAATTTGTTTTAAAAATCTATTCTGATTACATTAAGGGCATACTCTATAATACTTAAGTGGGCAAACCTATCTGGGTTCTTGAGGCTTTTTTGATAAAATTCTGTACTATTATAAAGGCATCGGGAATGGGAGTGACACTCTCTTTTATCAGCTTAATAAATTACACCAAGATGCCAGAAATAATTCATTGTAAGAATTGTTTTAGGAACCTCGAAATCGAATCTGTCGTATTTCCGAATTTTTTGCACTTTGCTTGTACACCTTACACATATCAATTTAGGTTATCCTAAAAAGGAATAGTTACTGATTTTAACCAATTTTTTTGTAAATTCTTACACTTAAGAACGATATTTGGCTTTAATTAGTGGTGGAACTTTTTCGATTCAAGAATCGGTTTATGTGCCAGCTCTAACAAATATTGCACATTTTGAAACTTTAAGAACCGTATCGATATTATAAGAATGGACTTCAAACTTCATGAAGTTATCGAAAAAGCTTTCGTTTGTAGGAAAGAGGAAGTAGAGGGGCAAGCGTCTTCACTACACCTTTCCCATAAGCATAAGCTTTTTGAAATACTTCATGAAGCAAACTTCACAGTGTAAAACCATGTTCACACGCCATAAGATAAGATGCCATTCCATTCGCGTGATTTAATATATTAAATTAAATTTAATGACTTCAAAATCGATCTCTTGATTCTGAAATTCTGGAGGAAGTTCTGATGTGAGCCCATCTGAAAGTCCATTTCTCTCGCCTAAGGATTTTGATAGAAGCTTGGTTCATGGAATGTTAGATAGCTAGGGAAGCCATTATATCCATAAATCAATTCAAATTTTGGAGACACTAGTCTGTGCCGAACGCGCGACCTCTTGAACAGCAGGCACACACATTACCCGCTGCACCACACTCGTCACCAACCATAATGCCTTTTCGATTTCCCTAACAACTTAAGCGTTTTGCCCTTGTACATTCTTCATTAGCTGTTACACATCGTTGCTCAAACTACTAAAAGTGTTCAATAAAGAATCTGAACAATTTTAATTGAATTCAGTCTTACCGAATTGTTTTCTAAGTAAGTGTCTAGTAACTTACTAGACTTTACTCTAAGAAACAGTGCAGTTTTTAGTTCAAAAACTTATTACACAAATTGATTACTTGTTCTGCAAACAAAATATGAAAGATTAAAAATGGAGCGTCTCTTCTGTGATAAAAGCATTGTACTTTCATTAAGCAAAGTATATTCTTTAGACCACATGCATTTTTAGGAATATTCTGTTGTAAATTAAGCCAGATTCAATTTCGAAATTTAGGTAAAAGTCTTTAAAATCTTTTAATTATTCAAAAGACTTTTTGATAACCCACATAGTTTCGGAAAATCTCCTGAAAATTCCAAAAAAATAAAAATACTGTCTCACTTGTTGCATAAATTGTATTTATATAAGCTTTCACATCATTTGTATGAATATGCATATGTATTTTAGTGTATGCCAACCCACTACTCTGACCCTTTCGACAAAAAGGCTTTTAACGCATTTCCACAAACCACAAAAACGAATGCAGCTGGGTGTAAGTGTGTGTATGTGTGCAAGAATCTACTGGTCCACACTCATACTCACACTCTCTTCATATTATATATTAAAAGAAAATACGAGAAAATGCTTGCAAATATTTTATCAATAATGCAGCTGGCAAAAAGAAAGAAAAAGCTAAATATAAGTATATATAGAGAGAGAGAGCAAACCCTTAGAAAAGTCTAAGTCTTGGGTCTGGTGGCGATGGGTATCCTGTTTGTGCAAAATAGTCGTACAATAAATTCAAGAAACCATGCAGCAAACGACTGGAGAGACGTTATGATAATCATATTACACATACGCCCGGTGCTCCACACACTCACAAACACACACACAAGCGGATTCAGCCTTTGCCTTTGCTCAACTGCGCCCAAGTCGCTTTTCATTTTGTATGCAATTTACATATTTCCTTCTATTGTTTTGAAAAGCCTCATGCCGCACATTATTTATCAATGAGACTTGAGGTCCTGACAATGGGTGATATGCCAAACGTAAAGAGATTGGAGGCTGTTGTTCACAGCAGTAAAATAATAAAAATAGAAAAAATGCAAATGCTGAAGGGTTATTAAGACCTTAGTGGAAGGTCTGGCGTTAGGGAAGAATTGAAAAAGAAATTGATGGGATTAAATGAGTTGAGAGAAATATACTTACAATTGAGACTTGACTTGATGATGTAAATGGATGGAGATAAAGCGATAAGTCGTTAAATAAGTTTTTCCTTGACCAACAACCAAAACGAATGGCGATTTCACACCAAAGTCTATTCATCCCTTTCCATCAAAGGCTTTCGTACAAATAGTTGCAGAGCCAATGCAAGTATTTTTCGATTCAAACTCTCTTATGAGACAAATCAATCGGGATTCAAAAAGCACCGTAGTTGTACAACTGTCATTGAAGTAACTAATGTAACATTCCCGACCTTATTCGATTTTTTGTAAAGGTACGGGTCGCAAATTATTTGCTCAAATGTTGCTAAAAGTTTGCCCATTTTATTTGCCACCAAATAGTTTGCGCGCAAACATTTGCCAAGTATATTTGGCCTATGTTTGTGTACCAATAATTTGACACAAATATTTGCCTAACTGCTGAAACTTGCGTGCGACTACGCTCCTACAAGCAAATTGTGAGATAAAGCTCAAAAAATATTTAAAAAATAAAAAATATTTGTATAGTTTGCACTAGGATTGCCAATATTTTTTTTGATATATCCAAATATCGATATTTTTGCCGATATATTGATATTTTTAGAACCGATATATCAGCAAATGCTTGAACCAATTTGAAATCACAGCTAAAAACTAATCATTTGGATGCCTTATGGATGGTTGGCATACCAAGACCGTCGCAAAATCTGCCAGTTTCTGAAAAACAAACAAATTATTTAGTCACTGTACTAAATATATATTAAAATTAGCTTTGGCTTTGTTTCAAACTTTGAAAGTGTTTATAAATATGTGAATTACTGTGTCGAAAATAATGCTTTGCTGTTCTAGAGGCTAAGAGGCTTGAAGACTTGATGAAAAAAACATTACTACAGACTTACTTTAAGTTAGTACACATTACATAAATTTATAGGTAGTCTAGTATCAAAAATTCAATTATGTCTTAAAGTTATGCTAATAAAAAGTGTTATGGTGTAGACGTTCTTTAATAACTTTTCAGATTGTCTATAAACTTTAGAAAAGCAATTTATTATCGATATCGATATTGAAACTTTGTATTTTTGATATTAACGAGAGAATAAAGAGATTCCTATTTCGCAGAAATCGAAATATGCCTAGAGACCACGAAAGAAATTTAATTCTATTGCCAAATATAAAAAAAAGTAGGTATGGAACAGCAATCTCATGCTGTGGCAGAAAAAATACAGAATTTTATGCGTGGATCAAGAATTTTCGAGATCAATAGTTCGATAAGAGTGAAAATTCTCAATCAAATGGCGAAATTATTGATCCAAGTACGAATTTTTGATTTCGGGTTTCTGGATCCAAGAGCTTTAATACTTGATCTAAGTATGAATAGTTCTTGAATCAAGTGCTAAACATACCCAAATTCAAGATTGCTCATTCTTGAATCAAGAGCATACTGCTCTGTCAAAAACCGAGAACGTTCTTTCTTGTATCAAAAGCTCATCAGATTTAAGAGAAAGACCATTTCCTCTTAAACCAAGAGCTTTACAGATTCCAATTTAAACTAGTTGTTTTTTTCATTGTATTTAAATTTATCAGTCTTTCTTTCAGTCTGTCAACTGTCAGTCGAACAGTGGTGTCTCCATGCCAGCAACGCCATAACTGGTTGGGAATTCCAAAGCAACATGAGTGCAAAATCGATTGGACTCTCCGCTCAATAGCTTCCCCACTCAGCCTTCTCCCATAAAATAGAAAACTGTAAGAGCAGACTCAACGCTGTTCTTTCAAATGTGCTTGCTCTCCTCTCTCAGTTTTTTTACTTCACTCCCATGATGGGAGTCCCATCGCCTAATAATACCAAGATGAGAACGAATTTAGCTCGATTATAAGAGCGAAATTCCTGAAAATTCAAGAACGAGAACATTTTTTTTCAAGAGCGTTCGTTCTTAAGTTATGTCTTCTACTTTTTTCTGGACGTAGAGATCAAGACCACAAACAAGAATGTTTGATGGAAATGTGCTCCATCAGAAACCATTCATGTGACGATTAATCAATATGTGGCTAAGATTGCATCACTTATATTCGTATCTTTAAGATGACAACAAGACACTTTAAGCTGCCAACAAGACACAAATACTTTTAAGTAAAGACGAAGCCGGAAATCTAGTCACTGATCTGCAAGTAGAACTGGAAAAGTCAAGAAACTATTTCTCCAACCTGCTGGGAGGCGACGACAAACACAATTCCACCTCTGGAGAAGTAGCGCTTTCACTAATCGGTAGTATAGAAGTAAACGCTCCGGAACATAAAAAAGTCTGGTTGGACATAAAAAGCGTTTCTAATGTTGGTGTGCGACAAGACACTATTTCGTTCTTGTGAAGTGCAAAATGTCCTGCTTTTGATCCGCAGTCAAGGAAGTAAAATACAAAGAAATAACAATTACTTATTCGTTGTATTCTGATTCTGATTCTGTTTGATTTATCAAATACCTAGTCATAGAAGCAGAGTTAATTGCAGCTTGTATAGGAAAATTAATCTGTCATTTCTAATATATTTTTAATTTTTTGTAACAAAATGACATTGTAAACTATCAATTTGATCTGAAAATATCGATTTTGATATTAATTTGATATTTTCAAACAAGTTAATTGCCATTTTACAGTAGGCCAAACAAAAAGAAAGGTTGTGGCAAACAAATTTAAAGTGTAAAGAAAAGAGAGCACATAAATATAAAATCGAAACTTCAGACCTAATACCAAAACAATGAAGACGACCTGTATTAACTGATGAAGCTATCACATAAAATTCATCACCAGAAGACATCGATAAATAATCAAAATTTATCTAGTAAATCCATTTCGTTGCATTAAAAAAATGTACGGAATATTGAAATATTACATTTTTAATATTAAACATGATACTAGCTTATTCAGCGGCATAAAGCTGATTCAATTTCTTTACCTTTCCCCTTAGCCAAATTAAGTCTTCTTGCTTGCTGCAGATCATTTAAAATAACTGCTTAAGTAGATGACTCCCATTTCCATAATCACCCCAAGATGGGGAAGGAGAAGAAGCCTTCTGTATGTAATTTCATTAGGCTTGCCAACAACCACAGAAAGGCGGAGCAGAATGCCCACAGTTGGTCTGAGGGCAAGCCGCAGGGCGGCATGAAATAAAAATGGCTGTGCACTTTCAAGTTTTGCCTTTAATGCTTAATAAATAAGTGAAAAAAGCAAAAAGAAACGGAAATAAAATAAAAAATATGTTGCATAATTTTGAGCTTTGTTCCGACTTAGTACCTTTCCACACACTCATACAATCGCACAAAGCAGATCCTGCAGATCCTTTTGCGTCAACTTAACAGCGTAGAAAATATCCAAGGCAACAATAAGAACAATAGTTCCCAGGGGAGCGTCGCCCGAGTCCCAAGTCGCTGGCAAAAAGGCAAATGGCTCAAATACACAGACTCACACACACACACACACATGCAAATCCTTTTTGCCTGCCGGCAGGCAGCTGATGCTGCTGCTGCTGCTTCTCCTGTTGCTTTTTATTTTATTTTCTTCGCCGCCTTTTGTAAGCTTTTTCAATTTTATTTTCTTTACATACACACACACACACCTACCATGTGCGAAAGGATAAAATTTTTACATATTTTTCCTACCTTAAGAAAAAATAATTTTCTCAACATTTTGTTGGCTTATTTTGCGTGTGTGCTAGCGCGCGTGTGTGTGTGTGCGTGGCCTCCGACAACTTGAAACGGAATTCAAATGTAGATTTGAGGGTGGAGCAAACAGACAGACAAAGAAAAAGGCAAAACCAAAAAAAGAAGAGACAATCAGCAACGCAACATCTCATTCTATTCATAGCTATCTCATTCGCGCACTCAACCCGCCTCACTAGCATTAGGCGTGCGTATGAATATATATGTTTAGTTATGATAAGCAAATGTAATAAAAACAAACTATAAGGGCAGCAAAATTAGAAAAAATTCCTCGATACCCCAATAAGTAGGCTACACCATTTTCTAAATTGGGGACACATATGAAAATGTGTATAAAAACCTGCCAAAAATATAAAAACACCACAAGAGTACACTATGTTTGCGTTACCCTATCATAATATGAGATAATTAATTGGAAAGTGTATACATTACAGGCAAAGAGACTCTACCAAATCGGTCAATAACTCTTTGCTTTAAATCGGAACCTTAAAAAACTTGTAACAGTTTTGCTTTTAAGTTCTTGTCATTTTTTTGAAACGTGAATTTCTTTAAATCGTTCAGGCTAACGATTTGGCGTGGCCAAAATAAACTATACATATCAAACCTCTATCTCTTACCATCTCTGAGATCTGTGTGTTCATACGGACAGACAGACGGACATGGCTATATCGACTCGGCTGTTCATGCTGATCAAGAATATATATACTTTATGGGGTCGGAGATGCTTCCTTCTGGCTGTTACACAAAGTCTATGTAGTACATAGTATGTACCTACGGTACAGATTATAAAAACCTAAAAAATGGAAGAATTTTCATAAAAGACTTAAAATATATGAATATAATCAACAAATCAATCTGGTAAAGTAAAGTTTTTAAATGTTTTCATGTGAAAGTCAATTTAAAACTTTACATAACTCTATCATGCGGGCGGGTGTGGTGCAGCGGGTAGTGTGTGCTCCTGCTTTTGCACACCCGGTCGACTTCACCAGCTATTGGTGACTGCTTTAAAAAACAAGCCTTAAATAAGCTTCTCAAACTTTGCTGTTCGGCATTGGCTTAATGTTAGGTCCCTTTCTCTTGTGCAGAAATAAGAATCACACAAGCCATGAGATTGAGATGTGCTCGGGTTGGACCTTTCTTAGGCCGTGTAAAGTCAAGTATAACTCTTGCCTGCACCAAACTTGCTTCTTCTTCTTCACAATAACTTCTTATTGTGTTGCTCCTGAATAACACAAAAAAAGTCAACAGTTATAAATTTCTTTATTAATTAAAAGTTTTAAGTTAACAGCGAAGTGCGTTTAAACAATTTTTTAGGAAAAATGAAATGAAAGTCATATTCAAATAAAATCATACATACATCATTCTTTTACTAGCAAATTAATCATTTGGATTGATATTATATCAATAAGTTGCAATTATTGCACTTTACCCTGTTTATTTGGCCAAGTATTATAAATAAGTTAAGATGTATTGATGTATTATGTAAATAATATTCAGCAATTGTGGTTTACATGTCAAATAATAAACAATAATTTATTTTGTGATACTTTGTCAGTCTAAGAAAACTTACACAATGCACCTTTTCACTGTGGGAAGTGTTTTTAAGTGGTCTTGAAAATATCAATTTCAACTTGTTATTAACACTTTTGGACCGATTTTGCTTGTTCACCGACTTTTAGAAAAGATTAAGCTCAGCCTAGTACGTTTGTTCGATGCCTGGCTGATTAATATTCGAGAAAAGTGATACTTTTTAAAGGATTTTTGAACAAATTAACATGCAAAACGTAAGCTCCATAACAAACATGAATATAATCAATAAAAAAACGAATTAAAAATAAAATAAATAAAATTGTATGACGTATCCGCCAGGTGGGACCATATGGGCGGTGAGGTAGGCATTTTTGGAGCGGCTACACAGAAAAAAATCCGAAACGGGATTGACAACAGGGTAATCCCTGGGCAGTCCTTAAATGATTCTGTTTTTGGGATTGTTGTGGGTGAAATCAATCTTTTAAGGGTTCGGAACAAGACTATCCGGGATTACCCTGTTTTCAATCCCGTTTCGGATTGATTCTTTTTTTCAGTATAGGTTTCAACTCTATGGCTGCATTTGTCGACTTTATGTAACAAAATTGGTCTCCAGCGCAGTTGCTTCAAAGTTGTAAATGAAACACTATTCGTTTTTGTTCATCTCTTCGTTTTCAATACGTCCCTTTGTCTATAAGGCCGATATCATAATAACCAGCCCAGTTCAAATAGATGTTGACATTTATTTGTTGTTGGGAAGATATATGCATACTCGTTGGAAGATATATACAGTTAGTCAAAAAATATATGCTCTCAAAGTAGTATGTTGTATAGAAACAACAAGTTAATGAAAGGGTTAACAGTAAGTTCCATTAAGGGCCGATTTCACGTCTTCTTCATAGAGCTATCTGTCACACAAACTAACAAATAACAAAGTAAAATCTATGCTTATCTGACACATAGCAGCTATCATGAAGATGAGAAAACGGGCCTTAATAGTTATAAGATTGAGTCATTTTTAGGGGAACGCTTGGAATTTGAGAACAATGTGAAATTGAAACACAATACATCAAACATCAACATTAAATATAAAGTTATACAAAAATATATTGAGATTTGCTCAACAATATCAACTTTAAGAAACGTATGAGGTTTATTTAATAAGCCCCTATATGCTTAGACGTCCTTCCCAAGAAGACTTTCATGAATTCTACAATTCCAGTCTATATATTGCTGGTATAAATAATACAACTGCTGCTCGAAATTTTCTGAATCAGGAGCTTCAGCTTCCGGAGTTGAAAAAATTTGTATGTAAATCAGAGATATTATAAATTGATTTATAAATTGAAGTTATTAGAGTTGGTCGTATTTTGCGTGGCTTTTGTTAAGACATCTATTACCCTATCATCTATCTTTCATAAAAGCAACTTATAGCCTTTGCAAAAGATTTCTTGCAAACTGAATGTTTTATGGATTTCAGCTTACATCGTTGGCAACAGCAAAAACAAAATATGAAAGGCTGTCGCTGAAAAATTCCTGTGTGTGTGTGCTGACGAAATGTTATATCGCTTGCTAATAGCACTAGAGCTGGGCAAACATCGATGGAAACATCGATGCATCAATGTTTTTACCCAAGCTGCAGACATTGATGATTTTTTTCAATCATCGATGGTTTTGCATCCAATTTCCATTTACCTGTCCTATGCATGACACGACCACAGTAGGCTGCATGAAAAATCGGACAATGCGTAAAATGGATCATTGTAAATGACCTCCTGAGTTGGAGACAGGCAGCTAGTTACTTTAAAGCTGGCGCCAATAGCTACTGAAGGTGACCGATTGTAAAAGTTTTTAAAGAAAAAAGCCTTTTTTAAGTTTCCAAATTCTAGTTTCACCAAGCTTTACTAATTTTAAATTTTCTCTGTTTATCTTTGCAGGTATGTGCGCTTTCTTAACCACACGGTAAATTCTAACCTTATATCCTACCTTTAACACTATTGACTACAAATGTTGCTGATCGAAATTTGGCCACAAAATTTAATTAAAATAGTCAAAAGTAAAATTTTTGTTTTGCAACAAAAATCCCTAGCCTGCAACTGAACGCTGAACAAGAATCCGGGCTACAATCCCCATGCACGAGCTCAACTTTTGCTTTTGGCCAGAAGGGGAACTTTAGTTTTGGGAGACCTTGGCTCTATGCATTTTCAAATAAATTTAATTCAATGTCTCTTCAGTCATTCGTACAATGGTCTTACACACACACACATACAGACAACCCATTGTCCTGCTAAGGTTGTACATGTGCGATCCATTCAAGCATTGGCTCTCCACAAACTTCTCTCAATGTGTATGCAAAATAGAAAAGAAATGACCAAAAAGCAAAACTTTTTGACACTTAATGAATTGGCAAAGGATACCGAGTAGTGAAGAGAAGGAAGAGAGGAAGAGAGTGAGTGAAGGGAGCATATTTAGAGATTTGCTTGATTGGCCTCGAGAAAGTGGAAGTGGCGAAATGTTTAATATGCAAGCACATGTTTACTTTGACATACTTCTAATTGAACGGAGCGGTAGGGTAAAGAAAATTTTGTGGCGAAAGTTGGGTGTTAACCAGGAATTTGAAATGCCATTTTCGTGGTATGTGCGATTCAAAAACTTATTTTCAGTTTATTTAACAATTGAACGAAAGTGGTTTTTAGTTTATCTGGCAACCTGATTGAAGTTTGCTTGTACCATGAAAATTTGGTTGAAGTGCCTCATTAAGACTAAACAAAACTAATTATTTACAATTTTGACAATTTGTCTGCCTGTGGAACCTTACCTTAAGCTTTTAATCATCACTGGTTTGATATTTGTGAAGCCATACAGCACTACAAAATTGGAGTTCAGTAAAACCAAAACATTGGGCGTTTTCAGCAGATAAATCCGAACTACGATTACTGATTTATGATTGCTGAATTTACCTGCTGAATAAAGTGATTGCCGATTGCGATTGGAATTTATGACAATAATGTTTGCTGAGATGGAATCATACTAAATCTACGGTGAGACCTTTTACTAATTGCTCGGCCAACTGTTTAACCCAAAACTGAAAATAAACTGACAGCGGTTAATGTCCTTAAAAATTGTGCATCAAATGAGTTGACAAAATGTACTAATGTCGGAACTTAGCAATCAGTGATATTCAGCAGAGAATCATCAGCAATCGCAAATCGTAAATCAGTAATCGTAAATCGGATTTATTGCTGAAAACGCCCATTGTTCCCAAAATTGTTCCTGTTTTTAGCTTATTACCTTCTTATGCACAAACGAGAACGTAAGTTAAAGTCGGCCCGAAAACTGCCGACGTCAACGCCCATCTGCTCGGTGGAAGATATTGAGAAGTCCGTGAAGACGCTCACTGTCAATCTCATCGAAGCATACAAAACCTCGTGTAGGCTCACAGTTACAAAAAGGAGAACCAGACCCCCCTGGTGGACCCCAGAACTGAAAGAGCAGAGGAAGGACGTCCAGGAATGCTTCAAACTCGCCAAACAAGCGGATGAAGTGATCATCTGGGAGGAGTACAAGATAAGACTTGGCTTATTCAAAAAAGAAGTAAGGAAGGCAAAGCAATACTCATGGAGAACCTTCTGCTCCAGCATAGAGAAGGTCTCGGAAGCAGCCAGACTCAGGAAGCTGCTTTCAAAGCAGCCACCTATGCAGAGTCAACTAAAAACAGACGAAGGTCACTGGACAGAAAGCAGCAAGGAAGCTACATGCGCTCTTCTCGATGCGCACTTCCCGGGCTGCACTATAGTCACCGAGCCAGATACGCTTCAGGACTTAAACACTCAACAAACTAACATCCCAACCAACTTAGTCACTCCAGGAAAAATCCGATGGGCGATCGACTCGTTCGCGAGCTACAAGTCCCCCGGTCTGGATGGCATAATTCCCGCCATGCTAAAAACGACTAAAGGTTTAGTCGTACCATGGCTACAGTCCATTTTTGAAGCCTGCCTGGGGTGGGGCTATGTACCTGTGGCCTGGAGGACAGCACGTGTTGTGTTCCTACCCAAAGCGGGGAAATGCAGTCACGTGCAGCCAAAAGACTACAGGCCCATTAGCCTCACTTCATTCCTGCTTAAAACAATGGAAAAATTACTTGATCTCCACATAAGAGAAGGCATGAACCTGACCTTGGAGAACAACCAACACGCATACACGAAAGGGAAATCGGTGGAAACAGCGCTACACTCCCTAGTAGCCACCATCGAGAAAGCAATGTACCATAAAGAGTATGCCTTGGGAGCATTCCTTGACATATCTGGTGCATTCAACAACGTCTCCACGGAGGCGATAATGCGCAGCCTAAGAGCTGTATCAATTCATAAGGCTTTGAACTCGTGGATATACAACCTGCTGAGCTGCAGAAGAGTACAAGCCGAGTGGGGTACCACAACCATGACGAAGGAGGCACACGGCGGCACGCCTCAAGGCGGAGTACTGTCACCCCTTCTATGGAACCTTGTGGTTAACGAACTGCTAACAAAATTTCGCAGGAAAGCACCCAAGATAACTGCATATGCCGACGACATATGCATAATTATCATCGGAAAATGTCCATCGACTCTCAGCTCAATCATGGACTCTACACTCAAAGAGATACTAAAATGGGCCACAGAAGCCGGACTTAGTATTAATGCGAAGAAGACGGACCTCATTCTCTTTACCAAGAGATACAAGGTACCGCCATGGATTCCACCAAAGATAAATGGAATAACACTAACACCAAAGAATAACGTCAAATACCTTGGAGCAGTAATCGATAGTAAACTGTCATGGAAGGCGAATGTGGAAGAAAGAGTGAAGAAGGCGACCAACGCACTATATGCATCCCAGAAGATGCTGAGTAGCACTTGGGGCCTATCACCAAGTCTGATGCACTGGCTTTTCATTTCAGTAATACGACCGATACTGCTACACGGCGTACTGGTATGGTGGCAGGCCACGGAGAAAACCACATACCTAAAGCTGATGGAGAAGACCCAGCGACAGGCACTGGTCTGTATTACGGGGGCGCTGAGGTCCACTCCAACCAAAGCATTAGAACACATCTTAGGTGTCAACCCTCTGGACATCCAAGCACGCCTTCTGGCACAAAAGACCGCCCAACGTCTATGTGCGACAGGCACCATGGCGCTACAAAGCTATGGACACAGCATAGTTGGTAGAGAGATCAATAGTAGCACGGACTACATTATCCCAAAGATCAACCCAATATGCACATCTGCACTATTGGGACCAGAAGACTGGCGTACAGGACTGGCCCAAGAAGCAACGCACCTCTTTACAGACGGCTCAAAGATGGACCTAGGAGTCGGAGCCGCCGTATACTGTGCAGAGCCAGAAATAAAGCTCTCATCGAACTGCCAAACCACTGCACCATATTCCAGGCGGAAGTCTTCGCAATAAGGAAAGCAGCGGAGTTGGCGGAAATTCACGCTCCATACAACCAAATAAATATCTACGTGGACAGCCAAGCGGCAATCAAGGCAATGCAAGGACACTCCATCAACTCCAGAAATGTCCTGGCGAGCAGGGAAGCGCTAGATTCCCTCGGCATCTCCAGAAAGGTGCAAATCTACCTGGATTCCCAGCCACCGGGGCATCGACGGAAACGAGATGGCAGACAGTCTTGCAAAAGCCGGAGTCGTACTCGGCCAAGAAGAAACACTAAACATACCTATCTCCATACAGACGCTTCATAGCAAGATGGAAGAGATAGCAGAGAAAAGAGCGGAGGTAGAGGTGGGAAAACACCAGCGGATGCAGAATCTCTAAAATTATGTGCAAGACAAGAGACAAAAAACTTACGCACTATCTGCTACAGCTCCAGAGAAGAGACTGTAGACTGCTCATTGGCATACTAACGGGACACTGCCTAGCAGCCGCTCATGCGATAAAGCTAGGCATAACAACAGATGACACCTGCAGGAAATGTATGGAACCTGGAGTCGCAGAAACTCTAGAACACCTAATTTGCAGCTGCCCAGCAATTGCCACGACAAGATTACAAATTCTGCACACCCCACGGTTCTCTTCTTTGGAGGAAGCGGCCAAGAGACCCCCAAAACAGTTATTGGCATTTGCCAAAACGACAAAAATCCTCCTGGACTTCTAAGACAAACGTACCCAAATAATCACCCGGCCTCATTAAGGACCCTAAGGTCTATGTGTGACCCCATCTGGGGTCAGCCGGAACTACCTACCTACCTAAAGTCGGCCCTGCCCGACTTTGAAATATCCGTTACTCAGGGCAATTAGTGTTTCATAACCTTATGCGGCTCAGATAAGTATGCAACGTTTTTTAAACTCTGCCATTTATTATCCGATCTTTATGAAAATTTATGAAATTGTAGTTGTGGCCAACACATACACTACACTGCAAAATCAGAGCTCGATATCTTATAAAATGTAGGATATATTGAGCTTTTTTTTGATTGCGGTGGCGGGAGGGGGCGTTGCCTAAATTTGAAACAAACTTGTTCTGCGTGCAGACAATACTAGTTCACACACAAAATTTGGTGTTCTAGCTCTTCTAGTCTCTGATATCTAGGTGTTCATGCAGACAGACTGACATATCTATATCGACTCGACTATTGATGCTGATGAAGAATATATATACTTTATAGGGTCGGAGATGCTTTCTTTTGCCAGATTCATACATTTGCACGACTTTAGTATACCCTTTTTACTTCTAGAATAACGGGTATAAAAATTTTCTTTAAAGTATGCCAAACTTATGAACATGTCAAATTGAGAACAACATTCTTTTATCTTTGGCGTGCTACTATTAATTGTAAACTATTATGATATTATGGTATTATGGTATTTTTTTTGTAATTCTCAAGTTGGAGTTCATCACAATTGTAACAGTAAAAGAGTAACTATGCGCCCACACCTTTTTCTCACTGATTCTAGTTTCCGAATTCGAAAACTCGCTTTTAAAATCAAATGCTAATCTGAACCAGAAAAAGTTAGGTTGTTAAAGCGTAGACGATCTTTTGATGTGGGGGCACAAAAAAATAGCACAGAGAACTTTCCAGCTTATTTGCACTATTTGTGAATGAAATGGCTTCACCTGCAAAACGCAAATCCTAATCAATTAACACAACGTGTGTTCACTGCACTCTCGCATGCACTTTTCACCCTCTCTGTTTTATTATCACAATTTTTTTTTGCATTGTGCAACGAGCGATGCCATGGCAATTGCAAATTATGCAGAATTTTGCCAGCCAAAATTGGTAAGCAACTATTCAATTTCATTCATGTGCAATTATTTTATTACCCAGCCACGCAAGCAAGGATACACTCACCGACGCAAGCACACACAAACAAACACACAGAGTGGGAGACAGACAATCAGACAGACACTCAGCCGCAGCCAAATTAATTAATAAACGCAATGGGCAACAATGACAAATTTTCCGCATGAAAAACTACAACAAGCCAGAGAACAAAAACGCAAAAGTGAACAAAAGTCACAAATGAAACAGTGAAAAGAGGAGAATCACCAATCGGGATAAAAAAGAATTAAGAAAAGCAGAGCTGAAAACATTTTGATAATGATCAGAGGCAGGCGGCTAACTCCTCAGTTGGGTTACACATGACAGCTTTTTTGTGTCATGTGTTACACTGATAAACACAGCAAATAATTACAAAATGTTTAGCGCCATCTGGCGACCATCAGCTGTCTGTCAAAAGAGTTTACAGTATTTCAGCTATTGTTGTCATTGATTGTGATGTTTTTTGAACTGATGCTGAGTACCATGCACACGTGCAATCTTTTTCTTCCTTCTTTGTGTGAATTTGTGCGTGCGACATGTCTCTGTGAGCAATGAGGGGCATTTCTATTTCGTTTGATTAACTTTTAAATTAAAGATCTTTAAGGTTTATTTTGCCAACCTCATGAAATTCAAGAAATTTACATGAGAGTAAAACTTTCCCATAAAACTCCCTTCAGCGTTTCCTTCAACTGACAATTTTTGCGTGAAAAACTGCTGCTGACAATTATTACATCCGCAGGACACAGACACAGGAACAGGATACACCCACATTCATGCATAAAATGAAAGAAAAAACTAACCATCTACATATGAGAGCCACCACCAAAAAAAAAAAACAACCTAGAACAAGCAAATTAAAAAGGAAAAGGAAACGCATTAAAAATGTCGACGATTGAATTTAAATGCCCAGGCCACTTGAGCCGGCCAAATTTCGGACTTTTCGAAGTCAGCTGGACGAGGGTGACATTTCCATTCCTTTTTTTTCCATTCGTTGCAGTAGTATAAAATTTCCCGTTCTGGTCAGTTAACCTCTCCTCTGTCTGGCATTACAGAACTAGATTCTTAATATGCATGACCATATGCCAAGAGACGAGCGAGCAGCAGGCGTAGCCGTCGTATTGTAAGTATATGCTAAGCTGCTTGTTGGCATCTCGTTTTGTCCTTTAATGCCTGGGCAAAGGACTTGCAAATAATCTTTAAGTAAGTTGTTTAGTAAATTCACATAGGCTGCGCGCCTAGAAACCTGAAGGAGAGGCAGACGTGTAAGACACAATTCAGCGAAAATCACAGGGTGGCCAAGTGATTGGTAAGGAGTCTGGTTGAAAAAAAAAATTGAAAATTAAATTTGGAATATTAGCTAATCCCAATTTTTGTTATCGCTCTAGCAAACTCGCATTATAATCGTATTCTTGTCTCCCTACGTGAAGAAATGTGACACTGGGCGATAAGATAGCGCTACTTCTGGGAGACAGGTAAAAGTTAAGACAACAAAAAATTAACTCTGTGAAAAAGCGTCTCTTCCACAAGTTAGAGTAAAAATTGTTTACTACAGTCGTGCAAATGTATATAACATGTATGAATGTAAAAAACGTTGCATGCTTATCTGAGCCGCATGAGGTTATTAAACACACATTGCGCTGAGTAACGGGTATTTCGAAGTCGGGCAGGGCCGACTTTAACTTACGCTCTCGTTTTTCCTGGAGATAAAAACACGATTCATTCTAACGTTAGGAGAAAGTGCTATTCGAACTCAGAGACCCTCGCACTGAGCACGATTGAAATGCCGTCTCAACCAGTTGATTCAATTTATATTGAATTGCCAAAAAGTATTGACGAATTTATTTGTAGCATATCGCATAGATTACACCACTTGTAATTCTCAAGTTGTTATTCCGTGGACTCTTAATACAAAAGGGGCAGCTGAAATTCGGGTCTGCTTAGTGATGTAACGCCAATTTCCCAATAGGACGAAAAAATGCGATATTACATATCGCTTATTTATCCCCCGAATGACCAAAAATCGATATGTAATATCATTTGTTTGTTTAAATCGCCAAACTATCCCCAAATTCTCCACAAATAAGAGAGAGAAATAATTAACACGACAAAATGTTTGCAGTAACAATGCTTAGAACCAAATTACTACATAGAGAACAAACAAATTTTTGTCCAAATCGGATGATCATTTCATATAGCTCCCTTACGATCGATCCGATCGGAAACTGGGAAAAAGATTATTTTTGAAATTATTTAAGCAAGGGTATAAAAACTTCGGCACAGACGAAGTTAGCTTAGCTTTCTCGTATTTTTTTGTGTAGTAATCATGCCCAAAGCAGCTCAAAGAATTTTTTTTTCAAGTTTGATGCATTATTGTAAAAAATTGTTGACATATTCATTATATAAAGAATTTCCCATCGCTAGCCTCCACTTTTCTCCATTTTTATGGAAATTTTCGCATACAATCTCGAAAAATCGAAACGTCTTTTGATGCGTCCACGAATCTATCCAACTTGGAAGTGTTTTAAAAGACAACAAGGATATGGAATCATCGACGAATACAAATAGTAGTCGGAAGGCAGGTTTGGGTATGACTTTCCATTTAATGTGGTCGATAATTGTCATTAAAAAAAATAACCTTGTAGTGCCTTTGCCAGTATCATGGCTGTTTTTGGTTCAAAGCTTGGCTCAAACGCATCTACTGAATTCGGTATAGTAGCCCTTCAATGGTTTTACTCTTTTATAGTAGCTCATGCTACACCACGCCCCAAGAATCTGAAATCAAGGTTTAAAAGTGTTTTTGCGTTCTCAAAAAACAGTTTTTGGAGTGAGAACACTGAAAACATGCATGACCTATTTTTGGTAACGATTGTGCTTATATTGAGTCCAGTTTTCATTTCATTTTTTCAATCAATATAACACAATCATGTGTTATATGTTATAGATAAACTTGAATATTACCCTGTCATTTATTAGTTTATGTGTAGAAGATCACGAATCCGCACTTCAAGTCATAAAAGCCATTTGTAATTTTGTCTGCTTCTAAACTATTTGATGTCTGATGTCTTAACTCTTCTAGTTTGTTACCCATTAAGTCACATGGCTGCCAAAATGCAGACAATAATGACTGTTGTCATGTCATGCCATCAAACCTGTGACCAAAAGAAGAAAAAATACAAAAAAATCTTTCCTTTAACCACAAAAAAAAAAAAAAAAATGAAATCCTGAATCTAAAAAGTTTGCTCTCAGGCTCTCTCTATTCCTATCTGCCGGAATGTATGCTACACTTTTTTGTAGTCTCTGACAAACCTTTTGTTATACAATGAGCAGAGAACCCCCAGACACATGGTAAACATGTCAAATTGACGGCATGCGAAGTGAAAGCCACGTTAGCCCCGATGACAAAGACTGCACACGCCCCCTTGGACTGGCCCCTGTCTGGTTTAACCCATTTTTTCTTCATCATCGCCCCGTTTCGTTTTTTTTTTTGTTGGGGGTGTGAATTATTAAAAGCCACAGGGGCAGCCAACGTCTAAATTAGCAGTAGCCAGCCCCCCTTCCACCCGGTGGGTATTGTTTCACTTTCAGCAAATGTAATCATCAGCATCGTCATCATCATCATCATTACCATCATCATAGGCTGCTGGCAGCTTTCCCTTTCCCACTGTGTATCGCACACTTTGTTGCTTCATTCTCTTGGTATCCACGTCCTTTCGCTTGTCACTCATTCGCATAAACAGTTAATTATGCATAATATGCATTTTGCTGTCATGTTGTGCAATTTTTCTCCCCCCGCCCACATGCCACACCTCCCTTGCATTTTTATTACTTTGCTTTGCACTTTGTTGTTGTTTTTCGCCCCAGCGCGGTAATGTTTTTAAATGCGCTTATTTGTTCCTTTGTGTGTGTGTGTGTGTGTGAGTAAGTGGACCTCTATAAATATATGCGAGTGTGTGTGTGTGTGTGTATGTGTGTTTTGTGGTGCGTTGGATAATTGGCAACCGGTAATTCAATGTACCAGGACTACTGCTGAGAGCAAAAGTCGTTGAAAGGAGCCAGCAGACTTAATTGGAGCAGGGCAACAACTTGGAACAGCGTAAAGGGAGATGTGATTAGAAATTAAAAATGAAGTTAAAACGAAATACTTGTAGATTTAAAATAGACTATGGAAAGTTTTTCAAACGTGGAATCTATGATGGCACTTACCATCTTTTAGTACTAATTCTAAGCATTTTCTTTATGCCCTTAACCATTTCCTTTTTCTTTAAAGCTAGAAAAAATTAAGTCAAAAATGGAAGAATACTGAAAGGTACATTTAAATAAAGGCAGGAGAATGACGGAAGAAAGAAGAAAGAATAATAAAATAAACACCAAAAATTAGAACGAAACAGGACGAAGTGGTATTAGGAAAAGAAGCAAAGGAAGAAGCCTATAAAATAGACTGAATAAAAGGAAATGTGATAGAAGATAAAACGGAGGAAGGAGATAGAAGGGAAGAACAGAAGCAATAAAGTAACGAGATAGAAGGGGAAAATAGAAGCAAGAAAGCAAGGAAGAAAAAAAAGAAGTGAGGAAGGAAGAAAAGAAGCAAGAAAGGAAGACAATAAGTAAGAATGGAATGAAGTAAAGAACCACGAAAGGAAGGAACAAAAGAATCTAAAGAGAAAGGAACAATAGAAGCAAGAAAGGATGGAAGAAAAGAAGCAAGAAAGGAAGGAAGAAAAGACGCATGAAAGAAAGGAGGAAAATAAGTAAGAAAGGAATAAAGTAAAGAAGCAAGAAAGGAAGGAACAATAGAAGCAAAAAAGGAAGGAAGAAAAGAAGCAAGAAAGGAAAGAAGAAAAGAAGCAAGAAAGGAAAGAAGTAAAGAAGCAAGAAAGGAAAGAAGAAAAGAAGCAAGAAAGGAAAGAAGAAAAGATGCAGAAAGGAAGCAAGAAAAGAAGCTAGAAAGGAAAGGAAAAAAAGAAACAAGAAAGAAAGGAAGAAAAGAAGCAAGAAATTAAGAAAGAAAAGAAGCAAGAAAGGGAGAAAAGATAGATAGAATGCAAGAAGACATACAGAAAAGAAGGACGGAAAGAAGGAAATAATGAGTGTAATAAGGAAACAATAGCAAAATCAAGAATAAAAAAAGAGGGGAACATAGAGAAAGACGGAAGAAGAAAAATGAAGGAAGAAGGGAAGAAGCAAGAAAGAAATTAGAATGAAGGAAGAAACAGTGAAGAAGGAAGAAATGAGGAAGCAGGGAAACAGGATAAATGGTTCAGAAGCCGTAAAGCAAGCACAAATAATAAGGAAGAAGAAGGATGCACAATGAGATAAACAAAGGGAATTGTGAAATAACAGAATAATGAGATAGCGAGGCAGATAAAAGGAAACGGGATGGTAGCATAAAAGCGGGCTGGAAAGAAAGGATAAAAGATATTTAATTGAGTTATTTTATGCATACATGGAAGACAGAAAAGCTTAAGAAAAACGGAAGGAACTTTACGGTAAAGGGAAAACAAGAAAGAAGAGGCTAATAAACAAAATGAAACCACACATAAAAATATGCAAAGTTATTTTTCTGCAACTATTTCGCATGTCTGAAAAGCTTTATTTGCCATATTTTCTTTTGATAGTTAAAACCTTTTGCCAACCAAACTTCAAAAATGCAACTTCTCCTTATATCCTCCTTTTTGTTTCTTTTTGCTCTTTTGTCTACCGCAGCGTATTTTCTTGCACATTTCGCATAATCAAAAGAGAACTAAGACTTCAAAGGCGGCTTTTGCCACTTTCCTAGCCGTTTTGCGGCGGCTTTCTACTCCGTCTCCGTTAGCTGGCGACTTTTGCAAATGTAACTGCAATTTTAATTTAATTTTGAAATGCTTAAAACGCGACTTCTTTTTCTCCATTTTTGCTACTTTTGTTTTGGTAAATGCCTTTGCATTGTTGCATGTGTGTGTGTGTGTGTGTGCGGCTTCCTTTTTGCGGTTAGGCTGAGCCGGAGTTATCTACTGAGCAAAAGGCAGACAAATAAAAAGGCAGCCGCGACACTCGAGTTTGCTGCACTCACACACAAACACACAGACAGAAAACTGGCAACGTTTGTGCATAAATGATGTGAGTATTTTTCATTGTATTTGGCCGCACACGTTGCACATACGCCATGTTGACTCCAGCCAACAAAAATATATATGTTAAAAAAAAGTAAACATGCGCAATTATGTGTGTGCCGGCCGGTCGCCGTCTGCCAGTGTTGCCAAGCATTTTGCGATGTTTTGGCTGGCAACTCGCACACACAGACAGAACACAGAGCAAGTCCAATGTCAAATATGCGACGACTCTCGACGTTGGCAAACAAGACAATGAAAATACTTCCTCATCTGCTGTCGTCCCTCCAAATTTTTTTTTTGTCCGTTTGCTTGGCGTTGGCATTAAAAAATAAAATAAATACGCAGACGCACACACGCACAGACTTTAGAGATGGTAGCGGGAATTGCAACAAAGCACGGGTCCTTCCTGCAGCACTCTTTAATATCAATTTTTTTCTTAATATAATGTCACTTTAAGGGTTAATTTCCTAATAAAGGTGCACCAACTCAATCTTTTTGGCAAAAATATCCTCCATGAACCCATGAACAACAAATTATCTTAGAACTATTTTGACTTCAGATTGTTTCTTTTTATACTCTGTACCGTAGGTACATAGAGTATTATAAGTTTGTGCAAAAGTATGTAACATCCAAAAGGAAGCATCACCGACCCCATAAAGTATATATATTCTTGATCAGCATCAACAGCCGAGTCGATATAGCCATGTCCGTCTGTCCGTCTGTCTGTCCGTATGAACGCACAGATCTCAGAGATGGTAAGAGATAGAGGTTTGACGTGTATGGGACATATGCTTCTTATGTCTGCAGGCAGATCAAGTTTATTTTCAATTTTGGCCACGCCCCTCCCCGCCCCCGCAATTTAGAAAAAACGTCATATCTCCCACAGTTTTGAAGATAGATGGCTTGTTCCTTCTGGACATATTTAGTTATCAAGATAACTTATCGATCCGCCAAAGGAATGAAGAAGATCGGATGAACGGTTTTCGAGTTATGATCAAAAGACAAAATTTCTTGGTACAGAGTATGTTATAGTCGGGCTTGACCGACTTTCTTTCTTGTTTGTTGGTAAAAAAAGTAAAAAATTTATATATTTTATGAGGAGATTTTCCCCATTTCTAGAGGTTTTTGTGTCTTCAGGTATGCGGAATTAAATCTGGACAAATGTTATGTTATAATGAAAATGTATTTGATGTCCGAGAAGCTGGTATTCTTGATATGTTATTAATTACACTTAAGGGAATATTTACAAAAACATTTCATGATCATTGCGATCAGCCTTCCGTTTAGTTTGGGGAATCTTGAGCCTCCTAAATTTTGCTTAATTTAACTCGGAAATGCTTTGCTGTAGACCTCTCTCCTTTCATATTGGCCCAAAATTGAACGATGGATTAATATAATATATTTAATTTTATATTTAATGTAGAAAGTGCCTTCAGTGTTGTTTTGGCATAGGGATTGGGGCCAAAATAGGCATGTTCGCTATGAATAAATTTTTTGAACACAGGAAGGTAATTGTATTTTTTTTTTTGCTTAAAAAATACTGACTGTCAGCCACACTAAAGACTCTTTAAAATGCTTGGTTTTTGAAATTTGACTTGTGACTTTTATAGTTGGCTTAGTAGAATTAGAAAGCGTAAAGTAGCCCTGCTAAAATTGGTCTTGTCATCCATAAATAAAACTTTTGATCACTTTAAGGTGGCTAAACTTTCTGGAAAGTAATCTTAGACGATGTTCAATGGTTTCTTTTGCTGTTTAGAAATTTTGATTTGATTACTCACCATGGCCATTTCTATGACTAATTTCACAACAAAAAGCCCTTGACCTCTGCGTTTCACTTAGTGACTTTATTTTTAATTTTCTAAACTCTTTTATTTTAAACATTAAACCGCTCTGAAAATAATGAGACAATTCTCGTTACGAGAATGTTTTCGGCCTCTGAGTACTAGAGTCAAATTGTCATTCGTGAGCCACCTTATAGGCACGAAGAAGCACGAAATGAATGATTTAGCTTTTATTGGTTTGAAACATGGCCAGAATTTATGATAATTAAAAAAACATTTTTGAAGGATTATGAAGAAATAACAGGCTATGAGTCGCAGCTGTCATACATGGCATTTTTTGTCCGTCTTTTCCCTAGAATTCTTCTACCATATCAAAATATCAAAATACTTGCTGTATTTGGACTAAGCGCTGCTCACAACTGCAACTGCAGCATCAAAATTCACACAGAGCATGCACTTTCGCTGAAAAGCAAGATATTGCTTTCATCGCTCGTTTTCCATGAATGTATAATATTTATCGAATGCCAAAAAATTATAAAATTGTATAAAAATTACAAATTAGAGATTTAAAGCCAACATAGAAACGCCTGCTTGTACCTTTTTTTCATTTTTGAAAAGAAATTAACGCCTTGGGCGTTATTTCATGCAGCTATTGTAGACATTTATTTAAAGTTTCAGGGGCAAGTCGTTCAAAACTTGAAATTTTACATTTCATCTTTGCAATCTGAAGAAGAGCAGATACATAATTTGGGTACGATAACAGCAGATTTGAAATCGCTGGTTTTTTGATTTCACAATTCGTGGTCCATCGAAGAATTTTTGTTTGGCACACGTACCAAAACTATACAACCACCAAATGTAGAAGTAAGAAAAACTGAAATATTTCTTTATTTTGTATGTTATTAAAAACGTTAGCAAATTAAACCTCGTGAATCGAAGTACGAAAGTCGGTCAAGCCGGACAAGAATATAGACTGTATCATCGAAATTGAATGCTCAGGAAGAATCTGCGCTGCAGCTGCGAACATTCTTTTGCTTGTAACTTGACTATCGCTTATCCGATATTTACCAATCCTGAGTACTATTGAAGCTGCTTTCTTCTGGCTGCTATTTACTTTTGCACAAACTTAATATAATCTGTGTACCTTTGGTACAAAGAGATCCTGCTCTGATCCCAAGTGATATCTAGATAAGCTGTACAAATGCCAAAATTTCTATACTACGCCAATTTTCCTTTTAACTGCCATCTCTAGCTGTGGCACACACTCTCACTGGTTAGTTAGTTGAGTTCTTTGCTTTTTCATTCCTTCTGGCCACATCATTTTGTCATTCTCTGAATGCCGAACAAACTTTGTCGAGGCTTTTGAGTTGAGGTTGTTGGAGTGGGGAAATTCGGAAGAATCCCCACAGATGCCTGAAAGGACTACAATTGCTTTTTATGAAATTAAATTACAACACACACACACACACTTACACACTCACATTAAGGCAAGCACTTGAAAAGAATGATTTCCAATTGAATAATATGCGGTAAACGATGCCAAAACTAATCAATTAATATCTACAGAATTCACAAGAAATTATCCATAAATATTTGCCAAATAAAATCAAATTATTGTCAATCAACTTGAAAATATAATCAACACATACCACAAAACGAATCAAAAATGTTCACTTTGGTCTTTGAATCGTACAATATTTTTTGCCGTAAATGTAATTAAATAATAATGGACAAAAGAGAAAGAGCTGCAAATTCTCCGAATACCTCTAATAATCAACACATTATCAACTTTTATGTAATTACACATGCAGATAAAGGATGAAGTTAGACAAGTGGCCTGGCCATATGTTGTATAAGGCAACATAAACGTTAACAGAATTTGAAACAATGGCAAAATAGGCAAATAAGAACCAACAGACGGACGGACGGACGGACAGACGGACACATGGCCAGGCAGAAGAACAACAATTGTGATTGTGGCGTAATTTGGTAAATGGAAATGGATACATTTAATAACTAAACTAAATAGAAAGCTATGGCCTGTCCGGTCTCGGTCTGTGTCTAATGGATATTTTGTTTGTTTGCATGGAAATTCGAAATTAAACTATTGAATCATTGAAAGCCCTTTGACTGGGTCTATGTGTGGAACGTGTCCAAGACTCCGGCCGAGAGTTTCTCTTCTGTGGGCAAGGCAAACAAATCAAACGGTGATTGCAAATTTAATGGGATTTAAAAATTCCAAATTGCTAAACAAGACTTAAGTCTTGCCATCCAACAAAAGCAGCAGCACGGCAGCTTCCATCCCATTGACAAGGTGTGGGTCTGAATCCACTTCGTCCACACCCACCACTCACCCGGCCACCCACTTGCTCTCATGTAACCACAAGCTGGCTGCGGCTGGCGTGCCTAAAGTGGAATTGTTTGTAATGCGTTGATGAGCAGGACGACAGGAATTGAGAGTGGCGGGTGTTGGTGGCGAGGGAGGTGGGCAGAACGAAGCGGATACTCACAAGTACCCTCAATGAGGATTAATTTAAATGAGATTTTTAATTTACTTTAGTCTCCATTTGGAGTGTCGAGATGGGCTTTTGTTAAACGCTAATTGCATCATTTTGCAAACAAAATTTTATATGAGGAATTGGTGCGCAAAATTGGCTTATTTATAGTTGAGTTGGCCCAAGGCAAAGTTAGATATAAAAGTGGAATAGACGTCAGAACACTTCGTGCTTAAAAAGCCCGAATATTAGGAGCACACATGCAAGCAGATTGATAGAAGTATGGCTTGACCTTATGGCTTTTTGACTACAACTACATTTACAAATTACTGTTTTGAAACCCCACAAACTAAATATCTTGGCGTAATCACTTGAGTATCTATGAGCTGTCGGATCTTACGAAAAAGACTTTTCAGCCAGAGAAAATTTACTCAATTGCCAGCTTAAATACTTATATTGAAGTAGACAAAATTTTGCTTAAGCTGTACTTTGTCTCAAATCTCTTACGGAAATCTCATTTCACAAAATTATATAAATAGCTGCTTGAGAAGTGGACAATCTGAGTATTTTGACAGCCACACAGTAAACTAGGGTCATTTTGCGTAATTTCGTATGTGATACTAGCCAAGGGAAAATACATCTTAAGATTAGAAAAACATATCAAGAATGCTATGTCCATATTTCATTCCGAAAACCTTTTGTCCGAGAGTTGTCATCTTGAATAAATTACCTTGTAGTGCCTTTGCACTTATTCTGGCCGTTTTTACTTTAATGTTTTGCACAAACGCATCAATTGAGTTCTATAGAGTTGGCCATGCCCATTTGGTCCCGCCAAATACCCGTATCATATTTTGAGCTTGGAGCTATCGTTTCAAAAATCTCGGAGCACAGTAGAACAGTTGTTCTTCTCATTCCCAAGAATCTTTTGACCTTTTAACTCACACCCATCTACCACCAACATGCTTTAAATTTACCTTTTCTGTACCTTTATCTAAGTACTGAAAATTTGGGATATCTATTACCATACCTGCACAAAAAAAAGATCCATTCAGCGGAGCTCTAAAATCATCCTAATGATTATCAATTTTCATAGCCTTTGGATGATTTTAAGCTCCGTTGGATGATTAAAAATATATTTTAGACATATCCTTTCCAAATGGATACCGGAAATCATCCAATCGATATTTTTTAATATCCTTTTTTTACATACATTTATTCATCGCTTTCTCTACCAATGCTCAATGGGAGTTAATCGCCGTTTCTATCTATTTCCCTTTTGTCTACTACCCTTTTGGTCGACATCAGATGTAATTTCCTGTTTCTGAAATGTTGATCCAGTTTTTATACCCTGTTCCCATTGAAAATGGGAAAAGGGGGATCAAGAAGTTGTGCGAATGTATGTAACAGGGAGAAGGAAACATTTCCGACCCCATGAAGTATATATATTCTTGATCAGCATGAACAGCCGAGTCGATATAGCCATGTCCGTCTGTCTGTGTGTATGAACGCGTCGATCTCAGAGACTATAAGAGATAGAGCCACAAATTTTCACATGAAGGTAGATTTATGCTGTACGCAGATCAAGTTTGTTTCAGATTTGGAAAATTCCCCCCGTCCCCCTTTTATCCCCAAAAAACCTAGACCTCCTCTAGACATCCTAGACCCAAAAAACCGTCAGATCCACAATTTTCAAGTTAGAGCCTCGTGTTTGAGTATACATCAAGCTAGGCCCAATATCTATCTGAAAATTACAATCAGATCGGACAAAAAACACCGGAGTTATAGCGAAACAGTCAGGTCAACAGGTCAGGACTATAAAAAAAGTGTTGCCTTCATTTAGGATGGCATCTTCAAAAATTCAAAAACAAATAAATGAAAACAAGTGAACAGGGTATTTTGTGGTCGGGAAACTCGACTGCATCGCCCTTACTTGTTAGTATGAAGGCTTAGTAGCAGCACGCTCATTTCAAGGGCCAGTCAGGCTTATGCTCAATTAACACTGCGGTCATACGGATTTTTCTGGGACTGCGACCTTTCAAGTTGAGTGAACGGTCGCAAACATCTAATCAGCTATTTTTTGGTTACTTTAAATTATATTGGAATTTCGGTGTCAAATTAACAACTTTCGACAACAAAAAGGAAAAAAAATGTCTTATGTGGTTTTGGAGATGCAGATGGTTGTTGATATAATTGAAAACTCGGCAAACAACTACATAAATTGCCAAAGCCATGGAATCAGAGCCAATGAGCGCGTTCACCAGAACAGAACAATTATCTAACACAAATAACAACAATAAAAATTAAAGTGTTTGGGTGCTGGTCAACGGACTTTTGGATAGAATTTTTAGGCCACAAAACTATCGATATTTTTGAATTTTTGACTGCAAATGATAGAATTTAAATCAAGTATAATCCATTAAATTGGAATATGACAGCCGTCAATAGCACCAATAACTCGTAATAACCCTCTAGATTTTTCCTCAAAAATTGCATCTGATCTTAGATGCTGGAAATTTGTTGGCCATTTGATGTATGTGGTCGCAAGACTGACCAGAACGTACACAACGAACTCGAATATCTGATGACCAGAGTTCTCAGGTATGTCGAAACGAGCACCTACTGACAAGAAGAACTCCTGTTTTGCCAAATTCCAAATTACAAAGCGGTTTTCTTTTGCAAAGTTATGTTGGCAATTGGCTCATCCATGGCCACTGCTTTGGTAGCGACTACCCGAAGAAGAGACTGTCATGTAAAATCAAATAAATAAAGGAAATGATCCTTGAATTCGTCCATTCTATAACATTGTACTGTCACTTCGAAGAACAATTGGGAGCGTACGCGGGACAGTTTCGTTTTGAAGAGGCGTCTTTCCAAACATTCCTCCTTCGCAACAACTAGCAAAGCCTTCAGAGCCTTGCACGAATTTCCGTGAGCTACTTGCGAAACCACGCCCTCTGCCAATTCATTTGAGAACTGATATTTCCAATTCTCTGCTTGGGCAGAGTCTCACTCATTGTCTCACCATCTAGCTGATAAGCTTAAGCTTAAAAATTCAATAGAAACCAAACGGAAATTTCAGTGTAGCAAGGAGGATCTTATCTGCTACTAATTTTCGCACAAATGAAAGGAACCTTGCTGTTTAACGCCGAATCATCTTTTTCATGGCTTGGTTCTTCAAAGCTGACGGCAACAGCTTTGAAGGTGCCCGGGGGTGGTTTAAGAAAAATCTTCATTGTTGGATGTCCCGAGGCGGAATCGAACCAACGACCTTTGACTAACAAGGCACACAGACACCACGCCACAGTTTTGTGACACATTTATTCCCCCTTAATTTAAGATTCATGACTTAAGCCTTACATTTTATAGACGATATTCTAAGTTTTGGGCCTTTTCTTATAAGTGTATAAGTGGTAGATAAGAGATCTTAAGGGCCTCATTTCGGACTAAAATTACCAAATGCATTTTTAAAGCCTACACGAAGCGTTCCGCTTTTGTTGTACCTTAAATTCGATTCGTTGTAAAATGTACTCCAATTCACAATAAAAACTCTCGCTCTACAGCTTTCACACTCAATCAAGTTGGCAGCCCCTTAAACACAAAATGAGCAATGACTCTTCCCCATCGCCCTGACCCCATTTTCAAGCCACTTGGACACGCAATCAGACAAAACTTTTGTATTGTAATTCAAGACCCTCTGCCACAGGTCAGCTGACTGACAAACCGAAAAACCAAAAACCAAGGAAGAATAATAACAACTACAATGCAATTGTGAAATGGGAAGAAGTACCGGATGAAAATAGTTTAAGTGCAAAATTTTACGCTTTATCGAATTACCCGCGGGTGCTTTAACTTACTGCCGAACTTTCTGGGCGGGGGAGGGCGACTGGTGGATGGCGGAGCAGCAGCAGCAGCAAAACTTTCTTCCACCAGTTCTGGATTTCGTTGGATGGGGGTTTGGGGTGGCCAGGTCACAATTTATGATTCTAAGGTGTTGCAATGAAAACTACGAGTGCAGCTGAGAGTATTCTTTTTATTTTGCTGCTGGGTAAATTTGTTATATTTTCTTACTGTCAGGCAGACCATTTGTTAAATGAGTTGGCAAAGCTAATCGAAAAGTTATGGTGAAGAATTGAACCTGGGAGGGAGGGTAGTGCAAGCTGCGCTCGCCTTGACCTGGCCAGCACAAACAAAAGTATAAATAACGCCGAGGCAAACAATTTAGTCCTGTTGGAGGAGGACGACCATACGGTTTGCAAATAAAAGAAAAAAAATAATTTATAACAAAAATGGGCCAAAGAAAAAACTGCTAAAGCAAGATTTATGCAAATCGGAAGTAAACATTAATCAAAATTTTTTCTGCTGGCCTCCCCCGCATAAGTGTGTGTGTGTGTGTGTTTGTGGCATACTTCCAGGCGCCAGCCGTAAGATTCCGGGTCACAGATAAGCGGAAAAAGTAGCGAAAACTTTGGGTCCTTTTTTTTTTCTTCCTCCAAGAACTTCATAAATTAAAACTTCATATGTCAAAAATGGGTGAACGTTTCCGGGTGTCATTTATATTGAAATGTCAAATCAGCAGAACGTGTGCAACGTGGTTGTCCATCAGGGAGAACTGGGAAGTATCTCAAGCAGTGCGTGAAGTGTTAGTCAAGTGCCAAACAATTAGTCTTCGTTTTGGGCAAAAATTGTCAGTTTGAGTTTACTTTTCTCTCTCTCTAGCCAGCCATCTCCTCTGCTCCCAGTGCAGTTGAGGGGAGAATCACTCGGCTGGACAGCCCAAAGCGGAGCAGGACAAAGCGAAGCATTGCATGTGTACTTTTGTTGACATGGAGATGTGTCCGTTAGTTTGGTCAGTTTGGATAGTGTCATGGGTGCGGGTGAGCGTGTCCTTAGGGTGGACAACGCACTCTAGCCTGACAGGCATGGGTAATGATGTGGTTGGGCGCCCGAAATGGGAGAGAAAGTTGTCAGGCCTTTTGACCGTGGAATGTCCTTCAAAGGCTACCTAGAAAATGAGATAATTGGAGGATTTCATGTTGGAAAATCAAAACTTTTTTTGTTTGCTTATCTTGCAAAGTCAATGAAATTTTCTATTGAATCCTCATCTGTCTCGATTCCGACCTCATGTTCTATAGCATCCCTTATCAACCAATTTTTGGTTCCGTTTCAAAATTAATTCTTGAAAATGGATACTTAGCAAGAAATTTGAATGAGCTCGGTTCATGTCATAAATGGATCTTTCATCCCGGGTGATATCAATTGTTGGGATAGGTAGTCAATAACATTTTGAAGAGTTGAAGTTGATCCGCCCGACCATGTTCCTTAGAATCATATACATAACTGGTACGTACAACAACTATAGCGACAACACCCAAAAAAAAAAACGAATAACTGGAGTTAGTTTTGGAATTTTCAAGAATTTAGCTCTTGAAATGGAGCTTAATTCGTTCCCAGTTTAGTGATTTTAGGCTAAATGAAATGGGGCGGAAAAACTGAGAGAGGAGAATGAGCTCATTTGATGTCCGCTCTCACAGTTTCGGTTTTTAAGAAGGAGGGGTGCTTCATCGATATTTGCACGTACGTTGCCTTGAAATTCCCAAGCAGTTATGGCATGAAGAGACGGCTGTTCGACTGACAGCTGATAGGCAAATACTGATGCTGCTTTGTAGTGTGCTGCGCATTTCTAAAACTGAAACATGCTTCATGGCTTACAAATTCATTTTCTATAAAACAACATTTAAGCAAAATGGAAAAAAACAACTGATTTGCAATTGTTGTGTGATTGAAATCTGTGAAACTCTTCATTCAAATGAACCTAACTACTCTTGAGCCTGATGAGCTCTTGACACTAGAAAGAACATTCTCCGTTTCTGACAATGCAGTATGCTTTTGATTCAAAAATCATTAATCTTTAATGTTAAGCTTTTGTATTTGTATACTTGATTTGAGAATGTGTAGTATGTACTTGGTTCGAGTGTTGAAGCTCTTGGATCAAGATAAACGGGATCAAAAATTCATACTTGGATCAAAAATCTGGCTTTTGGATCTTATCGAACATTTGATATCGGACATTCTTGATCCATGTATGAATTTCTCTATTTTTCCTCCAAATGAACCCAACAAACCCACCTGCGTTTGATTATTTTTGAAAGAAAGAAACATTTTTGTTGATCTTGTCTGGGGGAACAAACCCATGGCCATTTGCGCTCAATGACGGCTGCGTTCGTTCGTTCCACCAGCGCATAAATTTGTAAAAGCACTTCTAAATGGCTACTTATACTTTTCTGTGCGGCGGTGGAGTTAAGTTGAATTGTGCTCATTTCAAGAACGTTTGTTCCGAAAAATGTGAGAAATTTGTTCTTATTTTGAGTTGTGTAATCATTGTTTAATTATTATACCCTAGCAGATGGTTTTTCCAAATTGTTCAGATGTATATAACGCTAAGAAGCAAGCATCTCCGACCACATAAAGTGTATATATTCTTGATCTGCATGGCGAGCTGAGCTGATTGAGCCATGTCAGTCTGTCCGTATGAACGCACAGATCTCAGAGATGGTAATTGACTGGGGATTGACTTGTATAGGACAGAAACTTCTTATACCTGCTGGCAGATCAAGTTTATTTTCAACGTAATTTCAACGCCCCCTCCAGTCCCTGGAATTTGGAAAAAATATTTCCCACAATTGGTAAATGGTGAAGATCAGATGAGCGATAGTCGAATTATAGGGAAAACAATCGCTTATGCTGGGCAGCACCGGCTGAAGCAGCGATGGGCAGCACTTACTAGTTTTGGGAGGTACAGAATATGTTATAGTCGGGCTTGACCGACTTTCTTTATTGTTTTGGTTACTGATTCAGTTTGATTCGGGTGTAACGGTTAAAAAATATGGTTTTTGTTTTACATAATAAGGGACCTGCCCTAATTTTCATCAAAGTAGTCAACTAGCTGTCTCAAAATCAAAGGTTAATTATAACCCAATTCGTTTTGCATCGGAAACCTTCAAAAACCAACTACATAGTCCCCAATTTATATCCCCAAATTGAAATCAAATTATAAATAAGCAAAATAATTAAATAATTCATCAAAATAACCTCCAGCCTCCTTGCTTGAGTAGAAACAAGCAAATGCATAAAAATGGGTGAAATACTTGTGGTTAAAGCCACATAAACTTCATCCCATAACCCCTCGGCAAATCACGCACGCACACGCAAAAACTATGCCACATAAATCATTTTGCAATTGAATGCGAACGACACTGACGGACGGATGGAGGGCAGCCCTGGAAAGAGTGGGAAGTATGCGATGCCGGTGCTTGGCCTATGACCGGGTAGCCGTTACTAAAAGTCAGCCGAGTGCAGATGAGAGGCATTTTTGGGGATTTGCTATTAGTTTTTTTTTTTTTTTGCATAGCACAGAATTGATGGGTTAATGGAGGTGGGGGGGATGGAGCACAAGGGCACTGGGTCACTGGTGCGCTAATCGAGTTGGGAAACAGGATAGGATATTGAAAGTGCCAACTCATTGATGAAAAAGCTTTATTCATACACACATATTCAAATCTAACTGCAACATGAAGCTGGCGTAGGATCACGTCCCGAACGCTTGGTGATGGACAGACGAGTGAACTCCTCAGCCGTGGTGGGATGTATACCCACAGTATTCAGCAGGGTTTTGACCGTCAAGCCCGATTTCAAAGCAGCCGCAAAGCCCTGTATCACCTCACCAGCCACCGGGCCTATGTAGTGCAGACCCAAAATCTTTTGGTCGCCCGCTATTTCAGCCACCGCCTTAAGATAGCAATGACGTACACTTTTTTGCGGTATGAAGAACTCGGTGGGCTTGTAATAGCCATGCAGCACCTCAATATTATCCACACCATGCGTCTCGATGGCCTGCTCTTCCGACATGCCCACACAAGAGTATTCCAGGGGTGTAAAGACAGTGGTGGCCACATCTGCATAATCCATCAGCTGATTGGAGTTGGCAAATAGACGTCGGGCTAGCAATCGTCCGGAGAGTATGGCCACTGGGGTGAGCTCGGGCCTGCCATAGATGATGTCACCCACAGCGTATATGTGCGGTATATTGGTGGCTTCCTGGGCATCTACCACAATTTTGTCGTTTTTAGTCTTGACACCGGCTGCGGGCAGATTGAGATCTTCAATCAGACCCTTCCTACCAATGGCCCACAAAACAGTGTCAAAGATATCGCTGCCATCCGTATTGGTTGAGGTATTGCGATAGTTTACCAACAAACGTCCATCGCTCTGTCGTTCCACCGAACGAGGTACGGTAGTGTTGAGGAAGTTAACACCGCGCTCCGACATCATCGCTGCCAACAGCTCGGACATTTGCCGATCGAATCCACGCAGCACTATGGAACGCACCATGATCGTTGGATCATAGCCCAGCCCTTTCAGAAAGCAAGCGCATTCCAAGCCCACATAGCCCGCACCCACCACCAAAGTGCGTCCTGGTTCCTTGTCATAGCTGAAGATATCATCACTGGTAATGCCAAATTCCATGGCTCCTGGTATGTTGGGATAACGTGGACGTCCTCCCACTGCCACCACCACATACTTCGATGTGACGCTCTTCCTAGTGCTATTCTTAGTCTCAAACTCAATGGTGTGAGAGTCCAAAAAAGTTCCCTTCGAGTTGATATACTCCACTTTCTTGTCCCGCAAATCCACTCGAGTGACCCAGTTCACGGACTTGATATGATTCTGCACCGACTTGACCAACTTCTTCCAATCGGGCTTAATATTCTGATCGTTGACATTCCAGCCGTAGGCCACCGCTTCGTGCACAGCCTCGCCCAGCAGTGAAGCCTGGTGCATTAACTTCTTGGGTATGCAACCCACATTGACGCAAGTGCCGCCCACACCCCATTTGGTACCAAAGGGTGTCGGTGTGACATAGTCGAAGCACAAGACTCGTGCTCCATAATCGACTGCTTCTTTGGCACAGGCCAACCCAGCAGAGCCTCCGCCTAGGACTACCAAATCAAAGTCAAATTTGGCAGGGACAGCCAGGTGCCGCTGGAGAGTGAGAGGACGTGTAAATCTTGAGACTCGAAGTAGCTTCCATAGCGTCATTTTCGATGAAGAATTTGTTTAAAATTGTAAACTTGGTAAAATATTCTAAAATAGTACAACACGAGATTTATGGTCACATTATTTATAAAGAGAGGCCAACTAGATTCATTAGAAAACCACTGAGAAAAATAATGGTGCTGCCAACTTTCTTATTGCACAGTGGTCGAGCGTCGCACAATTCCAAATTATCAGTAACAACATAAACTTAAGCTTCACTAAGTGAAGGTGTTTTGTCGTTCGTAAATAAGTACAAGTGCTGGTCGCTTGTCCGCTTTTATGATAATGCGGTGAATATCGGATGGCAGATGTTCCAACGAAGTCGTAAACAGTTTGATGAGCTTATTGTGTTCGTGTAACATCTGCTGCAGTTGCTGGAACATTTTGTTTTCGTTGTTTTATCTACTTTAGTAGAAAGAACAACCAATTTTATTTAGCATATTATTATCAATGGTTTCATAGATGTAACGCGATGGCTGATAGATGCGAGTTACGGATCTGGTATTTTCAACATTTTTTTGGGAAATTTCTTCTTTGACCATCACTGGTTTAACAATGTTACTTCAATCTACTTTTTCTTAAAATTTATTTTATTAGTCCACTTATTTCTTCGTTAGTCAAATGTTTTATGGATAAATTTGGTTACGGTTTGTCTATGTTATACGCGTATTTCTGAGCAAACATAGACTATCTAGTATTCATTTTAATGTGATTACTAACTTTTGAGTTAACATAAATACCCCCAGAAGAATACTTTTCGAATGTTCGTTGGGAAAACAAACAAAAAACCAAAGTTTACACGAAACCCGACTCGGAACTGGGAACAGGGCCTAAAGTTTTACATATAATTTTGAACTAAGATTACTCCTGTTCGACAGCTAGGATAATCCCCAGTCAAGTCAACAATTTTTAGTTCATTTTTTCTCTAGTTAAAAAGAGAGAATTTGTTAATAATATGGCGATTTAAGCAAACCCTCATAAATCTCCTTAAGTGCAAGAGTGCGAATATGACTGTGTTGTCTTAAAGGTTTATTTGACGCTAGATTAAGAAGGCATGTCGTTAGTTTTCAATCGTTGGATCGCCCGAGTTCGAATACCCGAAGATGAATCATAAAATCGCAAAGTCGACCAAAGAGTTATCAGTAATAATGCAGCTTATCTTACTGACATTCAAGTGCAATATTATGACATACGATAGACGACTTTTCCCTTCGATAACAAAACCGCAAAACACTGTGAAAGCTGCTTTTTAGGACCACAATTGAGCACAAATAATACAATTTTAATGCTCAAAACCTCCATGAATGATTCTTGGTGAATATAATAAAAACCTTTAACGCGACTGACGAATCATTAGATCGCTAGAAAAAAATAAAAAAAAGGACAAAATCTAGTAAAAATGCAAAGAAAGTGCCATTAGGTCCACCATCTCCACTTGTAACCAATAATAGGAATGCTAGTCCAGTAGAGCTACTACATATTCGGAATGTGTAAGTCTTGATCCAGAAATCGTGAAACATGTTCGTAGGTAGGTAGGTAGGTAGTTCCGGCTGACCCCAGATGGGGTCACACATTGACCTTAGGGTCCTTAATGAGGCCGGGTGATTATTTGGGTACGTTTGTCTTAGAAGTCCAGGAGGATTCTTGTCGTTTTGGCAAATGCCAATAACTGTTTTGGGGGTCTCTTGGCCGCTTCCTCCAAAGAAGAGAACCGTGGGGTGTGCAGAATTTGTAATCTTGTCGTGGCAATTGCTGGGCAGCTGCAAATTAGGTGTTCTAGAGTTTCTGCGACTCCAGGTTCCATACATTTCCTGCAGGTGTCCTCTGTTGTTATGCCTAGCTTTATCGCATGAGCGGCTGCTAGGCAGTGTCCCGTTAGTATGCCAATGAGCAGTCTAAACATGTTCGTATTAAACTCTAATTGAAATTTCCCACCAAACATTCGGGCAGTATACTTTTAGGGGCATTTATGTAAACTCCAAAGTTATTCTGTAAACACATTAGAAAAGAATACTAGATAGCCGAAGTTTGCTCAGAAACACACTAATAATACCGACAAACGGTAACCAAATTCATCTAAACATCATTTCTCTGACGAAGAATATAGCTGACTTATATTATAAACTCTAGGAAAAAACAGCACAGAGGTGACATTTTTAAACCAGTGTTGGTTAAAGTAGAAATTTCCGAAAATAAGTAGAAAATTGCAGATCTGTAACTTTCATTTACCAGCCATCGTGTTAAATTTCTGGTATCGTTGGTTTTAATATATTAGATCCTGCTTGTCGCTATCGAAATCAACTAGTTTATATAATATCAGACGGTCCATTAGTGAGCCTTTTCTTAAGTGAGCAAAAGCGGTTTATTGGCCATATCTTTAGCTTTTTGGGGTCTCAGAGGAAAACCAAGTAAGAGGTAGTGCTATATGCGATCTGATCGAAAGTATACGCTAGGTTATTTCCCAGGTTTTTTTCTCACTACAGCAAGGTGACCGACTTTCTTCCTTGTTTGTTCGGCTCTTAGTAAACGATCCTTACGCAACTTTAAGATACTCTTTACAATATTTTTACTGGATACAGTGTATGGAAAACAGCCTTTCACATATGCAATAGAATTCCATATATTTCCTTTAAGAAAATCTGTGAGGAAATGTTTTTTTTTTTAGCTTAGTTTCGCCCACCTCGTCGCCACTTACCATGCGCCCTGTGTTGCGCCGCCCCAACTAACCTAAACCATATACAAATCTAGTAAAATGGTGAAATGTCAGTTTCAATGATTTATGTTTTTCTTTTTTTTTTCTTTCGCCCATGGACCATTTGGAATTTTTTGGCAGGCCGTTGCTTACCCAGTTTCCTGCAGTTCCCTGGTTAACCTCCCCCCTGTCATCCATCGCCAGCCACCTAAATGGCGTTCTGGTCTGTTGCCTGCCCAAAACCCAATCCATGTCCATGCTTATCCTAATTTCTAATCTAATATTTTTGCGTACGCAAAAAAAAGAAAGAAAAATTGAACGAACGAGCGAACAGTAAGGGAAATTCTTTGCCTTGTCTACTTTTGGGTATGATTTACTTTTGCGGTTACGGTTTCTGGTGCGTTTGACCGCAAATATTTAATGGTTTTATTTTTCCTCAGCTGCGATTCATTTGTTTATTTTTGGCATATTTATTAGTTGACCCAGTGTTTGTAGTGGTAATCCCAAGGTTAAGCCGGTGTGACGGATGGGCTCAACGTTCCAAGCCATCGGCAATCTTTTTCTTGTATTCCTTTTCGCATCCCGACAACGGCCGGCGAATCTCCCGCTTGCGAATTATTAAGTCGTGCAACTTCATCAGTTGAGTGATCAATATAAGGTGTATGATGCCATAAAGTAAACCACCAAAAAAGACAGCAGCATAGTAAGCAAAACAGAGATCACTCCACCACAAAGACCACAAGAGAGCAACGAAAAACAAAAGCAGTTCCTCGAAAACGTAAAGGTTCCACATGACCATAAAATCAGCCAACACGGTTAAATAAGGGAGCTGCGAAAAGTATAATTAGACATAGAACTGGGAAAGATAGGTCCTTGGGCTAACCTGTAAAATGGCTGGAATAAGTAGCAACAAGTTGATCCACACATTCAGTTCCAAAACATATTCACTTAAATCATTGCGTTCAGCGGGCAGCCTAATCTCTGGCTGCTGAGGAGCCATAACTTTGCCCACTATGGGAATCATGTGCCAAAGACTCACATATTCAAGCGGTACTGCGGAAGAAGAGGAGAGACTTGGCGGGTTTTGCTGGCTTAGCTTGGGTTCACTGTACTTACTCTCCACAATGCGCTTTATTTTCTTGTATACTCCAGACAAAAAGATATTAAAGACTACCAAATTAACAACAGATAGAATAAACATTTTGATAAAATTTTTATGAAAAACGAAAAACTGATTATACTTTATACAGCTTTGGGTTGGAAGGAAACAGTTTAATCAAATATTTAGATGAAATGAAATTGAAGTATAATGAACTAGCTACTGGAGATAGGGAAAGCTGGTACTAACTTAGATTAAATCTTATTTAACCTAAATTATACGACAATTCGTATCAATAATTCAGGGATGCAAACCACTCGAAAATGTGTACTAGTTCGGTCAGTGGTTCAGACAGTTTTTAAACCGCGGTTTCGGTTCAATACTTGGTTTTTGGAGCTAACTGAACAGCGGTTTCGGTTCAGTTCAGTGGTTCACAAAGGCACATTATGAAATATTATGATTTTTATACCTTTGCAAAGGGTACTATAATTTTCCCAGAAGTTTGCAACGCATAGAAATATTCATTTCCGACCCCATAAACTATATATATTATTGATCAGGGTGACGAGCTGAGTCGATTGAGCTTTGTCCGTCCGTCTGTCTGTCTGTTTCGAGCTGAAATTTTGCACAGAGCCTTCTTTTTGCTGCACACTACTAATATGTCGGAACCGACCGGATCGGATGACTATATCTCATAGCTCCCATAGGAACAATCGGTCGGAAAACTAGTTTTAGTATGAGAAACTTTTTTATTTTCAATGGAAACGTCTCCAAACTGTAATCGTAGGTTTTATATGTTTTTTTATAATTCTACCAAGTTTTATCAAAATCGGACAACTATATGGTAAAGCTGCCATACAAAAGATAGGTCTGAAAAACAGTCTTAGTTAGAAAAACTTTTTTGTTTGTAATGGTAGCTTCCTGCAATTTTGTATTTGTTTGTTTCTTGTCCAAATCGGATGACTATATCATATAGCTCCCATACGAACGATCGGTCGGAAAATGGGAAAAAGAGTATTTTTTGAAAATATTTAAGCGAACACTTGCAAGGGTATAAAAACTTCGGCACAGAAGAAGTTAGCTTGGCTTTCTCGTTTGTAGTAATGTGACTTTTCAAACACTTTTGAAATTGAATTCCTATAATCCATTTGAATATCTTTAAAATCCTTAGAAGAATGTCCAAAGTTTATTATGTCGAATTTTCGTCTATAAGTTCTTAAAGGAATGCACTTCGAAAAGAGAGAGTATACAAATTTTCTCAGGGAAACGATTAAAAATCCCAAAAAATCGTCGGGAAGAGCAAAGCGATTCCCACTAAATCTCGTCAGAGGACTGAACCCAACCGAACCGTTTTTATTTGTGGTTTTTCGTTAGGTTCAGCATTTCTGAAAGAAAGTTGGTTCGGTTTACGGTTCAGTTCGCCAGCTGGAATAAGCGGTTCGGTTCAGGACCTGTTTGCATCCCTGTAATATATAGTGTGGGTTGAAAACCATTGTCGAACCCAAGCTGAACTTGATATAGATTTTAACTTCTTTGAGATAGGGTATGGTTCTTAAATTTGTATTCCCGTTACCGGTCTAGTAAAAAAGGTATGCTAATTTCGTGCAAGTGTATGTAACAGACAGAAGGAAACATTTCCAACTCCATCATATATATATTCTTAATAAGCATCAACAGCCGAGTCGACAAAGCCAATTCCGTTTGTCTGTCTTTCCTCATGAAAGTACAGCTGTTAGAGTTGGTAAGATATGCAGGACTGTTCTGGTTTTCACTTTCGACAAAATATATCGATTTTGAACTTGTTTCAGTGGTTGATGTACAAAGTTGTTGGAGTAAATCGGCTTTAAACATTTTAAGTTGAGTCCGTCGTACTAAATTGAAGTAGAAAGTTAAATTATTGATAAGGATTACCCCGACTTATTACCACTGAAGTGAAATCGGAACATGCCTGATAGATTTTGATAGTTTATTTTAAATTTTTGTCATGCTCCCCATCTTTCCCGCAAGTTTAAAATAAAACAGCTAATTTCTACAAAGTTTGTAGATAAATGGATCATACATTTAAGGAATTAATATGGATAGGATGAATGATATTTACGTTATAAGCAAAAGAAACTACATAATAAAGCATACGCTTTCGCTGGTACAGAATATATTACTCAAGTGCTGGGACGACTTTCATGTTTTTTTCAGTGCTGCCAACCCAAGACATTTTTCGGAGCTCCGGTTTGCTTGTTCGAACCCAAATTTACTACTGGTAAAGGTTCAAAACCTTAATATTCGATGTTTTTGGGCGAAGGTTTTGGTTCAAACCTTGGTTCAGCACATACTTGACACAATATACAGATACGAAATTTGCAATTAATTTATCTAGTAACTAAATAAAGCTTCTTTTAGTAGTTAAGTGTTCTTAAAACCGCTTTCCACCTAAATTCTACTCAAATCATATGGGAATCGGGTCTATTTTGGGTCGAAATCGGTATATGAAACACATGCGAATATTTAAAATATAATTTACTAATGTTTAGCTCTTGCTTTTGTGAATCATTGAAAAAGTTTTGGCTCGGTTCAAAACCGGCTTGCAGCTCTCCCTTTTTTATATACGTTTAATGGATATGACAGTCATTTAATTAACTTAGTATCAACATAATGTAGGTGGCTATAACTTTAAAGCTAGACACTAAATTCCAAAATGCTTCGGTGGCCTGAGAGGTTAAGATGTCGTAGCCAAAACCAAATGTCCTGATAAATAAAAAGAGTACGTTATAGTCGCGCTTGACCGTCTGTCTTACATGTTTCATATTGTAATTGAGTAAATTAAGTCAAATTCAACAAGAATTCATATTTAAAAAAAAAAACAACCAATTTATATAAAACACACAAAACTAATTTTTGCTAACATTCTTTTCCTCTTCTTTCAGGTAAGTTAAATTCAGCAAAATATGCCAAAAAAGTTGTAAGTATATAGCCTTAATTTCTGTCAATCTCATTTACATAATCTTGATATAAAACTCTGTGCAAAAGTCCAGAAAAATTTAAATAAACGAATTAATATCTGAACATTTTTGCACAACAATGAAAATTGCCCGGGCAACAATCACACGACGAGCACAACAACAAAATGAGGAAGGCAAACCTCACCCAAATTGAGGCGATAAAAGTTTTTCTCAATTTAAGTATCTCATGGTGAGGCCTAATGTGCTGACAATCGTTGAGAAGCCAAGCACTCAGACAACGCAATGAGCACAAACTTGGGACTATCTTTGGCATAATTTCAACTTTAAAATGACCAAGAATCGAGCCTAGGCAACCACCGGCAGCAGGCGGAGAAGGAGAAGGAGAATTACGAGCGCAACTTTTCGAAAAGTTGTAAAAAATGCAAAAGTTTTACCAATAAACATTAGAAAAAGAACTTTTTGTACGCCGACTCACCTTACACATTTTTTTTATGATTTGAATTGCCCAGTTTCAGTTATTTTCCTTCCTTCCGTCTGGTAGTAGGCATAAAAGAAGTGCTTCTCCACCTAGCGACAAGTTTAGCAACAGAAAATTAAGAGAACAAATGAAAAGCTATCATTGCTTCGAGTGTTGTTGTCCCGGCAAACGAAGGCCACTGCGAGTGCCACTTTGAGATTCCAAATTCTGGATTTTGTGCTATGCAAATTATATACACAAAAGGCCAAATAATTCATCAAATATTAATTAAGTTTGCGCCTAATTAGTTTGATTCAATGTTAAATTCACCCGGCCAGAGGCCCATGGGGCAAAACATCAAAAAGGTGTTGGCTCCATGCTGGAGGGTTGGCGCTTCGTCTCTTTTACTTAGGGCCTCCAGAAAACTTTCAACAAAGGTCATTCCCGCCATGAACGGCTACAAATGCCTAATTAACGCCTAATGAGAGACGACGCGACGTTGGCAGAGACGAAAACGAACCAAAAGTTTCAAGGCGAAAATTACAAACAAAGAAAGGAGTTCAGGTTAAAAGTCGAACATTTTTTAAACAAAATGGTTAAAGAAATGTGGGTAGAGTTAAGCAAGGAATGCGGTAGAATATTCTTACAATTGTCAGAGCTCTAGAAGGACCGAAGGGGAATTAAACAGTTTTGTGTTAATGTTTTAAGTTAGGTTATTCGGAAGGTATACATTAAATGATAATTTACACGTACATTACACTTACACGTACATTACACGTGTATATTATTGGATTTATAAGGCCAAGCCGAGCTTCTCTCTTTCATTTTATGGCTAGCTGGAACCTGTAGCAAGTGAAGATGACCGCTTGTGTACATATTTTTTTGGCTGTATTTGCAATTTCTGATCTTTGTATCGATTGACTCATATTCGGTTCAATGCAGTGAAATTATTTCTAGAAGATATTGTGATTAATAAATGTGTGTGTATTCGATGGTAGCATCTTAAAACTTGCAGGCTATTAATATTATCAGCTTTAGCACAATAATGCCGCTCGTTTTAAATTATATAGTTAGTTAGCTCAGTTACTCACTCACTCACTCACTTTAAAAATAAATCACATTGAGGATTATTTTGACGCTTTTTTTTATGATTTACTTTCATAAGTGATTACTATGATTACTCAAAAAGTATACGAAACTGGTCCGAAGAACGAGTAAAAAACGAGAAAAGCAGCGGCTAGGGTACCATTTTTTCCGACTGAAGTATTACTTCGAAAAAAAAGATCGGAGATTTTCTAAAACAAACTTCTGAACTATTTTTGACGAAAGCTTAGTGTCTGAATTGGATATGAATATGCTTTATGTTGTTTTAAAGGGTAATTTTTGGAATAGGTTAATGTTTTTCATTACTTTTCGACACTTTATTATATTATTTCATAACTACTAAAAGCGCTATGATATCAGAAATGCGTAAGTGTAGAATAATTAGGAGCACAATGGTATACACCCTATTTCATTTTGTGATTTTATCAATTGGCGTACAAGTAGTAGTAGTAGTAGTATTTATTTTTGTAACGCATAGAAGGAAGCATTTCCGACCACATAAAGTATATATATTCTTGATCAGCACGACGAGCTGAGTTGATTTCGCCTTGCCCGTGTGTCCGTCTTTCTTTGCTATAGCCTCCGTCAGTTTTAAAGCTATCGCGACCAAACTTTGCACGAAGTCTTCTGATACAAATAGGCTGCACATTGGACGGAACCGACCGGATCGGATGACTATAACATAAAGCTGCCATAGGAACGAGGGCAGCTAGTGAAACAACTTTTTTGTTTTACAATGCAAACGTCTCCAAACTTTGCTAGTTTTCTATGCTTCTTCATAATTCTGCCAAATTTGGTCGAAATCGGACATCTATATACTACTGTGGGCAAAAAGTAAAATAAATTTGTTTGTAGAATGAAATATCTTTATTTATTCTTCTAAATCAATTTCATCCCCTTCAATGTAATCCCCTCCCGATAAAATACACTTATGCCAACGTTTTTTCCAATCCTCGAAACGTGCCAAATAGTCCCTTTCCGGTATAGCCATCAGCGCTTTCTTCGATTCAGCTTTTATCTCCTCAATCGACTCGAAACGCGTTCCCCGAAGTGGTCTCTTGAGTTTTGGGAATAGCCAGAAGTCACACGGAACGATATGCGTCGAATTTTTGGCGAAATGGTCACGAAGAACGAGTGCAGTGTGAGACGGTGCATTATCGTGATGCAAAAACCAAGAGTTGTTGGCCCATAATTCTGGTCTTTTTAGACGAATTGCTTCACGCAAACGACGCATAACGCTCAAATAATATTCCTTATTAACAGTTTGGCCGGATGGAAGGAATTCATAGTGCACCACACCACGAAAATCGAAAAAAGCTGTCATCATGACCTTGATTTTTGAACGACTTTGACGTGCTCTTTTCGGTCTGGCCTCGCCTTTAGCACGATATTCTCTGGCGTCAAAGTTGCCTTATTTTTGTAAACTTGTAAATCCAACAGACATTTTTCGATAATAGTTCCTTTCATCCATGCTTTTCGTTTGAAATCATAGTCAACTGGTAGTAATTTTACATTCTTAAGTCGATGCAGACGCTTTGATTTTCCAATTAAAAATCATAAGAGAGCATTACTGTAACACGCCCCTCACTAAACTTGCCTTTCAAACACTTATTACCGCAATTTTGTTTGTTCACGTATCCATTCAACCAGAATTGAGCTTCGACGCTGAACACAATTTTGCGGAAAAAAGTGGATGAATTGGAATAATATATGCAAGCGTTTTTGATTTGTCGATTCATGGTTAAATTATAGACCCAACTGAACATGTTTGACAGTAACAGGCTGCCTATTTTGATACCGTATCACTGGAATTAGGCAGAAAGATCTGTAATATGTATAATTAATCAGATCAGCATGATCTTGTGCTGAACGCGTCCATTTTTCGGCTATTGAGGCTGATGACTCACAGCTGATGCTTCCCTCTGCCTGTTACATGCCTTTGCACCTATTTTTTTTTGTACTCCGTGTCACAGAGTCGTCTGTGTAACTCTGGTAAAGAGTACAAATGCGAAATGTATTTAGGCAAAAATTCACCATAATTACTGGGGAAAAGTCTAATTAAATTGTACCCCTGCTATGCATTCTCTTTTATTATATTCAGCAAATTTTATTTTCATCAGGCTTATTTCTTTTTAGTTTTGCTGTTGCGATTGCTGTCATAGATTGTCAACGTAATACCGTGAATATTGATCAATTATTTCCCAGTGGCCACTGGCGCCGACCTCTGGTATACCTAATTGTTTTTAATTTCAGCACGAGTTGTCATCGTTTTGATTTTATAGTTCTTTCAAATAACATGCATCCGGTAAATTAGCAGAAAACCAATATTTGGCAAAAACCAACAAAGACTTTTGCCTACCAACACCAAAATCACAACACAACAAAAAAAAATCAATAGTTTATTTACGCAGAGTTTGTGTGTTGTGTGGAATATTTGCAGTTGGGAAACTTTTTATAGCAATTATTTAATTTGTTGTCGATTTTATGTAGTATAAAATGTTCAGTTTTACTCTTTTATTACTTTTGTTTTTTCTACATCGCTTGCTGTTGTATTTCTCTCGAAAATGTTCATTCTATGGACAAATATTTAATTTCGTTTATTGAAGTATTTGCTTTTGGGTTTGGCTTTCAAACCAGTTTACTCTTAAGGGCGGGCGCACGCACACTCACACGTGTGCCAAATATCTTGACCAAATGAAAGGCTTTCTCAAAGGCCTGACCGGGTTTTTATTGAAGTTTCGTGCTGTGTTTGTTCTTGGTTTTGGGCTACAAAAATTGTATTAATTAATTTCAAATTGTTGTTGTTGCTTCGTTCTTGAAGTTTATATCAAAATTCAATTAGTTTTTATGGGTTTGATTTGCTTAGTTTTCCTTTCGGAATTAGTTTACTTTTCCCATTCTGATTTCTACACTTAATTAGCTGGGCCCAAAAATCGTTTCTAATATTCATAAACCAATTTACTAACGCACGCCCCAGAAAGGAGGGCCATAAAAGTTCCAATAATCCATAAAGTTGGTCAGTATCTAAGCGAGAATATATGGCTTGAAAGTGATTTTAATTGCCCAGGAATATTTTTGCCGAATTACAAACATAACTAGTAAATGTGGGGTGGTGGGAGGTGGCTTATAAAATTTCACACAATATTTGGCCTGAATACTTTTTGAAAAACCAAACAAAATAGCCTCAATTAAAACCAAGACAGGCAAAGCAAAGCAACATTTTGTGCGTAGATAAACCCACTTAAATCCCCCCACTTTTTGAAAAACATGAACGGCTTTGTTTTGTAGTCTGTTGGCGAATTGAAGTATACGACATGTTGGCCACATTTATGGCAAGGCGTGTGTATGAGAGTGTGTGTGTGTGTGTTTTTGTGTGGTAAAGTGCGAATTACAACACTTCCTGCTGGCTTTTCAAGTTTGGCTTTATTTTATGAGCATTACATTTTGCAATGAGACTCGAATTTTTGGTAGAGGTTGTGAAGGACTTGGAATGCTCTAGCAATGAGTGAAAACTTGAAAAATGTAGCTCGTTGAAATAATCACTTTTTTGACAAAAGAAAGAGTAATCTTAAAACTCAGAAAAATCTGCAAAATTATAAAAACTAATTTAAATATTACAGCTAGTTGACTGAGGTTATCTAAGGAATTTTGAATTAACCTCATTTTGTTATCAATAACGAGAGCGTAATTTAAAGTCAGCCCTCCCCCGACTTCGAAATATCCTTAACTCAGGGCAATTAGTGTTTAATAACCTCATGCGGCTCAGATAAGTATGCTACGTTTTTTTAACTCTGCCATTTATTATCCGTTCTTTATGAAAATTTGTGAGATTGTAGATATTGCTCGAATACACTACACTGCAAAATCTGAGCTTGATATCTTACAAAATGTAGGGCGGGGGCGTGGCCAAAATTTGAAACAAACTTGATCTACTTGCAGACAATACTAGTTTACATTTAAAATTTGCTGGTTCTAGCTCTTGTAGTTTTTGAGATGCTAGGTGACTATATCGAGTCGGCTATTGATGCTGATCAAGAACATATATACTTACTTTATACTTTATGGGTTTGGAGATGCTTCCTTATGCCTGATACATTCATTCCGGTTACATACTTTTTACTCTTCGAGTAACGGGTATAAAATTCCCTAATACCTCAAGTAAAGTAGTGTAAATTCCATTGCCTTCATTCCGTACTTTTTAGGGCATTTATAAATTCACAAACATTTCGGCCAATTGAAATCAAATCAAGTTGAAATGCCGTACAATGCGTTTAATTGCTCACCAATGCTGACCAACAAAACTGTCCTCTGTCCCGCAGAGAAGATGCAAGCTTGAGTGTTTGCCGCAGTAGTTTGTTATTCAATCAGGCGCAATTATTTGCACAAACCAATAGGCAAAATGTTTGTGCATTAAAGCCGATATATTATTTTGTTCTTTTTTGCAATCGAATATTCTCATTAGCCATTAGAGACAGGAATCGCATGTTGTTTATTGATTGATGCGACAGCAGACACTCATTTGGTTTAATGTTTGTCTGTTGGCAATTAATATTCTGCTTAATGCGTTTTAATTGGTATTAAAACTGCAAATATTTCTGGTCTCAGCTTGCGTTTTTTATTTTTAGGCCCACAATCGGCTTAAAGGTTCATGTACTGTTCAATAATTTTGTTATGCATTCGCATAAAACTTGCAAAACTTTTATTGCCCAAAACCAGAAACGAGAAAATGAAAATAAAAATTTACATTTGAAAGTTTTGTGGTGTAAACGAGAGTGCGATATGTAGTTAGGCGTTGTGTTTTTGCGCTTACATTTGATCTAAGTATATCTAGAATTATTTACCTGACATAAAAGTAAGTTGAAATGCTTTTTACTTGTACTTGTGGCTGTGCCATTTGGTTTAGTAAGAAGGGGGGATAGTGAATGGTTGGCATAAGACACGTGCTTAGGTGGGAGGGGGCGATACTGAGAAGTTGGAGGAGAAATGCCAGACTGGTGTAAAGCTCTAGTCAGCAGAAATACTCTTGCAAAGCGTAAATCAAATCAAATCATATGTTTGCCATGCACAGATATATTTATTTCCTACCCTGTTAAGTAAAAGTGTTATTGAGTCTTAGAGAGAAAAACTTTTTTGTTTTCTATGTTATCTTTCCAAAACTCGCCTATAATAATTTAAAAAATAGAGGAAAGTTAACTTCGGCTCGGTGGAACCTCACTTTTCTATGGCAGCTATACTATATAGATGTCCGATTTCGACCAGAGTATGGAGACGATTGCATTGAAAACAAAATAGTTTCTCTCACTAGAACTAGTTTTTCGACCGATATTTCCTATGGCAGTTATATGTTATAGTCATCCGATCCGGCCGGTTCCGACAAATGTGCAGCGTATTTGGTATTTGGTTTGGTCGAAGAATATATACGCTTTTTGTGGTCGAAAATGCTTCTTTCTATGCATTACAAACATCTGGACAATTTAAATAAGCACTCTGCGAGGGTATTATAATGCTTTAGGAACAATTTGCCAAACTTTTTTATATTAGGGTAACGATCTGTAAATTGCGAATTGCTGTTTCAGAGAGTGCCCAGCCTATTAGGGTCGTAATTATTTTATCTATATATCGATATGTTTGATAAGGATTTGGGTGATTCCGATCTGGTATTTTATGTGCTGATAATCGATATTTGTGGAAACTACATATATATCCGGCAACAAAATTACTAAGGTCACACTGAAATCGGCAGTTTTTCATGCATTTGTCTCGTTTTAGTAACTTTTACTGGCGTAAAAGCATTACCGACTTTATTTCTTGTTTAGTATGAACAATCAATTCATTTTGAAGACCCGTATTCTGAAAGCAGAAATCTACATTTAGTCACAGTTTTAATAACAAAGTAAAATCACTTCTGTTTTACTTTGATGTATGAAAGTGTTTATAATTATTTCGAAAGTAATTTTTTGTCTATCTGAACACAAGTCTTTAAGGCTTAATGGAAGAAAACTTCACAACTAAATTACTTTGAAGACTGAGAAAACTAAGTCGATTATGTCTAGAAGTTATTCTAGTGAAGAGAGCAGATAAAGGGACCACTTGCACTGATCGTTACTAGTCTTATGGTATAAATTTTCTTGTATGAATATTCAATTTTTCAAATTCAAGAATTTCTTAGTAAAAATTCACTGTTAACTGAAGTGCAATCAGGATTTAGGAGAAAAAGAAGCTGCAAAACAGCCCTAGTAAACAAAGCTGATGAAGGTAAAAAAGAGCTGGATGAAAGCCAGGTTGTCTTCTTGACGCTCCTTGATCACAGCAAGGCTTTTGACACTTTGAGTCATGATATTCTTTGTACAAAACTCCATAATATTTATTATTTCACAAATACTTAAGCTAAACTTGTTAAATCTTACTTCACAGATATTTTACAGGCCGTGGTCTCAGCATAAGCCTCTGCGAATTTTCTAAGCCTCTCGCGAGGTGTTCCCCAAGGTACGGTCTTAGGACCTTTGTTGTTCTCTCTATAATTTAATGATCTTCCAAGTAATTTGTTTAATTGTAAAGTCCATATGTACGCAGATGATGTCCAGATATATGTCAGTCGTCTGTTAGTAAAAATTTTCGATTGTATTAATGTTAGTAACAACGAACTATAAAAAAAAGATAGGTAGGCAATTGGAATTTTACCCGCTGCTTGATAACATAATAGTGAAATGTTAACATTAATGTTAATGTTCTATTGACTAACATAAGAGAAGGCTATTTAACATTGATTTCACTTAGTAACGGGTATATAGAATTAGGACAGGGCAGACTTACTTTAACTTACGATCCGCTTAGACTCGATATCTTTAATATCCATATTAAAAACTAAGATTTTTGATATGATTGATTATGTTATGTTGCGAAATAACCTCAACCCTACTGCCCATTCTCCCATATATTTAAAGAACCATTGGGATTCTTCCTCACAGGTTGGCAGCTGTGGATGCTGGCTAAAACAAAACCAAGATACAACTACATTCAAACTGATGTTCCCTTCCACTGTCATTTCAACTCTCTGCTTATCCTTTTCATTGGATTTACCGATTATTAAGTTGGCTTTGTGCTCGACTCTCTACTGAAAAAGCAATTTAAAATTGTCTATAAGTCCCGTTTCGTTGCCACACAAATAATAAATCTTATTAAATGCAGAAAATTTGCTTTAAGACCCATAAACGAATTTTCCATCTTTTTTGCCTCAGCAAAACCCCTAAGAAAAGGGCTTAAAATGCCCGACACACACACGCAGACACACACTTGACTCATAAAAATACATGTACAATAAATCTAAGCCGATTTAATAAAAGGCATTAAAAAATATCTATTTTTCAAATGAAAAATATGAAATCGGCACAAAGTCAGCAGCAAAATGGGAAAAGGCCAAGGCAAAAAAGGACACACAACACACACACACACACAGAGTCACTCAAGTTGATTGGAAAAGTGGCAAAACGGATGAGGGAGGAAAGCCCATAAATGAACACTAAAGCCTAACTGACCACCCACACATGATTAAAAGCGAGCATTTTTGGGGCTCTTTGGGGTCGGGTCCTCGGCTACCTTTCAAGTTGACTAAATGACCATTCAAGCGTACAAGATTATCAATATGCATGGATCTAAGTTAAGTTCAAGTGGCGAAAAGGCCGAGCCGGAGTCCAAAATGAAGCATTTGTTCGCTTATTTAAGCAAAAAAAATTAAGGAAAAGTGGAGGAAATGCGTTTGTCTGCTCCAACTGCTGCCTCGTTATGCAACACTGGGACTGGCATGTGTTCTCTAGCATTTGCATCTGCATCTTCTCATCATAATTGCAGATACTTTTGCTGTGGGATGTGGATGTTCGCTTGGCTGCTTAAAGAACTCAATTAAGTGATGAAGTGCGTCGTCAATTTTCTGTCTGTGTGTGTGTGTGTGCGGTGTGGTGACGGGATGAAGGGAGAAGGGCAGGAAACGAAGAGAAGCATCAGCACTGAGGCGCATGAGCAGCAAGCGAAAATTGTGTAATGTAATTAGTTGTCGGTTGAAATAACTATGGAAACCATATGAAATCGAGAGGAAAGGCAACTACAGTCAAACTGCTCTAGACCGAACTTTAAGTTTAGAGAATTCTCTAAAGTCGGGTAGATTTCAAAGCAATTCCACATTCATTACTTTACTTTGCATGCAGAGGATTACAATAGAGCTGTACAGAAACGAATTAGGAAATAAAATTCACCTTACTCACGTTAATTTTTGTAGAGTTTTGCATCACTCACGAACCATGCACGATGCACGATAAGAAATCATCTCCATAAAAATGGACTTCACAAAATGATCCTTGATTCTTGTTCAATGCACCGGAGTCACAACGACAAACCAATTCCATACTGAGTTGACTTCTTAGCATTAATTCAAACAAGCAAAATATTGGGCCTTGTCATCAATTTTGAGAACATATACCAGGAAACCAGAAAAATATGTTTTCTTTACATTTGATTTGCTAAACTATTTGCTATTTGTTAAACCTAAAATCTATTTAACAAATTTTGTAATTAAATCATATTCACGATGTTTGATCTTAACTCACTCACAAAACTCTGTGTTTGCTCACGTTGACCTCGTGACACACGGTGACAATTTCGAATTTATGTCAACTTTTCAATTTCAAAGTATTGAGTATAAGTTTCATTCCTTGTTATACCCTTGCAGAGGGTTGAAATTGTCCAGATGTTTGTAACGCATAGAAGGAAGCATCTTCGACCACATAAAGTATATATATTCTTGATCAGAATGACGAGCTGAGTCGATATAGCCATGTCTGTCTGTCCGTCAAACCGTCCGTCTGTTTCTATGCGCTTTCTTCCGTCAGTTTGAAAGCTATCATCCAAAACTTTGCACGAAGTCTTGTAGTACAAATACGCTGCAAAAGTATAGAAACCGGTCGAATCGGATGACTATAGCGTATAGCTGCCATAGGAATGATCGGTCGGAAAAACAAGTTTTAGTGAAAAAAACTTTTGGTTTTCAAAGAAAACGATTCAAAACTAAAAGCTGCCACTCTAAACAAAAATCAAGTCAGCTTGGCCAAATAAAAAAATATGATGAAATCTATTTAAAATAATCACCTCCAAACGGCGCAGAAATTTTACTTCTTTATGGGTTCTGAAACGTTTTTTGTATTATTGTAGATCGATCGAGAAAGGACGATATTTTCAACGAGTTGTTACTGTACGGTGTCCACGGGGAGCTATACCAATATGGCATTCCTGACATAAAGCATTCATTGGATGATTTCCAGTATCCATTTGGGAAGTTTATGTCTGATATATCCATTTAATCATCCAACGGAGCTAAAAATCATCCAAAAGATATGAAAAATTGTGATCATTCTGATGATTTTACAGCTCCGCTGTATGTTTAAAAGTATATTTAAGACATATCCTTTTCCGATAAATCTTCTTTTTTCTTCTGTGTAGCAATTTATCTTAACTAGGGCCATGTTAAACGCTTTAGATGAAAAATCTGGTTACAATTTGTCGATTTTTGTTTCCCATTGGGTTTGTTTGTCTTTTCTCCATTTTCCTATACGAAAGTCAAATGCCGTTTCGTACTTTGTGTCTGTCCCAAGAGATCCAGCTCTTCTAATCTATGATGGAGGCCGAGCCACTACTTCGTCATTTTACGCAGGTTAGCCGCTTACACCGAAATATAATCAGAATCACTTGAAGGAATACCCGCATAATTTAAACTTTGTTGGTGCGATCACAATTGTTAATAGGTTCGTATCGAGTCAGATCTTTACCTAATATATGTCCGTCTGTCTGTCCGTATGAACGCACAGATCTCAGAGATGGTAAGAGATAGAGGTTTGACATGTATGGGACATATGCTTCTTGTGTCTGCAGGCAGATCCCGCCCCCGCAATTAAGAAAACACAACATATCTCCCACTGTTTTAAAGATAGATGGTTCGTTCTTTTGGATATATTTAGCTATCAGGATAACTTATCGATCCGCCAATGGTGAAGATCGGATGAACGGTTGTCGAGTTGTGCAGCAACAAAATTTATGCCGAGCGGATAATTTCGTTGGTACAGAGTATGTTAAAGTCGGGCTTGACCGACTTTCTTTTTTTGTTATGTACTTAATAAAAACTGATTATGTTGTCTTTTATTATATTTTGCCTGAAATGGAAAGAGTAGTTTCAGTAATTTAGGAATTTAGGAAAAACGATACAATAATTTGAAGGTAGCGCAACCAGAAGTGCCTTTTGGCATGCTGCATACCCCAGGGCTGAAGCACACACAAAAACCAGGGCCATAAAGTCTATTTTAAACGGTATTGACCGCTTTCGATAGAAGTTACTTCCTTCGCCATGCAATCGAGAGCGATCATGTCATTTCGATATACCCGACTACACCTGTGAATCATCGGTTAATCATTTGATATTAAGAAATTGGTTTTATATGCTCAGAAATATCAGTTTGATATTTTCGGACATGCCATTTTCAAGTGTATTTGCTCCGGCGGCATCATGTTCTTTGTGGACTACAACCATTTTCAATATTTCATTCACTAAATGTTCACAAATTTGACACAATTTTCTATGAAATGTCATTGTTATTTCGACCTCATTTTGTTGTGCAGGACCCCTCCTTCTTTTCCTCTTGCTCACCTGCACACCCAAAAATGCCGGTCACTAATTATGATTGATGCACTTTAAAATTGTTGGCAAATTATTATTGCCAAAAGGCATGATGAGAGAACCACCTCCCTGTCGCTTAACTCAATTAGTTAACCTGGCCGGGACTGCAATTTGCTGCTGCTGACGTTGACGTCCTGTCCGTCCAATGCTCCGTTCGTCCTGGCCAACTGTTGCAACGAAATTACCGCAAAGTTTTCTGTTTGCTGCATAATTAAAAAGTTTGAAAAGCTTTTGCCGAAACCAGGCAACCAGAGGCAGCCAGCCAGTCCGGACCTACTGCTGCTCACTCCTCCGTCTTCCAGCCGGCTTCTGGCCAACTATTATAAACCAGCGGTTATGCAGCGGTTGCAGTTTTTGCATGATTGACAACCCAACAGCCCGGAACTGAGGACCAGCCTGCCAACGGGCATCAAAAAGCTAGTCAAGGACATGCCAACGCATGTGCAGTTCTTTGTGCTGCATAGTGTGTGTGTGTGTGTGTGTGTGTGTGTGTTTGTGTGGGAGTGTGTGCGTGTTGCCTGGTAAAAATATTTAGAATTTTTCTAACAAGTTTTGCGCTTTTATTTTGCTCTCCACAAAATGTTTACATTTTTCATCAAATGAGTTTTTGATAATTAATTTTGCTGGGAGGGCAAGGAATGCCTTTTATTAGGGGAGTTCACTGTAATTAGAATTGTGCAGAAAGGGGACAAGGTCGCGGCTTAAGCAGTATATTCAGTTAAGTGGGAATCTCATGCAAAGTATTTGTTTTAGTTTCATTCCATCTTCATGAAATCGTTTTTATACCCTGTTCCCATTGAAAATGGGAAAAGGGGGATCATGAAGTTGTGCGAATGTATGTAATAGGGAGAAGGAAAATTTTCCGACCCCATAAAGTATATATATTCTTGATCATCATGAACAGCCGAGTCGATATAGCCATGTCCGTCTGTCCGTCTGTCCGTCCGTCCGTCTGTCCGTCTGTCCGTCCGTCCGTCTGTCCGTCTGTCCGTCTGTCCGTCTGTCCGTCTGTCTGTCTGTATGAACGCGTCGATCTCAGAGACTATAAGAGATAGAGCCACAAATTTTTGCACGAAGGTAGATTTATGCTGTACGCAGATCAAGTTTATTTCAGATTTGAAAAATTCCACCCCGTCCCCCTTTTATCTCCAAAAAACCTAGACCTCCTCTATAAATCCAAGACCTAAAAAGCCGTCAGATCCACAATTTTCAAGTTAGGTTTAGTATGCATCAAGCTAGGCCCAATATCTATCTATTCTGAAAAGTACAATCAGATCGAACAAAAAAACACCGGAGTTATAAGCGAAACAGTTGAGCTGATGAGAGCAGCGCCCCAGTTGTTGATCAGGACTAGAAAAGTATTGCCTACATTTAGGATGACATCTTCAAAAATTCAAAAACAAATAAATGAAAATAAATGAACAGGGTATTTTGTGGTCGGAAAACTCGACTGCAGCGCCCTTACTTGTTTCTTTTTGTCTAGATGATATAATGATCAATGGCAAATGGCTGTTTGTAAATAATGATTACAATGCTGTTTCGCAACACCCTCTGTTTCATCTAGTACTATTTGCATCTAAAACTCACAAAGAAAAGCGAAGCTTTTGATGAGTTGTCATCTATTTAATCATTTCCATAATTAAACTTTAATGAGAATTTAGTAAATGTTACGATTATTCCAATCATTTGACGTACGCCCCATTCTTCTTCTTCAAAAATATAGAATATATTTTTATACCCCCGTTACTCGTAGAGTAAAAAGGGTATACTAAAGTCGTGCAAATGTATGTAACAGGCAGAAGGAAGCATCTCCGATATCATAAAGTATATATATTCTTCATCAGCATCAACAGCCGAGTCGATATAGCCATGTCCGTCTGTCCGTCCGTCCGTCTGTATGAACACCTAGATCTCAGAGACTAGAAGAGCTAGAGCAACCAATTTTATACGTAAGCTAGTATTGTCTGTAGGCAGATCAAGTTTGCTTCAAATTTTGGCCACGCCCCCTCCCGCCCCCGCAATAAAAAATATTGAATAACTCCCACAATTTTTAAGATATCGTGCTCAGATTTTGCAGTGTAGTCTATGTGGCCAATATCTACAATCTCATAAATTTTCAAAAGGATCGCATAATAAATGGCCGAGTTAAAAAAATGTTGCATACTTATCCGAGCTGAGCTGAGTAACGGGTATTTCGAAGTCGGGCAGGGCCGACTTTAACTTACGCTCTCGTTTTAAATATAGCGATTTTGTTCCTCTTATGCCGATTGCTGATTTTGCGATTCTGCAAATCTTAACTCGACCTGCCGCTCCACTTGTATATCTCGCAGCGATTGAGATAGTTGCGCAGTCACAGTAGCATTCTGACGTTGACGGGAAGCTTTGCTTGAGTAAAGTTTCTTGACTTCCCGTTATATTTATTTAGTAATCAGAATCGGGCTTGACCGACTTTCTTTCTAGTTTTTTCATACTAGATGGATTTTGTAGCAATCTACTTCATCCACGTGGATTTGAAAACCATCTACATTTCAATGCATACTGGAATTCTTATGTATGCGTGCATATGATCAATCAAACATAAAAAACAAAAAAGTTTTTCTCACTAGAACTAGTTTTTCGACCGATCGTTCCTATGGCAGCTATATGTTATAGTCATCCGATCCGGCCGGTTTCGACAAATGTGCAGCGTATTTGGACCAGAAGACTTCGTGCAAAGTTTGGTGGCGATAGCTTTAAAACTGACGGATTAGATAGCATAGAAACAGACGGACAGACGGACATGGCTATATAGACTCAGATCGTCATGCTGATCAAGAATATATATACTTTATGTGGTCGGAAATGCTTCCTTGTATGCGTTACAAATATCTGGACAATTTTAATATACCCTCTGCAAGGGTATAAAAATAGAATATAAGCCTGGCACACGAGTATAAAGCTGAGCTAACACTTGGAGATCGAAGACAATGGGAGAAACAACACAACGAGATTATCAGAAGTGTAAAAGTCACAATGCGGCTCAGGTGGGAGAATGAAGCAAGACAGAGCGCTACTAAAAACTCCTACTCGAAGCTGGACTACGATATGGCAGAAAATAATTATTTTCAAGACAGATTTGGGTCATTGATGATATCAAATATTTTCAAGTCCCGAGTTGAAATGCTAAATCTGAACTACAAACCGCACCATCAAAATAAAGACATCATGTGCAATCTATGCAATTTGCGAGAACGAGAGGATGTTGAGCATTTTGTAGCCAGATGCCCTGTCCTTAAGAAAATCAGGTCAGGCATGCTTGGGAAGCCACGGCTTACTGAAAAAGAATGTCGCGATCTATTGACTGCAACTGGCCTGGGCTTGCGTCTTTTATAAGTCAAGCTATAAAATATAGGCAAAAGATAATATTAGAGGATTTTTAATCTTAAACTAGTTTTTGTGGAATCATATGTTGCCTTTGTTGATTTGATGTAAATGTAAAATTCAAATGCTTAAAGTTTCTTTCCTTTCACGATCGCGATACTTTTAAATGTTTTGTTAGCTCTAATATCGTCTCGATAGACTATCTTTGTTAGGCATCCTATATTTTTATAACGTGTTAAAAATGTAACCTACTATGAAAAAGATTTTTATATACATATGTATGATCGAAACGGCTTTAGGCTGACGGATGATTGCCAAGCCTACAATATGCCAAATTAAACTTACTACTACTACTACTATAATAGAGGGAAAATTCATCTTGTCTTGATTTTAAATGACAGTTTTAGTGTTTGTGTATTTTCTATACCATCCAAATTCCAAAAATTTGCACATTACAATAGTTCAGTACAATAAATCGAACTAGATCCATCGATTTCCGTTCATCGATTTGTGCTGGTGGCCATTTTCAATATGTAATAGTAAAATGCTTTTCAGAAAAGTCATCTAATGTGCCGTCCTCACTACAACTGCGCTTAGCATTTTCGCATTTTGGGCAAAATGTACATTTTTCCCCACACATACGTAGTAGGCCACTTGAGATGGCAGAAAAGTACATTTCCCAAAAATGTAGTCGCATTACTCGTTATGTATTCGATTGTTCGATAGTTTTTATTCGACTGTGGACTATCTTTAGTCGGTGCCCATCACTATTAATAAAACAACAAAACAACTGAATTTGATGCGGACAAGATGTACTTGTGTCAAACATTGCACCAAAGCACTGGGGGAATCCTAACTTTTGGAATCCCTGCACGCACTCAACAACCTTCTGCTGTGTCATGAAGTTCGGTGGCCGAAACTCATCTGCCAACTGGATGATGACTTCTCGGCAGAAGTTGTTCAAAATTGTTTTTGAAATACCGAACAGTCTTCCAACTTGTCGGTATTCTGCGGAGAAGCCCATTATAACGCAATTGCAATCCTTTTGTCCGGTAGTATAGCCACTCAAATGGTGTGTCTTTCCTTGCCAGACTAGGCCACCGAGTCACCAAAATATTAAATGCGCTTCTTTCACACCTTTCCTTGAAGAACTCGCTTGAGTTTTGGGGTACATCCTTTTCCCACAAAACCTACTTTTGTCCCGACACTGCGGGATGAATTCCGACGATGCTTTTCCATGAGCACGCTGGCACGCTGGATGAAAGCACTCCAGACTCTCGCCAACATTAAATATTCTGTGTCAATCATCGAAATTATGTCCAATTGATTGTCCATTCTCAATTTGTATTTTTCACTGACAGTTTGTTAATTGTCCACAAAGAACAGATGTTCTGAAAATGCAAATGCAGAAGCAACACAATGAGGACAGCAAACGACATTTTCAGAGATGACGATAACTTTTTTGAAAATGTGCTTCAGTGAGGAAGGCATATAATAAGACAGTGTTTCTATGCAAGCGGTCCACTTTACTCTTAATTTTTGGGCCAATTTAATCGATGTTTTCTTCTTCTGTTAAAGGGCGACTTTTTGCAAAAAGTCACTGAATATGAAACGGAAATTACTTTAAATCTACCCGTGATAACCATTTCCGAAAACAAAATGGTGTTCAGAACACGAAAATCATTTTGAATCGGCACTGAAAAAGTGTTTATCAGCGCTGAATTCAGACCAAAGCAGTAGTAATAAGTTAAGTCATGACTTATTTCATTAATGTTTTAAGTACTTACCATGAAACTCAGCCATGAGTTCAGCTCTAAAATCATGTCAGGAATCAGCTAATGTCGTGTGTTAAAATTATGTATGAAACAAACTCATATAAAGGCTACACTAAATGCAGTACCAGCCTTTTCATCTCCGGGTTGATTCATTACTGAGCAGAACTGAAGGGATATTAGCAAACTTAAAATGTGTGCACTGGCTACGTTGTCATTATGAGAATTTCTACATTTGCAATATGCCATTAAATTCGTTGATGAAATGAAGTGAACCAACCGTTATTGCGTTATTCATTATCCATACGCCTACACATTTGACCGAAGGGCTATATTTTCACTAACTGAAATTGGGTGACTGCCTTAGTTCTACATGTAGTTGCATTCACTTGACTTTATTGATGCCTTCAAGCACGCAAGCGTTCAAAACCAAAACAAAAGTAGAAAACCCAAACCAATTAAGCCAGCAAATTTAAGCCAACTCTCGTACACAGGAACCGGAAATGGCTCACGCCCAACTGCCAGCCCCCAGATATAATTAGTTAAAGACATTAAACAATGCCAACATTGGCAAGAAAATCAGGCTACAAGGTCTTCTAATGCAAAGCTCGCCCCCCCACTGGCCCCTGATCCACCATCATAAACACCTGCCGTTGAATCGTTGGTCTCCTAATGACAACTCATTAGGGTTTTGTTTTGTTTTGTATTCTTTTCATTTTTTGCTGTTAAAACTTTTGCTGCTACTACTTATGCTGGTTGTTGCACATGTGTAAAAACCACAGTGTCAACTTACATGGCGCTGAAATTTAGTAGTAGAAGAAAGTGGCCAACTCATACATAATCGTACATCTGTGTTTGTGGATGTGTAGGAGTGAGGAGCGCTTGCCCAGCCGCTCATTAATCATTTAAAACAAACAAAACGCAAGTGGAACGCAATTTGTTTTATCGTCAGACTCCCCTCGCTGATGGAACACGTGTAGCTCTTAATGTTGGCCCAACTCTGCACAGATTTTTGCGAGACACGAACAAACATTTATACACACACAAACACACCCAGCTAGACACCTGACCGCATGACATTAAACAATTAAAATAATTACGCAAATCTCTCATAGGATTTGTCTCACTTTGGTGTGAGTTTTGGCTCTGGAAATGAATACCCTGATAGAGGTCGTAACGGATATGGAAAGCAATTAGAATAGAAGTAAAATTCAGAATTTCAGTCTGAATTCAGTCTGATTAACGGACGGTTTCTTAGCAACTCCATTAATTATGTGACTTCTTCGATGCAATAACGGTTAAAAAATAGTTTGGGGTAATGAAATCATCCGCTTAAAGAAGTTAGAGAAGGCGAATGCTACACTCAGAAATAAAAGCAAGAACACTGTACTTGAATTAAATACAAATGGTGTCAATAGTACGGTAAGTACGAAAATACTTGGTTCAAGTACAAAATTCTTATTTCAAGTACGATTTTTTCAATTCCAAAATACTTGATTTTAGACTACAGATTAAGTATTTATAGAATTATTTAATAATCTTTTTGAAAAATCTTTTAAGTTATAATGGTCTCAAGTCAAGCCCGATTTACTCTCAAAATAGGTACAAAACGTTCTTTTGTAAAGTCCAGAAATTCCTCCATAACTCCATGACTAAAGTGTTAGAACCAATTGGGAATTTTGCACGCTTTGTGGAGCTAGCATTATAAGTCTATTATGTACTCAATTTAACATATTTTGTACTTGAACTTTGAAAATCTTCATTCTACTGTAAGTACAAAATGTACTTGATTTCAGAACGTTTGTACTCATCTCAATATTATTAAAAGACATATTTCGGTTTTAGAATGTTTCGAACTCATTTTAAGAACACTCAAGAACGAATCACTCTTGAAATTTAAAGTACAAAACGGTTTAAGTTCTAAGTACACAGATAAATAGTCTTTAATATTCTTTTAATCATCCAACATAGCTAAAAATCATCCAATTGATGATCATTTTTTATATCATTTGGATGATTTTCAGCTCCGTTGGACGATTTCAAGCTTATTTTAGTCTTATCCAGTCCAAATGGATACTGTAGTTCATTCAATGAATGTTTTTTAATCTAGCTTTTTAGTATGTCAAAGAAAAGTTTATATATCCTCTGGTGTTCCACAAGGCAGTCATCTTGGACCTCTACTTTTTAACTTATTTGTAAATGATTTTCCGATCACGATATTAAACCTTGCCTGTTTTATGAAGATCACCTCTTCTCCCACAAAGGGACTTAAGCCCTACCAATAAATGAAGCATGATCATCATTCTACCACTCAACAATGATAAGTGCGCTAATGTATGTTGACGATCTTAAACTATATTTGTCGAATAAGGATCCTGCTACCTTTGTAAGTGGTGCTTACTTAATTACTTTCATCATACTAAGCTTTATCTATTTGAGCATAAGATTGATGATTTCTCTTGTGAGCGCATGTAAATAGATGGTCAATTGCTGCAAATAAAGCTAAGAGTTTTCCTGACTTTACCAAAAGTAGGTCTAAAGAATTTGCATATCCAACCACATAAAATATATATATGTATATAAAAAGTTAATTGTCAAACTCTGTAGCAAGTTTTAGCCGGTTCCAGGTTCACACAACAATACAAAGCATCATAAGTGGTTGCCCGTTAACTATTAGTCTAAGAACCAATTTAGCTTGATTTTAAATATGAATCCTAAAAAATTTCTATAACTAATATTCCGCAGAAAGAATTATCAAACAAAAACTATTTATATTTTCTCGAGTCTTCTTAGTTCAAAATGAAGAAAGGTCTGTTCCTAAACTGTTGAATGAGAAATGAAAAGAAATTCTAACAATATTACTAAATAAACTAAAGAAAGACTCTTAGAAAATTGTTTTACCCGTCCGACCAGCTGTGCCCCATAGTCGCAGTCGAATTTATCCCTGACTAGAAGTGCTTTTAGCTGTAATCACTGCTTTCAATGGCTTTAATTTTCGATATAAATTAAGGGCATTCCCACTTCACCATTCTGAAAATTTCTCATTCTTCAATTACGGTTTTTTTCCCATTCTCTTTAATCGTTTTTAAATTTTTTTGTTTTATAGTTGTTTGATGGCCCAACTGCATTCGTATTTAGTCTGCATTTGTTGTATGTTCTGCAAATTAATTAAACTTTTAATTGACACGCCATTTGTTTAGCCATTTGCCATTCACAGTGTGTCACGCTCTTCTCGGCGATTCTTCTTCACATTCTGCTCCATGTTTTTTTTCTTTTTTTGATTGATGTTAATAATTGTTGCTAATTAAACCATTATAAATGGTATTTAATATTAGTTTTAGGTCCGCCGAGAGTTGTTTGTGGGGCAGCTAAAGTGGTAAATGTTTTAATGTGATATCCGATATTAATTATTCATTAGAACAAAATTGTAGTGTACTTATTTTTGCAATTGACTGCAGGTTATGTGTTGATTACTGGGGATTAAAGGGCCGACAGAGCTCCTCTAACCTAAGCCACTTTTGTAATAATCATGATAAATGACCTTCCACTCTCCACAATCTTTTTTAGTTTCTCAATTTCTCCTGCTGCAAACTCACTTTAAATGTCTTAATCCTCGTTACTAGCCAAAGGCTGAGGGCAAATTAATCTGCTGCGTCCGAGCCACTTTTAAACTAAAGCCAAATGGCTTAACTGCCCTTTATATGTGTGCTTGGATGTATGTATGTGTGTGTGTTGGAGGTCTCTTCTTTCTGTCAACCCGTCGGCGTCCTTCCCCATCCTTTCGGACTACTGCATTACTTGCCAAGGCAACCTGCAAAATGCCTGATAATGGATTATTCCATGCCATAAATGCAAATGCAGGCCAGGGCGCATAACTCTCTCGCTACTTTTCTGTGTAGGACTAAAAAGGATCCAGATCCAGCCAACCAAGTTGGCAACGGCGATGACGCCATTTTGTGTAGCAACAGTTTATACGGCTGCAAAAAGGAAAAACAAGTGAAAACAAAAGGAAGAAGCAAAAGTAGCGGCAGGTTTTTATGGCCACGGCAAACTGCAGTCAACAAAGACGCGTAAATTATTTTAGATTTACATTTCTGCATTTCATTTGTGCAGTGTGCCACGCTCCCGCCCACCGCCAGCACCACCACCCTGAACGACGACGTCGTCGTCGTCGTCTGTCGCTTCTACCGCCGCAGGCAGGCGTTAAGCAAGACGGCGTCGGCACATAATTTATGCAATTTTTATGATTATTCATTATGAAAGTCCGGGAAAAAGAACAGTGGGCCAAACGGAGGATTATGCTAAATTGTATTTTTTATTCTACAATTGATTTATTCAAATTTTCAGTAAAGTCAAATTAAGTTATTTTGAAAAACTGTAGCTTAAAATTGGGATAAAAATATATAAATATTTATAAGACCACGAGCCTCTGTCTAAACTGGACCTCCTGTATATAACAAGTGGAAGGATTCGGTTTATACATTCATAGCAGTCAATTTCTTAAGAACTTTTATATCTTTTCTTCATATTGGGACCATGGTTTTAAAGTAGAACATCGTTTGAAATGATAACACTAGGCAACAAGTTCCAGTATTCTGAATGGTTGAGATGAACTGTTTTCGAAAAACAGTAGAGTTGTGTGGGATAGCTTATTTCAATGTTAAGAAGTATTACTTTAAAAATGGATTTCCATATCCTAAATCTTATAAGGATAATAAACTTGCTCACGTGAAGCAAAGACTAGATTTACAGGGTGAAACAACTCTCATGAAGATCTCTTAGTAGGCGGAATATTCAAGGCAAAGTGAATACGTATGGTAAAGGAAAGGGTTGGAATCTCACCTGATTCTCTCGTCTACTAAGAGAACTCCATGAAGTTTGCTTCACCGTGTAAATTCAGTCATATTATTCGAAAATCAGGAATTTGTGGACTCTCATTGAATGCTGGAGACTGGGGATGATAGACAATTTATTTTGTTATGATTCATATTTGATATGGAATGCTGGGTCCCACCCCCCAGTTTGGAGCTGAAATTCTAAGAACTACATGAATTTGTCAAAACTTTTACTTACTTTGGGATTCAAACACAAGGCATTTTCACTATTCACAATTGGAGTGCCATCTTAACCAGTTGCGCCATCGCACACGCTAAAATACTACTTATATTGAATTGCCTAAATGTTTTCATTAGCTTGCAATAAACACGTTGGAATTCCGAGCATTGGGATAATAAAACTGAAATTTTTAAATATCTTTTTACTCAAATTAAAGTTCTAATTAATTAAATTTAGTACGGAACGGTATTTGTATAACAATTGTTATAGTGTGTTTTAGTGCTTACTATGCGTTTTGCCTCCCTCCCTGTTTTCGTCTGAAAACTCAGGTCGTCAGGTCTTTATATTATCCAAGCCTTATGAAGACAGTCATTTTATCAAAATTTAGATACTTTACTTTTTTGAGAAGTTGTCAATCATATTCCAACTGCCCTCTGTAGGTATAGTCACTTATTCCATATGAGATCGAATTTATGTATAGGCTTCCAGGTATCATCTTATCATTAATCCGGGTTAAAAGGGTTTCATTATTATTACTTGAAAAAATGTATATACAATTAAAAACTGTGTCAAATTAAAAAGGCTTAGCAACCTCAACTTTAGGCTAGAGATAAATCAGCTTAGCTTATATTTAAGTTTTTGATTGAGTGGTTTCAAAAAAGTATACATCGGTAGATCTTATTCAGGATCTCAGTTTAAATTGAAATTGTTTGTTATACTCTGTACCGTAGGTACACAGAGTATTATAAGTTTGTGCAAAAGTATGTAACAGGCAGAAGGAAGCATCTCCGACACCATAAAGTATATATATTCTTGGCCAGCATCAACAGCCGAGTCGATATAGCCATGTCCGTCTGTTCGTCCGTCTGTCTGTCTGTCTGTCCGTATGAACGCACGGATCTCAGAGATGGTAAGAGATAGAGGTTTGACATGTATGGGACATATGCTTCTTATGTCTGCAGGCAGATCAAGTTTATTGTCAATTTTGGCCACGATAAAGCTAAGGGCGCTCTTGTCAAAAATCTACTTAAGGGTAGCTAGAGTATGGCCTAGGATTATCCTAGAGCATTTTATAGCGTAGAGACGCAAGTGAGTAAGTTTTTGGGCCTTATACTCTTGAGAGTTGTTAACATTGGGTTTGATTGTTTTGTAGTTTTGTAAATACGCCTGCAGTGGTACTCGAGCACACAACCTCCACATTCTAATGCGGCTTTCTTACATCTGAGCCACACTGCTTGTTGACAAGCAAAGGCTTTGTTATAGCTGACATTATAACATTACGAACGTTCAGGAAAAGTGACATTATATTAAAGTAACTATTTCCTCAAAAATAAACTGACTGAAAAGGTTGAAAGTTTAAATGACTGGGTTCTTTAAGGAAGTTGACTTTATGTCGTGCGTATGGACGATGGTGGACAACAGTAAGACGCCATGCCATTAGATTTCAGTTACCAGAAGACCCGAGCTCAAATCCCAGTAAGCTAAGGTAAAGTTTAAATTAAAAGTCGTTATAAGTTTTTTAGAAAGTAGAATTATAATACACACCACCACCCCCAACGCGGGGTATTTGCTTCCTTGGTTTTTACTTGACATTTGTGGAAAAGTAAATTTTTAACAATATTTGAACTTACATTTCTAAACAAAACTCCTATTTTTAGGTAGTTATACCCGCTACTCGTAGAGTAACAAGTAAGGGCGCTGCAGTCGAGTTTCCCGACCACAAAATACCCTGTTCATTTATTTTCATTTATTTGTTTTTGAATTTTTGAAGATGTCCTCCTAAATGTAGGCAATACTTTTCTAGTCCTGATCAACAAATGTAGGCAATACTTTTCTAGTCCTGATCAACAACTGGGGGGCTGCTTTTATCAGCTCAACTGTTTCGCTTATAACTCCGGTGTTTTTGGTCCGATCTGATTGTACTTTTCAGAATAGATAGATATTGAGCCTAGCTTGATGTATACTAAACCACGAGGCTCTAACTTGAAAATTGTGGATCTGACGGCTTTTTAGGTCTTGGATTTATAGAGGAGGTCTAGGTTTTTTGGGGATAAAAGGGGGACGGGGTGGAATTTTTCAAATCAGAAACAAACTTGATCTGCGTACAGCATAAATCTACCTTCGTGCAAAAATTTGTGGCTCTATCTCTTATAGTCTCTGAGATCGACGCGTTCATACAGACAGACAGACGGACAGACAGACAGACGGACGGACGGACAGACGGACAGACGGACGGACGGACAGACGGACATGGCTATATCGACTCGGCTGTTCATGCTGATCAAGAATATATATACTTTATGGGGTCGGAAAATTTTCCTTCTCCCTGTTACATACATTCGCACAACTTCATGATCCCCCTTTTCCCATTTTCAATGGGAACAGGGTATAAAAAGGGTATACTAAAGTCGTGCAAATGTATGTAACAGGCAGAAGGAAGCATCTCCGATATCATAAAGTATATATATTCTTCATCAGCTTCAACAGCCGAGTCGATATAGCCATGTCCGTCTGTCCGTCCGTCCGTCTGTCTGTATGAACACCTAGATCTCAGAGACTAGAAGAGCTAGAGCAACCAAATTTTAGATGTAAGCTAGTATTGTCTGTAGGCAGATCAAGTTTGTTTCAAATTTTGGCCACGCCCCCTCCCGCCCCCGCAATAAGAAATGTTGAATATCTCCTACAATTTGTAAGATATCGAGCTCAGATTTTCTATGTGGCCAATATCTACAATCTCACAAATTTTCAAAAGGATTGGATAATAATTGGCCGAGTTAAAAATGTTGCATACTTATCCGAGCCGCATGAGGTTATTAAACACTAATTGAACTGAGTAACGGGTATTTCGAAGTTAGGCAGGGCCGACTTTAACTTACGCTCTGGTTTTTATACCCGTTTACTCGTAGAGTAAAAAGGGTATACTAAAGTCGTGCAAATGTATGTAACAGGCAGAAGGAAGCATCTCCGATATCATATAGTATATATATTCTTCATCAGCATCAACAGCCGAGTTGATATAGCCATGTCCGTCTGTCCGTCCGTCCGTCCGTCCGTCCGTCCGTCCGTCTGTATGAACACCTAGATCTCAGAGACTAGAAGAGCTAGAGCAACCAAATTTTATACGTAAGCTAGTATTGTCTGTAGGCAGATCAAGTTTGTTTCAAATTTTGGCCACGCCCCCGCAATAAAAAATATTGAATAACTCCCACAATTTTTAAGATATCGAGCTCAGATTTTGCAGTGTAGTCTATGTGGCCAATATCTACAATCTCACAAATTTTCAAAAAGATCGGATAATAAATGGCCGAGTTAAAAAAATGTTGCATACTTATCCGAGCTGAGCTGAGTAACGGGTATTTCGAAGTCGGCCAGGGCCGACTTTAACTTACGCTCTCGTTTTCTTATTCCAAAGGCTAAAGTGACTCAATTTTTCTGCCAAATAACCAAGAATTTCAGGTTTTTACTTGGGGTTTTTTGGATGTACAGTTGGTATCTTTTCAGTATTGCAGCAAAGAAACATAGGAATCATGAGTTGACTTTGGAACTTAGGGAAAATGATTCTCTTAATTGGCTTATTTTCTTTCCAGTTTCAACCCCAAAATCGTCAAGTTCAACCACTGTAGCAACTCCATTTGTTTTTTTTCAGCCTTTGGCTATCATGTTTGCACCGCATTTGTTTCATATTTTATGCATTCTTTCGTCCTTTCTGCGTTTGTTTTTTGTGCCTTCTGCTGGCGCAAACGGAAATGCAACAAAACGATGGCATTTTTCCACGCTTCCCCCCCATCTCGCCTGGCTGCCGCACAGCACCAACAAACGTATCTCATATATTTTTCAACTAATTAGCATTAATTTTGCCAACTGATAATCCAGCCAGGCCAGGCAGCTCCCTTTAGCTCCTGCTGTTCTTTCCCATGTGCAGGCTAAAGACTGGCTGCTTTATCGCTTGCCAGTTGTTGATTGTGTTATATATATAGGGGCAGGGTAGCGCGGAGGGGTGTGATAAAAGTTAATAAAGTCATTTGCATCGGGCATTAAGTGAAAGTTGCAGGTTAAATGGGAATTGTTTTCAGATGGAAGAAAAATGAAATATTAAGCCCCAAAAACTAATTACGAACTCGCGAAAGGGAAAACTGAAATCCCATAAACCGATTTAGTTAACCCCAAAGTTTCTGTTGGGTTTCCTTTTTCATTTCATTCTTTATTTGCTGGCCAAATTGTCAATCTAATTGAAATTCTAGACAAAATCTTCCGCAAATTACCTTCATTGACAAAAATCTCTAGTCCCCAACGAAACCTGAAGACAAACTCCGTGGCCTCATCCTCACGCTTCGATAAGTTATTGTTTGAATCGAGGGAGGGGGTGGAAGCCAAAGCAGCTTGACGGAAACGGAAGTGCAGCCAAGGATGATGTCTCTAAGTGTGTGTGTGTGTGTGTGTGTGTGACAATTGGGATGCAGGTGGCTCCTTGAGCTGCTCTGCTGCTCTGATGTCTTCATATGCCCATGCTCGTCCAAAAAAAAAAAAAATAGGTAAATACTTTGCGGTCTTCGACGACGACTCCGTCGTCTTTGTCGCCATTACGCTGAGTGCACTGGCCCGGCCACGCCCCTTTGGGAGTTTTGAGGGGCGGTTGCATTTTTCATAGCCTGCAGCTTTAGCGATTTAATTTAATCAACCGAAAGCGCATTTGCAGCTTTTCCTAACCACACACAAGGATACGGATACACATGCTCATGAGTCCTTGCATTATCATCCTTTGCTCCTGCTGCTTTTCGAACGTCTTCGTATTTTTTTTTTGGATGGTGGGGGGGATGAGCGCGACACTGTCATTCAACTCTCGCTCTAGCCCCAGCTTCAGGATTGACGCAACTTCTTACCCTTCGAAGGGCTCAAGCTCATTGCAAATTCCATTTTAGCGGTTGTTGTTGTTGTTGCCGTCTCTCAGTTTCTGAGCTGGTTTGCCGCCTGCTTCATATCGCTTCATTTCGATCTGCAAAGACATTGACTTTTTCCTATTATTAAACTCTTTGTCGGTGTGGGTTAGAGTTTAGAAAATATGATAATTGGAATGGAGCAAATGGAGTGAAAAAGTTCTGCTCTAGTTTCTTTTATGAGGGGAAAGCCACAAAAAAAAAGAGCAGATAATGAAAATTGCCATAAAATAAATCAAATTGTGGTTGTTCGTTTCGTTGCAACAAGGATTATTCATTTAATAACCTGTTGCTCAATTTTTTTGAGACCTTTTAAGTGTATCTCTCAAATTAGAAAGTTTAATGTGCGGCTTGCAGTGAGTGGTGCAGCTGGTAGTGTGCGGTGTGCTTACTTAGCAGAAAGTTGTAGTCCCGATGCCGCATTGGGAGATTTGATGAAAAAGTTATTTTTTGAAACCAACACACCCGGTCACCTTTGCAAACAATTGGCGTCAGCTTTGAAGTTAAAATCCAATAAAAAGTTTCTTAAACTTTGTCGTTTGTATTTTGGTAGGTTCCTTTCTTTTGTGCGAAAATTAGAAGCAGGAAATTTTGAGGAGCAGCTCGGCCAGATGCAAACTTAATACAAAATTGTTCATTAAATATCTATCGGACGGCTATCAAAATGTTTTCAATTAGCGTTTTTCCGATTTCGGCACTTTCGGTTCTTGAGAAATCATGGAAATTATGGGTTTTTTAAATGGAAGGAAAAGTTGATTTTAAAAAGTGTGTATATCTGCAGATTTAGTTTCTAGATTTTGAAACGGAAGTGCTTTCATAAAAGGTAATTGAGTGACCCATTTGTGCTTTGTGCTTCGGCGCTTTTACGGCTTGTAAGGGCTTGCCGATATATTGCTGTGATAGGTTTTATTTCATTCTTCATCATTATCATTCATCTTCTTAGATCTGAAAAATGTGACCTCAAGTGTTTCACTGAATCAAAATGTGATCCGCTTGTGTCTGCTGGATTTGTCACAGTATTTTTTGCCAATATTTTGTATTAATAACAATTACCCGCACCGTAAGCCATATCCCATAGCCCCATCCCCAGTTACCGTTACTCGATACGAGTTTTGTTTCAGGATGAGACTTAATTACATCTTCTCTACCAATACCTAGCTCTTAGTAGAAGGAGTCTCAAAACAAACATTGACAAACCATTTCTATTCAACCTCACAAAAGTATCTGAGATAGAAGTCCCATCTCTAAACTGAAACTTTTACCTCTCTGACAATAGCTTAGTCAGGAGAAACAGTCTGCAGTTTAGTTAGGATTTTTAAGTTGGGTGCCACACAAAATGCAAATGTAGTTTCCTTTCATCCGATCTTCAACATTCAACCGAAGGATCGATAAATAGTACATTTTAAATTGCTGACGTCGATTGCTCTCATGAACCAGCGTTTCTGCAAGTCTTATAACCTTGCCTGTCGCTCCAATTGTTCATCGCAACGCAATGGTTTCAAAATCTGCTCACCTTTTTTGGATGCGATGTGTATAGTAAATAGCTGGTGTCGATTGCTCGCCTACCCCTCGATTCCGCAGATCTTAACCCGGCCTGCCAGTCCACTTGTGTATCGCGCCGGGATTGAGATTGTTGCGGGGTTTCAGCAACCCTATGAGGTCTGCTTGCTAAGAAGTTTGTCAACTTCTCGATACACTGACCCCTCTACCTTTTTGTAAGGTTCTAACTTTCTCCAAGTTTACAGAACCGTTCCTAAACCATAAAGCAAATTCTAACAAACAGCATGTATGGTATGCGGAATATGTCTTTGAATCACTATTGAACAAATATAAACAACGCGACGATTACTTATTAAACTCTGTACCAAAGGCTTAAAGAGCTTATAAAGAATATATATTCGAGAACAGCATCAACAGCCGAGTCGATATGGCCATGAGAGTCTGTCTGTTCTTAGAGATGGTTAGATGAAGAGAGAGGTTTGACATGTATGGGATATATGCTTCCTATAATTGCAGGCAGATCAAGTTTATTTTTAAAAGTGGTGAAGATCCCATGAACGGTAGTCGACTCATGAGCACAAGAATGTTCGCTGCTGCAACTGCAGCATAATTATTCATAATGTGCATACACTTTCCTTGGTACTGGGTTTACTATAGTCGGGCCTGAACGATTTTCTTACTTCTGATGGCTGAATTTTTAGGGAAAATGTTATGTTATGCTGTTTTGCACGCCTTTGGTGCTTCGCGCTCTTTGTCGATGAGTTTTTACTGGAAAGAAAAATAGAATTGGAATTGCGGAAAGGAATTAATACTCATTTTGTTTCTTACTTTATCAAAAGATTATAAAAAATATATAATTAAATAGAAAAAGATTATCGTCTGAAGCAGACTGAAAAGCAAGCCAATTCGTAGTGTGGTTTGTTGTCGGATTGTTATGTAAAATACCTTTCCAGTTTCTCCGATTTTACTTAATGTTGATTTCATGTCAAGTTCTTGGAACTATTCATGCTCTGCTGTTTGTTTAAATTTCCCAAAACATTCACACAATGAGAAGTTGCCTAGTTTTTATTTTACAAACTTAAACACGCAGCAGCCACAGCAGAGAGCACTCAACCGCACACCCACACACATTTACACACACACACGCACACACAGCATTCAACCGAACCACCCACATGCTCTGTAATGCGTAACTATCCTGAGGGTATTGAATTAATGTCAAATTAGACTTCAAAATGCGTGTAAATTTCACGCGCGGTTACAAATGAAAATTATACAGTAGAAAAAACAAGTAGAAAGAAAAACCACAGAAGCAGCAGCCACATCCAGTACAAATTATAAACCCACAGGGATAACACAGAGAGAAATGGGAGAACAGCTCTGTGTGTGTGTCTGTCTCATAATCTCTCCAGCCGCCTCCCGCAAACATTTTTGTTAGCCTTAGGCCAACTTTGGCGCGTTTTGCAACAGAAATTTTTTGTGCTGTGCACATTTTGTTTTCTGCTTTTCACCTTCCTTGCCCCGCCGCCGACACCGCCCGCAATGGAAATCGCCTGCAGGAAAAAACTCACGCGTGCAGTTTTTAAAGTGTTACCATTTTTGAGAGTTTTTCTCTTCTGCTGTTGCTGCTGCAGCGTTTGGGGGATTCATCATTATCAACTCGGGCAGGCGGGAAGCTCTGCCTCTGGGATTGTTGTCATTGGTAATGTACAAGCAAATTTGGTTTCAGGCTTCTGTGTTGTGCAGTGTAGTGAAGTGTAAATCTGGGTGTTGGGTGTCGCGCGGGGCGCTGTCTTGTTGCTGCTGTTGTCTCTACGTTGATTAAGCTGAAGGCAGAGCCACAGTCAAGAGTTGAAAAATGAGTGACAGAGTGGAGTTTTTCAAGTGTGTAGAGATTAGAGAGAGATGGGGAAAAAAAAGGAGGTAGAGTTATAGTTTTAAGAAAATAAAGTCACAATTCTCGGCGGATACAAGACTTGCGTGGGTCGGCTTATAAGTACCTGGGGCTTGAGTAAGAAAACTCAACTTTTTACAGTCTAAGGTGGGGTAATTCTAGTACTTACAGTGAGATGATAAGTTGAAGAAAAGCAATTAATATTGAGTACAAAATAGACTTTAAATGCTAGCTCCTAAAAGAGTACACCTGCAAATGCGGAATGCGAAATGCGGCTGAACTTAAAATTCTCAACTGGTTCTAACACTTTTGGTATAAAGTGATAATAAATTTCTGTGCGTAGGTGATTCTAGATTGTTCTTTAGTTATTTCATGGCCCTTAAATATTGCTAGGCTTCTTTGGTCCAATACAAAGACCTTGTTCTAAAACAATTTCGAAATAGCTTTAGAACTTTAAGTGTTCAAACCATGAACATTTTGTGCTTGTTTGAAGAACTTTTATAAATCGTACTGAAATCAACAAATGTTTTATTTGAATTAAGTATTTTCGTTCTTTTGACTAATTTAATACTTAATTCAAGTACACAAGAAAATAAAAGATATTAAAGAAATGTACATTCCGATTGGATCTCTTTGGATCTTTATTTTCTTCTGTGTACAAAGTTCTGTTTCTATTTCTGAGTGCAAAAAACAAATTAAAGCCTAAATCTGTCATTTGGCAGTGCTAAATCTGAAACGATCCAAGACATTGGTCAAACAAATTCTACACTCAAGACCAAAGTCGATAAACTCTACTAATAACACAAATGAGTATTTGATAGCTTTGGAGCTTGTTATCTGTACATTTATATAAAAGTAAGTAGGGATCTATTTCGCTGAAATTATCTCTCCTGCTGAACTTCTCAAATCGGTGAACCAGTTCGATTGTAATCAAAAACGGTTTTAAAGCTGCAGCGGTGAATATCTTACAGTTAGAGAACAAATGGAGAATTTCATACTTGGATCAAAAATGTTCGATGTCAGAAGATCGATAAGAATGATAAATCATGAAATCCATGAGTCAAATTCTTGATCCAAGTATGAATTTTGGATCCTGATTTTCTTGATACAAGAACTTTAATACCTGATTCAACTATGAATCATTCTCAAATCAATCAGAATAGTTTTCGAATCAAGTGCCAAACATAAGCAAATTCAAGATTGCTCATTCTTGAAACAAGAGCATACAGCATTGTCAAGAACCGAGAATGTTCTTTCTAGTTCAAGAGAAAGATCGTTTACTTTTAAATCAAGGGCTTCACAGATTTCAATCATACAACCATTTGAAATCAGTTGTTTGTTCCACTTTGCTTAAATTTATTTCAGAGAAAATTAATTGTCAAACCATGTAGCAAGTTTTAGCCGGCTCGAGGAATACATCAGTCTTTGCCGTGAACTGTCAGTCGAACAGCCATCTCTCCATGCCAGCAATGCAATGACTGGTTGGGAATTCCAAAGAAACATGAGTGCAAAAATCGCGCTCTCCGCTCTATAGCTTCCCAACACACCCCTCTCGCATAAGTAAACAAAACTGAGAGAGCAAGTTCAACGCTGTGTTGTCTCAAATGTACTTGCTCTCCTCTCGGTTTCTCTACCTAACTCCCCTTGCCTATTATTCATAGCACATAAATAACTCTCAGCCCATATTGCCAGACGGCTCTGCTTACGACCACAACCGAAAAAATAAAAAAAAAAGGTTTCGTTCTTCCCTCAACCGATTGTGTGCTGCTAGCGCGCTCTCTGTTAGTTCGGATGCTGTTGAGCACGAACGTTGGTCGGTCTGACAACAACCCAATAACAGGCCCATTTCAGTCAAACGGTCCCAAAGTGAGTGTTGTTTGAAGACCTCTACGTCAAAATGTTAATCGCAAAAGGTCTCTGTGAGCTTAGTCAAGTGGGAGCAGAGCGCAACAGTGCGAGAGAGAATAAGAGAGCGCATGAAATGTGCTGCATACATACCATGATGCAACTATAAAAGGTGAGGCCAAGCCAGTGTGATGCGTACTTTTGCCAAAAGCTTACGCTTCAAAAGTACGCGCAGCACTGAACGTGAAAGTACTTTGCAGAGAACTCACACTGGCTTGGCCTCACCTTATATAGTTGCATCATGATACATACTTATGCGAGGCACATGTATGTACATTAGGGTGTCCCAAAAAAAACTTTTTTTTTGTATTTTCACGGGTGCACAGGCATTTTCTGCAAGCTTATAGAGTAAAGTATGTATTTTTGAGATTTTTTTCAGATTTCAGTCATAAAGTAGATCGGAAATTAAACCAACATATTGTGTTTGCAGTTTCACCAACGAAGCCTTGGTTCACGAATAATGAGCATTTTTGTAAAAATTATTATTAGATTCATGCAATGAAAAAAGCTTTAAAAGCGCATAACTCAGGAACGGTAAGACCAAATTCAAATTTGTTTTTTGTTATTTTTTCAAAATTTATCCATCTTTTTAACTGCATTACTAGTTTTTTTAGTTTTCGTAGAAATTTTAAAAGTTATAATGCCTTTTTTACAACATTTATAAAAAAATATTACGATAAAATGTAATAAATGGTACCTAAATGAGCAAAAGCAAAGAAAAAGCTTATGGTTTATGCTCATAAAAGTAAAATTTGGACATTTTGCTTTACAGATGTTGATTTGAAAACTCAGAAATCGTGCTAATTGACCAAGTAATTGGTAAAATTCAAAAACACTACGGAATACTCGATTTTTGGGGAAAACGCGACTTGCGCGACCTCTAAACGTCTTCCGAAAACTCTGCAAAAAATCTCAAAAATACTTTTCTCTATAAGCTTGCAGAAAATGCTTGTGCAAACAAAAAAATTTTTTGGGACACCCTAATGTACATATGTCAATTCGCATCAAGATGTAAGCACGCACTGAGTGAGCTCACACACTTGCCGATAAACACCGAATGCTCACCGTGTGTCGGGCCGGGCCTGCCACACACACAAAAAAGATCTTTTCAGCGTTCGGTTGCTGTGAAAAGGTCTCCAAAAGACCGAGACCGAAAAAAAAAAACAAATGTGTTTCTCTCCTCTCACGACCGAAAACAACCAGAGAGCGCAGTTGAGGGTTGTTTTTGTCCCTCTTTGTAAATGTGCCGCACGAAACCGGTTGTTTTCTGACAACTGAAAAGAGAGGACCGGTTGTTGCGACCTCTGCTATTATTACTATACTGAGAACGAATTTAGCTTAATTTCAAGAGCGAAATTCTTAAAAATACAAAGAGGAATATATTTGTTTGATAACTTTCGTTCTTAAGTTATTTGTTCTGTTTTTTTTGGTTGTACAGGATAAAGACAGGCCCTGAACCGACTTGAAAATGGCTCAGAGCCTTGTCTCAGATATTATTAAAGCTATTTACATAAAACTTGGAGGTTGGTGGCCAAAAGTACGAGTTTATTTTCGATACTGAACCAATTGGCTGATCCGTTTTAAAAGAAGTTCAGAGCCATATCTCAAAAACTATTAAAGCTATGAAATTGGTTTTTTGGGTTGAAAATTTGTATATTGGTTCATTTGGACTTCGAAAGTGGTTTCGAAATTCTAAACTTTGTACATATCATATGGAATATGGAAATAAGTGATTAAAGTGCAAGTAGACTATAAGTTCTCCAAAGAACGAAACACTTTTGAAAATTTAAGTACAGAACGGCTTACATTCTATACCGTTTGGTATAAAAAGGGATAATTGATTGAACTGCCAAAGGATTGGGAAAGATCGAATAAGCGATAGACAAGTTATGAGCAAAAGAATGTTTGCTGCGCATGCTTTTGGTTGTATGGCTATAACCCTAACTTTGTCTACTTTCTTGACACAGTCCAAACCAGTTACCAGCTTGTCAAGGCCATTCATAAATACCACCCTTACCCCCATTTCGACCCAAGGCCTCCTCCTCCTCCGACTCAAACCCCACATACCCGCCCGCCCACATCTCATTAGCGCTCCACGACAAATTTTGTCAATGCAAATGCCGAAAATGTTGCCTAATTGGATTTTTGACAAGTGTGTGCCCGAGCATACGACAATTTTGACATTTACGACAGTTCCGTCAGCGACAAGCGTTTTGCATTTGGCCGCAGTTGCTGCATTTATGAATGCGAATGTGCAATTTAGCAAATTAATTGCAAAATTGGCGCTAAAGCATGGAAATTACTCGTAAGCAAAAGAAAGTTTTACTAATTAACAACGCTTTCAATTACAAACCGCAAGTCCCCGAGAGAATGGGGGAATGGCAAAGGCGAGGCTAGTTCATTAAAGCGTCCCCGCAGATCTGCCACAAGCAGCAAGAAATGCCAATTTTGAGTTGGCCATCAAAATAAATTATTAAGCACGCAATTGATGAGATTTCTGGCTCCCTTTTGTTTTTACAGAGATTTGTGCAAATATATTGACAAAATACTTATCACTCAACACGTGTCCAATGCTTTCGGTATCCTCTCCACGTTGTGTTTGGGTTAAGGAGTGCACATGATTTTGGCCTGATTATATTTGCCTAACATTATATTAGCACAAACAATGAGGCACGTGTGGGGTTGGCTTGGAGTTGAGTAAATACGTTGGGAAAGGTTGAAAGGGAGGCCACTTGGTGGGACGAGCTGTAGAAGTTGACAGTGGTTATTTGTTAGCAGAGATCCCAACCGAATGCAAACTGGCTTGTTTAATAATTTGAGTTTTACCCATACGGAAAATGTTGGCTAAAAGTTGGTCTTGTTGGACTTTTGCCTCCCTGCCTGATAGAAGAACCAAGTTTCATAACCATTATCCATCATTGATTTCTCCGCCTATCCAAAAGGCATTCCCCCGTCAATTGCTGTCAATCCGCTTTAGTTACCCATTCTGACAACCTTTTCCCAGGCATTTAATATTAATGAACAATTACAAAATTATTAACAGAAACGTTGCAATCGGCCGGCTAAAGGGAGGGGGGAGGGGGACGGGGAAGGAAGGCGACCTACTTTTCTTACTCTTCGACGAAATGCCAGTTGCAAAAGATACAAATTGCACAATTGCCAGTCGCCGTTGAAATATTTAACAGCCTGACGAATGGACGGCGGCAAGCAGCTGGAAGGAGCAGGGTGGAGGACGAGTATCATAAGAAATGAGAATGAGAATCGACGGAATGCCAAGACGTGCTAAATGGGCAAAAAGAAAGTTGCAATCAAAGGCAAAACTGCAAGATGTAAGCACTCGGCGAACTCGGCGAAGCAGGAGAGGAAGGAGGCAATGGAAGTCCAAGTCTTGTGTCGTCTGTCTATCATTTGGTCAATCAGTGGCAATGCCACGCCTCTCTCCGCCTCCTGCAACCTCCCTTCAACACGACGACTGCAGTTCAGCCAGGCAACTAAATGTTAAACGCAGCCTTCAGCGAGGCGCACAAGAAGGAGCTAGCTGGTGCTGGAGCAGCTCTGCAGATGATTTGGTGGCATGGCGCGTGTCCAACGAAATGTTGCCATTTGCCAAAAGCAGCTGGGAAATTGTCCGGGATCTTGGATTCATCTTATTCTTTTTGCCTTTTGGTCATAAACTTTGCTTACGTGACAACTTTAGTTTATTTCTTCAAGTTGAAACGGCGCGCGCGTTATGCGACGCAGCAGGATGCAGCCAGGACTTTTGCTTGACTGGCTGACAGAGGCTTTTGTGGAGGAATGAGGACGCAGGACATGGGACGTGTTGGCCTTGTTGTAGTAGTTGTTGTGCCGAAAAAAAAGCAAGACACAGCAATGAGTAGAGGAACAGCAGCTGCTAGAAATAAGGAAGCCAGCAATTTGTGCCAATGAGCAATGCAGGGCTGGCTTTTGTTTTTCGAGATTTACAGTTGTAGTGTTGGTGGAGGACCAGAACTGGAACAAACGGCTTGGACAACAACAAAAAAAATCACAATGAGCAATTCAAAATTTGAAAGCTCTATTTAAAAGATTTGAGGACTCTGTTGGCAACTCTGATTATTTTAATATTGTTTAATATATTTAAAGAGCCGTTTGTTTTGCTAGATGTTCGACTGTATTTTCAAACTCCGCCAAGCCCTTGAAATTTTGGAAAAAAATCGATATATCCCAGGAACAATTTAGTAATCAAAATTATTTTTCGATTTGCCGAAAGAATAGTAAAGATCAAATGAGCGGTAGTCGAGTTATTATCAAAAGAATGTTCACTGCGACACCACTTTTTCCTTGTTTTATTGTGGTTTTTACTTAGAATATTCGTACCTTGCTTAGAAAACCTTTTCACATTTTAATTTCAAGGCCCCCAAATCTTACATCTGTAGTTTTGGTTCCAAGAACGAATCATTTTGACCTTAGAAATGGAATCCTAACCTAAAGCTTAGCACTTAGGAAGATTGAAATGATTTTCTAAAGGTGGCGATTCTGGTATTAGTTTGAATCGGACAATGTTGCCAACCGACTTAATGTGGAAGCCTCATATTACGACTATCTTCTTTAGTATGTGTAGTTTCGCTGAAGTGTAAGCAACAACGCTTATAATCAGCCAGCGTCTGTGCCAACTGAACACAAATTGCGGTACAGGTGTTTCAAAAAGAAAAATGAAAGTGATTTTTGCATCCAATTGTGGCCGGTGTTGAAAAATGGGTCATTACGATAAGACCAAGCGCAACAAATCATACTGGCCGCCATGCAATATGTCAAAGTCGACGCTTAAGTAGAATATTCACCATGGCAGAGTCAATTATGTATTTGTTGGGACTACTTGGCCGGGTTAAACCATTACAGGCCAACTTCACCGAACTCAATTGATGTTTTTGGGCCAAGCATTGAGTCAAAAACGGCCAGAGTTCGAACAAAGGCACTACAAGGGGATTTTTTCAACATGACTACCCACTGCCAAATGAAATTAAAAGTCTTACGTCAACCGTTGTATAGCCCAGACATATTGCCTCTTCCGACTACGATTTGCTTTCGCTATAATAAGACGCTTCGTTTTTCGACATAGTAACCGAAAACTATCAGAAATATGACAAAAAGTAGAGGCTGGCGACTGACAATAATTTGCAAAATGAAATGAAATGAACGTTATAAAAATACTCCATAGAATATTTGTGCAGGTAGTACAATTATAGCTTACTTAGATGGCGGTCAGTGTGACCTTTCAATGGCAAAATATAACCAACAGTTACTACCAAACGTGAAACTATCACACTGTTTTCTAATGCTTTAAGAATTGGTTGTGTTTTTTTCGAAATTCGAAATCATTTTGAGACTCCTTTAATACCCTGTTTCCTTTAGAAACGGATAGAAAAAATATAAAAGGGAGAATGAAGCATTTCCGACGATATAAAGCAGCGGTGGGCACGATATTTGAGGTATGGGGTAGTTCAACAACAAAAGCAGAAAAACCTTGCTAGCTAGGCTTGAGTCGGGAAGAAATACACACAATGCATAAATATTTGATTGTGCAAACATCTGCACCTGATTCGACAACGTGCGACGTGCTGGAGTCTTGCCCCGGTACGCAATGCATGTGTTGTTCTAACTTACGTACACAGAGAAAAAAAGGATGATTTCCTGTATCCATTTGGGAGGGATATGTCTGAAATATCCTTTTAATCATCCAACGGAGCTAAAAATCATCCAAAGGATATAAAAAATGATGATCCTTGGGATAATTTTTCAGCTCCGTTGGATGATTAAAAGGATATTTAAGACATATCCCTCCCAAATGAATACTTTTTTGGATTTTTTTTTTCTGTGTAGAAGCGAAGCAATTGCACTTGCTGAACCTTTAGCTTGTGCGTCGTCTTGGCGTCTGAGTGAGTCTGACTAACGCCAACTACTCCAAGATATTTATAGTGTAGACCTTGAAAAATCAACTCTCCATTGCGGAAAATCTTCAAACATATTGGTAAACGTGACGAAGCTTGACTTTGCCGAGTTTACTCTGTTGTATCAACTGGATGGAATCTTTTCTCAGAGACCTTAAGAGAAAGTGAAACATATTGTTGCATGCAGATCAATTTTTTTCAGGGATGCAAACCAATCTAATATAATTACTGGTTCGGTTCAGTGGTTCAGACAGTTTCTGAACCGCCGGTTCGGTTAATTACACGGTTTTTGGAACCGACTGAACCGCGGTTCCGGTTCGGTTCAGTGGTTCACAAAGGTGCATTATGATTTCTATTGTCATGTGACTTTTGCACACTTTCAAATTGAATTTCTATAATCCATTTGAATATCTTTAAAACCCTTAGAAGAATGTCGCAAATTTATTGTGCCAGATTCAAAGGATTCGTCTATAAGATCCTAGAGGAATGATCTTTGAAAACAGAGAATGTCGGCCTGAAAAGATTAGAATAGAAAAGTATAAAAACTCTCCTGGTTAGCATTGAATTAAGGAGAATGTATTACAGAAAATTCCAAATATTGTCCACTAGAGGAAAGAATGTACATTGATGGTACGTATATTAAGAGATCGGAGGGCAATTACAGAAGACATGCAGAATTACTCGTTCTTATATTTTCGTTAGGTCATCCTTAAAAGTTCCGGCATAGTTAAGAATGTAGAGAGTCGAACGATATGTAGATAAATTGTCTTGGGGAAACGATTCAAATTCCCAAAATATTAAGTATCATTGGCTAGAGATAAGCGACTCCCGTCTTAAAACTCGTCGGTTCGGTTCAGCAATTCTTAAAGGAAGCCGGTTCGGCTTGTGGTTCGGTTCACCAGCTGGAATAAGCGGTTCGGTTCGGTTCAAAACCGGTTCGGTTCAAAACCGGTTTGCATCCCTGATTTTTGTAGATATAAATAATTTCCACCACCTCCGCTTTCAACTGCAAAAAACTTTCAGAGCTACAATATAAAAATCACGATAAAAATCTCCGAAGTTATACACGAAATAGTTTTGCTTAATGGAGCATCTGTCCATCCTCAATCGACTAGAAAATCAACTAAAACACGAAATCAAGGTACTTTTTATAGAATATTCCCTTTGAAAATACGGAAACGGGGATCATGAATGTATTTAACAGGGAAAAAGAAACATTTTCGACCCCATAAAGTATATATATTCTTGATCAGCATGAACAGCCGAGTCGATATAGCCATGTCCGTCTGTCCGTCCGTCTCTCTGTATGAACGCTGTGATTTCAGAGACTTTAGAGATAGAGCCATAAACTTTGCATAAGGGTAGGTGTATACCGTACGCAGATTAAGTTTTTTCCTTCCCCTTTTATCCCCAAAAATCCGTCAGATCCACAATTAATTGTTTATCTTGAATAAAGGACTTCATTTCCTAGAGGTTGAAAAAAGTCTGAAAAACCTTTAGACATCCCATACAAATTTTTATTATTAATTCCATGGCAACCCTGACATTTTAAGTTACATTTAGTACCACCCCTCCAAAACACAGTTGACAACCCTGAGTGCTTTACCTCTAATATCCATATCTGAAGGTGTCATCTGGGGGTCACATTACCATTGCTCTCTTTCGAAGAAAAAAGCGCACACTTATTCGGAATGTAGGTAAAAACTGAACCGCTTATGGCATAACCTAGATTTGTTGTGACATAAAATTATTACGAAAAATGGTTATTACCCCGTTTACGTTTGAGTGAACGCATTTGTACGTGTTGACAATTTGTTAGCTTAGATAATGTTACAAACGGACAAAGGAGAGCTGTTGTGGGAGGGAGAGTTGGTGGGATTGGGAGACGGCAAAGACGATGCCAAGAAAGTCATCATCGTTGCGTTTTCATTGCCTTTCCATGTCCTGACAATTTTACAAATTTAGCTTTGGCAAAAGATTTTGCAAGGGTTAGCCAAACACACCCGCACACTCACACACCCACACACACACACACTCGCAGCGGGTGTGACAGTTGGTCTGTGCGTGTCACAAGGCTGTCATTTTGTTGGAACGCCCCTCGCATCCGTTTGCTGACATGTTGGAATTTTAAAATTCTTTCGTCGCTCCGTTGGCATGGAAATTGTGCAAAGTTTTAAAGCTGGCGGAGTTTGATTCTTCTTCTATTTTTGTCATTTTTGTTACTGCCAGCTGTTGCCAACATTTAGCCTCAATCCTTGGAAATCCTCCCATTGCGGGGGCGCCAATTTTATAGTCACGCTGATTGTCACAATCAGTGGTATTTGCCTTTGACCAAAACTGAGCTTCATTGTTTGAAATTCTTTTGGGAAAGGTTTGTATTTTTTTTTCATCTTTTTTTTGGTTTGGCCAGAATTGGCAGCATTTGCGAACAAAAAAAAATTTCCGGTTTAGTTTCAAGTTTTTAAATAAATTTGGTTATGGCTATGCAGATGGCTGGTTGGGGAGGAGGGTTAGAAAAAAGAAATGCAATAAAAGCATATCCAAAATCTGTTGTGAAACGAAGTGGTTTTAATTGGCGGTTTGGTTTGGCTTTGGTTTAGTTTGACTCACTGTGTGCTGAATTTTAATGAGTTTGGAAGCTGAAGGGAAAAGTGGTCGACTTTTGGCGACATCTTTAAAATTATATTAGAAAAATACGATAAGCACACGAAAATAGTTTGTAGTCTCAGACCAAGAAAGAAACTGATAACTAAGAGAATATAAATAGTTTTCTCTCCTTAAATATTTACTTTTTGTGATACAGTTTTACGTCGAAATGAATTATTTGTGTAAGGCAACGTTTTAAATGGCAAGCAATAATGCTATGATTGAATGAATTTTTACTGGCTCCGCCTTTTGCTTTCCTTAGGGCTGAATAGGCACTACGAATCTAAGTCGACTCAGAATAGCGAAGTTGAGCAAAATGCTACGGACTTACTCAGCTGAGTAATCAGGCGAAATTGAACCGGTTCTAATTGACCTCACCACTCAGCTGAGTGGTTATAGGGTTGCCTGATTGAAGTGTACGAGCGTTGCCACTACCTGTCTTTCGATATTCATTTCTTATCGATTTTTGGCTATCGGTTTGGTATTTTTTTTTATGTCAAATCAAACCTGACTCAACTGAGCTACTCGGGCATGTGTAAACTCTGAACTGAGTTGCTTACCTGAGTTGCTCAGCTGATGAAAACTCAGCTGAACGATCAGGTCATGTAAATAGAGCTTAAGCTACGAACTTGAAATATGATATACAGGTTGGGAATCAGGCACTGTGAATAATGATTATGTTAATACTCTGTACCAGGTACACTGAGTAAATGGAGTTTGTGCAAAATTATATAGCAGCCAGAAGGAAGCATTTCCGACCCCATAAAGTATATATATTCTTGATCATCATCAACAGCCGTCATGTCCGTCTGTCTGTCCGTATGAACGCACAGATCTCAGAGATGGTAAGAGATTTAAGTTTGACATGTATGGGACACATGCTTCATATGTCTGCAGGCAGATCAAAATTTATTTTCAATTTTGGCCACGCCCCCTCCCGCCCCCGCAATTTAGAAAAAACGTCATATCTCCCTCAGTTTTAAAGATAGATGGTTTGTTCCTTCTGGACATACTTAGTAATCTGGATAACTTATCGATCTCCCAAAGGAATGGTGAAGAGCGGATAAACGGTTGTTTAATTCTGTTTGCTGCTGCAGCGCAGTAGCAGAGCTGCTTTCAGCTGCTACTGCAGCATCAAAATTTATGCTGAGCGTATAAATTCGTTGGTACAGAGTATGTTATAGTCGGGCATGACCGACTTTCTTTCTTGCTTAAGTTCTATTTGGAAAATCCATTCACCTCCGTGAAAATTGGTGCGATCAATTTTAAATTTTCTCCCCATTTACTTCAAAACTCATTTCTAAACCAAAACATACGAAAATAGATAATATGTGGCTTAACCCTTTTTGAAAATCTACCTCCAAAGTCGCAAATATCGGAAAAATGTTCCATGAAACTTTTTTGTTTTCTTATCCGATCATGTTCAAACTTAATTTCATATCTATATGAAAATTCCATAATGTCTTCATCCACCAATGACTTCAAGATATTATAGATGAAGCATGTGAATCAAAGAATGATTACTCCTGGTAGCTGACACTGGCTAACAATTTCCGATTTGTTCCTCAATCGACATATATAATATCTAAAAACCTTTGATACAACTCTTTCGGAAAACTCTTTCGTTCTCCTTGGTTGGGCTCTTTCGTTATGACTAGACAGCGGTTTTTGCATATTTTGAATCAGATTTCAATCCAAGTAAGCCAAAGTAAATGTGCTCAACATTAAATGATGTGCTGACTTTTAAACGTAATAAAATTCAAAAAATTCTACACTCAATTCTAAGATGACTTAAATAATTATTTAATGAGTTGGAAGGTCAGCAAAAGATAAAATGATATGAAAAAATTTGTTAAATACACATTTCTCCGTGTCTACTAGGATTAAAATCGGCTTAAAAATATGCAAAATCCGCTGTCTAGTTATGACCCTTGGATATTTCCAGCCTTCTTTGTTTCAACACAGAGACCTTGTTTAAGAACAAAGTGGGAATAGCTGTCGAGCTGTATGGACTCCAACCAGGCATAAGAAAATACTGTACTCATTTCGAGAGAAAATTGGGGTTGATTTGTGACCACTAAAAGCTAAAAGTATGATCATTGAGATTCAAAAATAGTTCTAAATATACTTAATACATCTCAAAAGAGTCTAAAATCAAGTATTTCGAGATTGAAATAACCGCATTTCGTAGTTGAATCAAGTATTTTTGTACTTACCGTACTATTGACACCCTTTGCATTTAATTCAAGTACAATGTTTTTGGTTTTTATATTCTTAAACACACCTGCTACTTCTTCTTCCACTAATTCGCTCTCTTTTGTCTTATCTTTTCAGGTGAGTGACAACAATAATTACAAGTACAATCACCACAACAACTCGAGTCACAATTAAAGAAACATTTGTGTCGACGACAAGCTTAACAAAAAATTTCGGATTTTCTTTTTGCATGGCTTTCTGAACGGAATTACATTTTTTATAATTAAAATCCAATTTGTGCTAATTTAACGCGTTTGTCTCGCATTACGCGGCAGGCCACGCCCACGACAAATATTGTTGGCTGGAAGCGAATTTCTTGTTTTTCAGCGAAGGAAGACGGAGCCAGAGAATGCAACTAATTACAGGGCCTAGGCAAAAGGAATAAGTGAGAAAAAAGTCGCGACTATGAAAATTAATTGAAACGCTTAGACAAAAGTTAGGAACGACAAGCACTTAATGCATTTGATAGAAGTCTAAGTTGTTCTTAAGTGTGTGCGTGTGTGTGTAGGTGTGGGCTTGGGTGCGTGGGAAGGTGAAAGGAGATGGCAGGAAAGTAGCGAGAAGCAATTTAAATCTTACTAATTACTTGGGCGACAAATTACAGAGGGTGATGGAAGTGCAGTTGAGGGGGGAAAAGAAACACCAAAAGGAGGAATTAGAGATGGAATTCATTTGAAGGATGTCTCGAAAATCACGAAACACACAGAATATTCAATTTTTGGTCAGTAAAATCGTAATACTGATTTGTTATTGACAGTCTAAAAACTGATGGTTTTTACATTTTCTTTTGAGAAAATGTCAATCCACCAAAATTCGGATATTAATTAAGAAAAGTAAGCGACTTTTTTTAAGAACAATTTGTGCTCGCTAAATTAACGCTTAAAATTTTGAAATTAGTTTGTAAGCTTTTTCGGCTCGATCGATGCTTAGGAAACAAATTTTTTCTTAACACGAAGTCTGCATCTTAGCCCATACGACCGTCGACATCAAGCGCGACATCTTGATAAATCAGAATGCAGTCAAAAAGGCTGAGCACTCAGCAAGCAAGAAGCCCATTGGGGATTTTTTTGAACTTCTGGCTTGTTTTGTTTATGTAAATTAACGATCGTTCAAAATAGACTACGCTTGGTTTCGGCTCATATAAACGCTTAAGAGTTCAAATTGTTCTTACCCTCACGCTGCCATCTCCAGCTTCGCAACAACGAACAGGTGTTGGTCTCATTCGCCTCGTCGTCTATTTTGAAAAATTAAGTGTCATTTGGTTGTCTCATGGGTTCATTGTTTTCAACGTGTCTTCGTCTAGGCAGCTTCTGCCTCTCAGAGGCACCTTTCCTGCTTATACTGTTCTTTTCATTGCCCACTAGCCTCTGCCTGAAGGATGAGCTATTTGGGGTGGGAGTGTCGCATGTTTAATTCACAGCTACCAAGGAGTCAGTCAGCCGCCAGCCAGCCAACCAGCCAGCCAGCTCTTCTGTTCCCGACAATGAGGATAGTTAAGCGTAATTACCAAGGCGGCAAAATGAATGAAGTGAATGAGTAAGTGAGTGAATGAATGGATGAGTGAGTATGAGTGGCTCTGCCTTCTTCTAGGTTTATTTGTGCATTAAATATTAATTTGTTGCCTTTTATTTATATTCGCCCTGCAGAAAGTTATGAATCCTTAAATGGAAAATATTTGAAGCAGTTGGAGAAAATGAAAAACAACAAAAAAAAAGCAGGATAATGTTTTGTAAAAGCAGATAAATTAACTGGGGTGATCTTCCAGGGGAGAAGAGGGTGGCTGCTTGTTTTTCCTTTAAAAATAGTTTTTATCTGAGGATCGAATTATTTATATTCTAATCTTTTTCTATGTTGGCAACTTTGTCAACAAATTCATTGAACCATTTAATAAAATGAACATTAAGAGTGACGAAGGGTAGTTTCATATTGGCTGTGCATCATCTGTTATTGAAAGCCGAAAACCCCGCGAATATCGATATGAATTTCAAAAGTGCAGTGACCATCACAAAAACGAGGAATGGGGTCGAAATCACAGAAATCGCATTCCATGATAGAAAAATAAAGAGTGTATTATAATTTCGATCAGTTTTGATAAAAATAAAACGTTCTGGGTGCATACATAGAAGGCAAACATACATATTCTTGATCAGCAAGTGAATAAATTCAAGGAAATTGTTCGTAAACTTCCACTATGTTTCAATTATGATACATACATATCGTGTAAACTGTACATAAATTGATGTTCCTATGCTCCTTTTGTACTAAAATTAATTGAAAAGCACTTTGATTTGACTCAAAACATATTCAAATGATGAATTCCAACGCACGGAATACAAACTTGAGAATTACTAGCGGTATTTTTTGTGCAAAATTGGTGGATACTTTTTGGAAGATGGTGTAACAACTTCTGTGAGCGATGGCGCAACTCCTTGAGACGGCATTCCAATCGTGTTCAGTCCATAAAAATATCTATATCAATACTTTTTCCGATATTAGAAAAGTATCGTTTTGAAATTCATGTTTTGTTGGAAAAAAAAATCAGCGATGCAAACCGGTTTTGATCCAAACCGAACTGCAAATTTCGATGACAAACCGAACCGTCGTCTTTTTTGAAATACCGAATCGAAGCAAAAACCATTTAGCAAAACGGGTTGGTTCGGTTCAGTTCACGGTCAAGTTTTTTAAATTTTTTTTTAAAGGAATCCATGAAAATTTCCAAATTTACATTTGAATTTCGGTTAGCTACGATAAGCTAAAGTTCTTTCTTATTTGTATACCCTTTTAGACCGAATTTATCTATAGAGATTCAGAGCTGATGCAGCTTCAAAAGACCACATTCCGGAGTATCCTCTGTGGAATGATATTCTTATTTACACTGTGCAACTTTTTAAGGGTAATTTTCTGGTTACGCCTTCGGACCTCGATATTTTTGAATAACATACCGAAAATAAAAAAAAATCCCCAAAGGACTTGGCCCTATCACATCGTAAAGATACTTTTTAGATACCCCACATATTTTCACCCCAATCTGAAATTTAGATAAAATTGATAAAAAAATTTGTATTAAGTCCATATATCATAAACCATTTGGAATTTTGTTTTTATATTTTTGGCCAAGTTATAGATATAAACTAGAGGACAAAAAATCATGAACAGACTGACCCCAGATATTGGCATCTAGTGCTTCTAAAGTACAAAAATTTCGAAAAATTCCAATTTGGCATGTTTTTTCCCAGAAACGGCTAAACCACTGGGAATTTGGCAAACCTTTATTTCGCGAAACTATCCCCATCAACAACATTAACAAATCTGTAGTACATGCCAGCTTCATACGAATACCCCTTCATACCGTTTCGGTAGTATAAAAGTTATCTTTTCTAGATAACACTATGTTTTCATTATGAACTTTAGTTCTTAGTATATTAAAGGTAAGGTAAGGAGGAATGTTGTATACCCTTGCAGCACGTTTTTTAACTAATTTGAAGGACATATCCACTGAAAACAAACAAGTTTTTCTCAATAAGACTACTTTTCTGACTCTACTTTTGTCTGACAGCTATACCATATAGATTTCCGATTTCGACCAAACTTGATGGAATCATGGAAGTGCGTAGCAAACTAAGGATTACAAAGTTTGGAGGCGTTTTCTTTGAAAACAAAAAGGTTTTTCTCACTAAAACTAGTTTCTCGACCGATCATTCATATGGCAGCTACAACCTATAGCCATTCGATTTTGAAGAAAACTGTGAAGAATTGTGTGAAAGCTTAGAAAATAAATATATGCCAATTTGAAAGAGGCTTACATTGAAAACAAAAAAGTTTTTCTTACCAAGACTATTTTTCTAACCTTACTTTTCTTTGGCAGCTATACTATATAGATGTCCGATTTCGACCAAATTTGGCAGAATTATAGAGAAGCATTGAAAACTAGTAAATACGGAGTTTGCATGAAGCGCACTAAAACTAGTTTTTCGACCGATCGTTCCTATGGCAGCTATATGTTATAGTCATCCGATCCGGCCGGTTCCGACAAGTGTGCAGCGCATTTGTTCCAGAAGACTTGGTGCAAAGTTTGGTCGCGATAGCTTATTTGTTTTCTCATGTGCTTTTTTGCCCAAATCAGATGAGTACATCATACAGCTCCCATACGAACGATCTGTCGGAAAATGGATCGGTGTGGGAAAAAGAATATTTTTAAAAGAACTTTTATACATTCGACATAGACGAAGTTAGCTTAACTTTCTCGTTGCATATTAAAATTTCCATTTAATGTTAAATCGATCTTAAAAATGTATCCAAAGGGGCTAAATTTTAATATTACATTATAAAAATTACAAAATATTCATTCGAAATGGATCTTTTTTGATCATATTTTTTCTCTGTGTAACCACTCTATCTCTCTCGCTATCTAGCTGAAAAAAAACACTTCTGACCTATCCCAAGCCATAAAATACTTTCCCAAAACTATGTGTTCCCAGACCACAAGGCCCTGGCACCATCAGGCTCTCCACTGGCCAGCTGGTTCGTTCCAGGGCCATAAATTTATAGTTGTCGCAACAAAAGTTCATTATTTCTGCAGTAGGGACTTTCGGCTTTGGGCGCAGGGACACTTTTGGGCAAGTTTTCTGACTGCTGCCGAAAATAAACAGCAGCCGTTGCCCCACCCGGAGAACAATTGAAAATCTTTTTAAGTAATTTCCACACGTAATCCAACATTATTGCAGTTTTTTTTCTTCTGTAGTTGTTTTTGCCCCTGCGCTGCTGCTGCTCTCAAGCTAAGAAAAAGGCAAAAAAAAAAGAAGGAGGATCAAGTGAAATCCGAAAAATATGGCGAATGGCGAGAAAATGCAATTGCATTGCGCCTCCTTCCTCCTTCGTTCCGTTCTCATTGTCGTAACAAATTGCAGATGGCGCATGTTTTTAATTCATTTCAACATTCAGTTTGTTGTTTTCTTTGCCTGCAGTAAAACAATAAGTTGAAGGGGGATAAGCTGAGGCCTTCATATTGAGTAATGTGTGTGTGTGTGTGTATATTTGTATGGACGAACGTTGAGAAATGCATAATTGGAATTGCCCAGATAAACTGAGAGTAGTATTATCCTGAAATATTCTTTGCTTTCGCTTAAAAACGAATTCAATTGAAACAATTTGCCAGCCATTGTGTAAATAATTGAACAAATAATCGACAGGGAGAGACGGACGTCGATTGAAAACAATTCTGCACAGCAATTACGCAAAAAGGGGGCGACAGTTTTGCTCAAAGTCTGCTATTTTCCGTTGGTCAATTATTTATACCAAATACTAGTTAAGGTGGTGCAAACATATTCAATTTGACCAGCAATTTTATGCAATTGTTTGGAAGAGTGTTTTAATATATTCAATTAAATAACCCAAGAACTTTGCAGTATGCTTATCAATTGCTACTGTGTCCAAATGGAAATAAAATTCAGTTAAAAGTCGGATACAGATTGAATAAGAATTTGAAATTGAAACTTTTTTAACCCTCCTAAGCTCGTTTTTTAAAAAACCCTTTTTGGGATTACTTTCAAGGCTTGTAAAAAGCTTAAGTAGGTTTTTTTATACCTGAATTCCACTCTAAATGTTCTTTGTATCAATATTTTATACAGTCAAGGCTGAAATCGGTTTGTAATATAAGCCTCTTTGACAAAAATCGTATTTCCTTACATTAATTTTTACCCTCAAACTGCGATTATGTTTTTCTTGCTAGTAATTATTTGGCTCTCCCAATCATTTTTAAAATTGTATCAGTATTTTAGCCATACCCCATAAAAGGCATCTCATTGCAGTCCATAAATTTCTCAATTGCTCCACACAACCCGTCTCCTTTGCTCGTCTTAGTGTGTGGCTACAGTTGTGTTTTTAATTATGCGCTAAAATCCGCGAAAATTAAAACATAAATCCTGTGCAACAAAAAAAAATAAAAATACAAAAAAAAAATGATGCTTAAGCACCAAATGGTGGTGAAAATTATGCGAAACGCATAAACCATGAACGAGAAAAACTGCAAGCAACGGCAAAATGTTCGAGATGCGAAGAGGTTAAGCGCTCGCTTAGCTACTGCTTGCCAACTCATTTCAGCCAAGTTAAGCTGTATTCATTATATTCTAAACTATGCTTTATTTGCCCGACTTGTTTTTTTCTGCCAACTGGGCACAAATGTCGAACTAGAGATGGTACAATGAGATGAAAAGACAAAATATCTATAGTAATTCTATAACTAGGAAACGAAGAGTGTATTTCCATCTACAATAAAATAATTAAAATTAAATGAATATATCCAAAATAAGACCATACAAATTCTCATTCAGCCCCAAAATAATTGAAAAAAGTTTTCTTTAAGTAGAAATTAACTCTAATTTCAAATACTAAACAATACAGAAAAACTTTAAAGCAGCGTACAAAATGAAAATACTAAAATCTAGATTGAATTCCAAACTGATACAAATTTAAATGCCAATTATTTTACTTAGGCCTGACATCTCAAAGGTCCCGGTTAGCCAACCACCAGTCTGATTTGTTCGTCAAGATGACGAGCGGTTAAGTCATTTGCTTTTCTCAGCAGCAGTTTCGCCTGATATCGATAAATGCCTATCGCTGCTTCAGGCTGACCATACTGTTTGACTAAACGAACGATTAAACAGCTGACTCGGTTTGGTTTGTTTGTTTTTTAATGCGATTGGTTGTTGCTGGTCTTTGTTTTGCGTAAAAGTTGACTAAAATTCGATGATCTGCCTCTTCGAATTGCAATTCCATTGCGTGGAGTTGAAAAATTCGTTTATTCATTAGCATTTTGTGTTGCAGCAAATAATAAAATAACCAAAGCAAGCTGCCAGCTCTTTGTATATCGATAGAAATATCGATATGGGGCTGAGCTCGCGGTTAAAGTTGACCGGTGGATGAGCAGCGTTTAAGTTTGTTCCTCCGGTTACGCCGCCTACATCATGAGACACTCAATTTCGGTTAAACTGCCTGTCAAGTTGACCAACAGGACTATGAGAAATCGGGCCTTAGCCGGGTGTGGTGCAGTGGTTAATGTGTTTGCCTACTCTGCCAGAGCTCGTGGGTTCAATCCGACTTCGGGACATCTAATGAATAAGTTTGTTTTCTTTAAAAAACTTATACACCCGGTTACATTCACCAGTTTGTTGGCGCGCCCGCTGTGGAATAACTAGCCATGAAAAAGTTTTTCTAAAACTCTGCCGTTCGGATTCGGCTTTGCACTGCAAGCCAAGAGATAGAGAGAAGCTCGACTCCTAGCCCATTTTGGGGGCTGTTTAAAGTCATTTGTTTTGTTTTTAATTATATCACAAAGCTAATCTATGAGTTTTAGGAGTTAGGTGAAATTAATTAATATTTCTACAATATCTGCTCATCCTCTTATAATATTGGCATGATTCTTTCCAAAAAAGCAGTGGTAAATCTCTACTCTTTATGTATTATAAATATAGATGTTAGTAAATAAAAGGAAAACAAAAACGAGAAAGCTAAGCTAAATTCAAAAATAATTTGTTTCTCACAACGACCCATTTTCCGACCGATCGTTTGTATTGGAGCTATTTGATATAGTCATCCGATTTGGACAAAAACTTGTATAATTAGGTGAAAGCATGTAAAACAAATATGCAAGTATCCATTCAAAACAAAATAGTTTTTCTAACTGAAACTGTTTTTCAGACCTATCTTTGTATGGCAGCTATACCATATAGTTGTCCGATATTCATCAAACTTGGCAAAATTGTAAAAAAGCATTAAAAACCTATGAATACAACGTTTGTTGGCGTTTTATTGAAAGCAAAAAGTTTTTCTATTAAAACTAGTTTCACGACCGATTGTTCCTTTAGGAGCTATGAGATATAGTCATCCGATACGGCCGATTCCGACGTATTGATAGCGTGCAGCAAAAAAGACTGTGTGCAAAATTTCGGTTGGATGGCTTCAAGATAAAAGTTGCGTAGAAACAGACAGACAGACGGACGTAAAAAATATATATAGCTTATAGGGTCGGAAATTAATATTTCTATGCGTTGCAAACTTCTGGGCAAAATTCTTATACCATTGCAAAGGCATTAAAATAGAGGAAAGTTAAGTTCGAAGTTTGTATACCCTTGCAGCACGTTTTCTAACCAAAGAGGTTTACTTGGAAACAAAAAAGTTGTTCTTGTTTTTTCTAAGCTTACTTTACTGTGGCAGCTATACTAAATAGATGTTCGATGTCGACCAAACTTAATGGAATCATGGGAAAGCAAAGCAAACTAAGAAATTCAAAGTTTGGAGGCATTTCCATTGAAAACGAAAAAGTTTTAATACTTAGAAATAGTTTTTCGACCGATCGTTCCTATGGCAGCTATATGTTATTGTCATCCGATTCGGCCGGATCCGATAAAAGTGCAGCGTATTCGTCAGAAGACTTCGTGCAAAGTTTGGTCGCCAAGCCTAAATCAACTCAGCTCGTCATCCTGATCAAGAATATATATACTTAATACGGTGGCAAATGCTTCCTTCTATGCGTTACAAACATCTGGACAATTTTAATATACCCTCTGCAAGTGTATAACAAGAACGGCCCTGCATGACTTCAATTAAAGCTTTACTAAGGTGAATCAATGCTTAATAACCTTTCCATATGTTAATTTATAGTGCTTTAACATTAATGTTAACAAGTTAACATAATCTTGCAATACAGTACATACCGCGCCAAAAAGTATGCAACGTTTTGTGTAGACTTTATAAACTATATTTTAGAGATTATAGATTAGGTTTCGATGGCTGACAGCGACAGGTCGCCCTTCCACTTAGGCCTATTACGGGGCTCATTGAGATGTCACTAAATAATTGTGTGGTCAGAATAAATTTTGATTGCATTAAAAGTTGTGCCAACATTTTGAACAGTGTGAAAATATTTTGACCAATTGAACCAATGCCAAAAAATAGCATCAGCTTTAGCAATCAGTGTCATTTAGCAGCTAATCATCAGCGGTTGCAACTCGAAAATTAGTATTCGCAATCGGATTTCTTGGCTTTCATATCTAGAATTCAAACAAATTAAGCCAACGCCGACTATTTACAAATGAAGCAAATATTTAAAAGTAGAATCTCTAGCTCAGATTTCGCCCACCCCTTGACCAGGCGTCAAGGGCAATGCCTTAGTTGCGGGTATGGTTTATCTTTGGCTTAGCTTATCAGCCTCACCAAAGACGATTCGAAGGCCAATCATGTTTCAATCAATGTTTATCCTGTTGTGTCACGTTTGCATCTGTATGGTGTTATGTTGATGTTGTGGAACATTTATTGATGCTTGGCCTGAGATTATATGGTACAACAAAACAACAAAATCAACATGTATATCAACAACGCCGAGGGATTTGCACTCGGGATTAATAAGCAACGATGGCAGCCAGCATATTTTCATAAAAAGTCAAGTCGCAGGACCAGACTGAGTCGACGATGACGACCACTTGCAACTTTATTAACTGCACTTTATACCTTTTTTAATGCAAAGGAGTGTAGGACCGGCGAGGAGTATTGCTCCATGGGCTTATTAGTTTTTTGCTTTAAAATGCAGTCAACGTTCATTCGACTGCACTTTCAAGTGGAACTCAAGAACTTGGCTTTCCGCGCCGTTCCCCTTCCCTTTGGTCGTTTCTGGATTCGGTTTGTCAACGGCAGTTTCCAGTTGGCCCGAAAAACTTAGTTTGGTTTGTTTGCTTGTTTGTTTGCTGTTTGTCGTTTATTATTATTATTTCGGGTTTTTATACAGCTGGATGGAGCCGCTTGTGCGCTGCGCTTTATTTAACTTTGGGCAGTTTGATGGCAGGAAATAGAATTTTAATGGATTTTGTAATATCGTTGACTGGGAAGACGTTGGCGGAAAACTTTGCGATTTCTTTGCCAAGCTTTTCGGCTTCTTTTTTATATTTTCATTTTTCTGCATTTCGTGCATACATTTGCATTTGAGCGAAACGCGAGTTTTTGGGTGTTATTGACATCAGTTTGTTTAGGGTTTTAGTTTAGTTTAAAGGAGGAGGAGATTAATTAAGAAGCCTAAGGCCTTGTTGGTATAGCTTTAAATACAATTTAACAATGTCCTCGAACATCTTTTAGGTAAATAAATGCTACTACAGAGAAAAAAAAAATCTGAAATCAATCCGAAATGGGATTGAAAACAGGGTAATGCCGGAGCAGGCTTAAAGTGATCCTGTTTTTTTGGGATTAAAAAAAAGTGGGAGGGAAATCAATCTTTTCCGGGATCAGATCAAGAACATCTGGAATTACCATGTTTTCAATCCCGTTTCGGATTGATTTCTTTTTGAGTGTAATTTAGATTTATAATATATATTGTTAGAGCAATTAAAACTTTTATTTAGATGATTTTAGTGAAAAATTGAACAAATTGAGTTAATTTAACAATTGCCAATTCAAATATTTATTTGAATTTAAACTCGTTATATAGCTTGATTTTTACCACCCGAATTCATAATAATCCGAACTCAACGGCTAAAAAACTCCAAGAATATGGAGTAAGTGTTTCAGAAAGGTCATCAATCGAAGATAGTTGGTGGCGAGTCGCCTATGATGGGGTCACCAAGCTTAATTTTATTGAAAAAGAAGTCAAATCTTCGGAGAAAGTGTATCAATCCGACGTCGGGCAGGGCCGACTTTAACTTACGCTCTCGTTTTTTAATATTCTACTAAAGTTGGAAGTATGCACTTTTGCGCTGCTTTGCTTTGTATTTCATTAAATCGCTTTTAAAATTGTATTCCCACTTAACAATAAGCAAGTTTTATAAGATAAGTCAACCGAAAGTATCTGGCATGTTCCGGTTTTCGCTTTAGTGAATTCGAATTTAATACATGTGCCATTTTTTGGTGAACAATCAAGGAAATCTGTATCAAACCTTAAAATTTGAACTTCCTTTTAATAGGATGAACTCAAAATGAAAGGTTTTATGCCGATTTAATTTATAAATTTTATACAACAACCACTTCACCAAATTCGAATTCGACAAATTTTGTCGAAAGTGAAAACCGGAACAGGCCTGTATGTTTTTTATACTCGTACCGAAGGTACATAGAGTATTATAAGTTTGTGCAAAAGTATGTAACATCCAGAAGGAAGCATCTCCGACCCCATAAAGTATATATATTCTTGATCAGCATCAACAGCCGAGTCGATATAGCCATGTCCGTCTGTCCGTCCGTCCGTCTGTCCGTCTGTCTGTCTGTCTGTCCGTATGAACGCACAGATCTCAGAGATGGTAAGAGATAGAGGTTTGACATGTATGATACATATGCTTCTTATGCCTGCAGGCAGATCAAGTTTATTTTCAATTTTGGCCACGCCATCTCCCGCCCCCGCAATTTAAGAAAACGTCTATATCTCCCACAATTTTGAAGATAGACGGCTTGTTCCTTCTGGACATATTTAATAATTAAGATAACTTATCGATCCGCCAAAGAAATGAAGAAGATCGGATGAACGGTTTTCGAGTTATGATCAAAAGACAAATTTTCTTGGTACAGAGTATGTTATAGTCGGGCTTGACCGACTTTCTTTGTTCAAGCATCAGAGTTCCTCTCATGAACTCAGAACTTTGGAAATATGGCGCACCGCGACCAGTCTTTGTCTATTGTACTCCCAACTGAGTTACAACTCTCCAAGAAGTTCAATTTGCTACAGGAATGCCAGAATTTTCGTGGGTTCTAGGCAACTAATCTTGTCGGGGTGTAAGCTGTTTTCTCCAAATCTGTTGAATCTGCGCCTCGCCAGAGCATCGCAGTGTGCTAATACATGCTCGGAGGACTCCAACTTCTCTTCACATAGTTGGGTGTTTATGACCCCGCAGCCTACATTGGCCCATGTACAGCCCTGTCAGGATCGTGAGGGCATTCTTTTCTTGTTGGATCAATTTCAAGAACGTTTTAGGGTTGTGGTTCACAATAAATACTTTTGGTTGTCTTATGCCCTTGGTGTTTACCCAGGAGGCAGCTCTAAGCGCTATTAGCGCTGCTTAGATTATCTAAAAGGATTGCCATTTCTCTATTATGCTAGTTTTTTTTCATATTAAGGTCTGCGCATCGGAAGATAACTCATATTTATTATTAAGAGTTTGCAGACATTTTCGTTCCAGGTACTGTTACTCCAAGTCCGGCTACTTGGGGTGTCAGAGGTCCGTCTGTGTACCATTGAATTGTGTGTGGTTGAATGCTATATGTTTCTTCTAGTGAGATCCAATCTCTCTTATTGCTTTTGTGGCAAGTGAAATTCCTGTCGTTGTGGATCTCTGCCTCTGGGGTCGGAGAGTTGTAGTGATATCCTTCTCAGAGTCCCTAGGCTTACTATGTCGGTTCCTACCTACTTCTTCTGCTGTCAGTCTAAGCAATGTTGCTTTTTTTCTTTAGGCAGATGTTGTGGTGGAGTGGTGTTAGCCCTATCAAGACTTCTAGGGCCGCTGTCGGAAAGGTACGCATGAGCTCAGAGCTTAGAGCTGTTTTCAGTCCCCCATTTTTTCAATAGTATGTACATTACGTACAATCTTCTTATAACATTTCGTAAACAATTTCAGCTTCCTACCTTGTCGGGCGCATTATTAATTAAAAAGAATTCATTGAAAAATCCTTCCTTTAATCTTACCTTTAGGTATATTGCCACCGATAAGTATGCTCCTAATTGTTATACCCTTGCAAAGTGTATTATAATTTTGCCCAGAAGTTTGCAATGCACAGAAATATTCATTTCCGACCCCATAAACTATATATATTCTTGATCAGGGTGACGAGCTTAGTCGATTGAGCTTTGTCCGTCCGTCTGTCCTTCCGTCTGTCTGTCCGTCTGTCTGTCTGTTTCTACGCGAACTAGTTTCTCAGTTTTAAAGCTATCGAGCTGAAATTTTGCTCAGAGTCTTCTTTTTGCTGCACACTACCAATATGTCCGAACCGGATCGGATGACTATATCTCATAGCTCCCATAGGAACAATCGGTCAATGGAAACGTCTCCAATCTCTGTAATCGTAGGTTTTATATGTTTTTTTATAATCCTACCAATTTTTATTAAAATCGGGAATCCTAGCTCGAAAAGCTATTGACGAATCGATCTGAAAATTTGTGTGAATATTCTTTATTCAAGTCCAAAAAATATGAACCAAACTCTGGAATGATATTATTAAGTAAAATATATTTTTTATGTAAGAAAGGTGAAAAAAAATGATATAAAAACATGACATTTTGTTCAAACACCTCCAAAACATTCAATTTTCAACTCTTTTGGCCAGAGTTTGGTTCATATTCTTAGAAAGTATGTTACTAACGAAAGAAAAAAAATAAATAATGAATTCAGATCAAAACTGCGACCTCCAGGTGTCCCGCAAGCAGTCAACTCTGATGGCGATCGTCAATGGACACCAGCCTCTAACGCCACCACTTCCGGCGGAAATGGCATCCAAAAATTTAAAAGTGTAGTTCAAAATAGGAATAAACTACCCTCCAAGTTTAAACGAATTCTAATTGTTCTTTTTCAGTTAAAAAAAATCACAAAAAACACTCGAATTTCGGCCTCCTAAACTGGTTTCGCCCCTTAAGCGAGCACTTGCAAGGGTTTAAAAACTTCGGCACAGACGAAGTTAGCTTGGCTTTCTGGTTAAACAATCATTAGTTAGTATAAGCTGACTTTAATAGCTGCTGCTGCGGGAAAACCATCCAATTTCGATTTCGAAGATTCTGATCGATGTCGAAACGGGCCTCTATATACCTAAAAATATTTAAGCTGCGAACCTGGCAGTTGGTTTGTATAAGGGCTATATTAAGTTAGATACTTTCTCAACTGAAGTCGGCTAGAGTCGAAAGTTTCCAACCCTTTGCAAACTGTATTGGACTGGTTTTGAAAGTACTTTACAGTTTTGTGAAAAAATGAATATCAATATACAATCTAAAGCACTCGAGAAACGCCGAGTATTCTCTACATTAACCACAGCTTACTTATTCCACCTTAAGTTGTAGCAATTTTTCCATTAAACTTTGGCCGGCATTTTGTAATTTTTTTTTTCTTCTTGCATGTGAATCGGCGTTGGCCTCAACTCAAGTGTAAAATTAAAACTCGAGCAATGAAAAATCATCAACGTCAGCCCCACAAACCCACCCCACAGGGTATTTTTTTGTTAAAAAAAAAATAAGGAAATACAGTAGCAAAAAAAATGTGTTTGAGGGGCAGCAGCAGCAGCAGTCTGAGAGTAAAAAAAATATATACGCCCAACGATCAAAGGCAACCCACAAGCTGCGGGCAACTCCAGGGGGAAGTCCCCACCTTGATGAATGACGACGACGGCACCGATGACAATGTCAATGCCGACATTGAGACCGGAAAATTTGCTGCGGGTCTTTTGCCAATTTGATGTGCCCCACCAACATAGATTCATATACCATATGCCCATTCCCAATCCCCCATTTTATTGATAATTTTTTTTAGAGAGGAAAAATCCATGCCTAATTGAGACGATTAGTGGATAGAAGAAACTGTTGTGTCAGCAGGAGTCCAACCTTGTGACTTGAATGCGTCGTGTAATTTATAAACTAAATTGCGTCCTGGGGTCCTGTCACTGACATATTGCGCGTCATCACAAAAATATTAACTGTTCATTGACAGTTTTCGCCTTCGCCGTTCATTGCCTGTCAACAATTTCTTCCGGTTTGAGTTCAATGGAAGACGTGAAGTTTTTTTTGCTACATAAAAAGTTGAAAAATTGCGCTAATAAAATTTAAGTCTTGTCTGGTATCTTTTTTTTTTGTAAGGTCGTAGGTTTTTTGTTCATTTATTTCTATTTATTTCGTTCGATAGACAGACACAAGACGGGGAGATGGTGGAGAGGCGTTTTAAGAAAAGACAGCGACAAGTTGAAATGAATCGACTTGGACAACAATTTAATGAAACGTTAAATTGTTGACCAAAAAGTTCGAGGAATGTGCTCGTGTGTGTGTGTGTGAAATGAAATAGATAAGGTAGTGAAAGGGAGAACGTGAGGGCAAGGTAGACTTTGGACTTGAGGCACACTCAAAAAAACCAGTCGAAATCGTTCTAGAATTTAGAAATTCGTCAAAAATGACTTCTTACCTTGCTAATATCTTAAATTTCCCAGTTCAAGGAAATTTTCTTCAAATGGAGAAATTATTTTTAAATTTAAAAAACATTTCCCAGAAACTTTTTCTAAGATTAAGATTAGTATCCAACACTCCGGAACTTGAATTTCGTCAGAATACTTTACATAAATAGAAACATTTTGTTTTTGCTTTGATGTTCATGAGCTGTTGGAAAATGTTTCTATTTATGTAAAGAATTATGATGACATAAAAATTGCCGGGTAAACATTTTCTTGATATAAGAGAGAACAAAATATTTTCCAGGTACTGCAGAAAGAGAGAGAGAGGATAGAAATTGGGAAGTAAAGGGAGAGGGGCGCAATGGTAGCAGATGAAGGTGTTACCAAGACGCGTAGTACACACTTCAATTAGATGGTACACACGTTTTTTATATAGTTTAATTTCGTTCTCTCGGTGCTTTAAAGTCTCTTTCTGAAAAACACATAAAAAATAGTAATTATTTTTTTTACCTGCACCTTGTCTAGTACTTGAATTTGGGAACTCGGGGGAAGTTCAACACGTAAGGCATCTTAGCGCATTCGACTAACAAGCACTCGCGTGAGTCACCGTGAAGAACGCAGTTAAATCTTAAAACCGACTATATTATAGTCTTTTGTTACAAAGGTTTATCCTGAGGAAATCGCTATATCGACTTGTTGATGCTGATCATGAATATATATGCTTCATAGGATAGACAATGATTCCTTCCTTCGACACAGTTGAAGGTAGCTTTCCTTTATCGTTTTTAGAGTAGTCCCCACACGAGCATCAAAAATCTATAGGATATTCAACTCAATTCAAGCTTTTAATGAAGCCTTTCGAGCTTGTTCCATTCCAACTGTGCTTACTTCAATCCATCTTGATACCACATAATCTTAAGTACATGACAAGTTTCTCTAAAATTATTAAAATTTTATTGGGATGAAAACATTTTGCTTCAAGATTTTAGATGTTGCACATTAGAATTATTCTACAAAAGGGCTTAACGAAATTACACCAGCTCTCTCTTCTCGTTCTCTACTATACCTCCAGCTAAATTGAACTCAACTACAAATTACGATGAGTTTGTACCTACACCAAGAAAAAAGTAGAACGATTAACTTAGAAACAAACGCTCTTTAAAAAAAAAATGTATTCGTTCTTGAATTTTAAAAAATTTCGCTCTTGAAATCGACCGAAATTCGTTCTCAGCTTGGTGCTTTTAGGCAAGAAGAGTGAGGTAATGAAACTGAGAGAGGAGAGCAAGCACTTTTGAGAGAATAGCGTTAAGTCTGCTCTTACAGCAGCGATGTTCACCCATAGCCCCCAGGGGCCGAACAATTTCGGTAATTCACGACGAATGCTTGCCGAAGTAATGCTTAAGTGAGTGTCGGAGAGAGACAGAGAGCGTCAGAGAGCCTCTCTTCTTGAACATCGCTGTCTTACAGTTTTGTATTTTATGTGAGAGGGGTGTGTGGGGAAGCTATCGAGTGGAAAGTGCAATCGATTTTTGCACTCATGTTGCTTTGGAATTCCCAACCAGTTGTGGCATTGTTGGCATGGAGAGGCCTCTGTTTGACTGACAGTTGACAGACAAAGATTGATGCTAAACTTGCCACAAGGTTTAACAATTAGTTTCGATGAAAGCAACTGAATTTAAATTGATATCAATGAAGCTCTTGATTAAAAAGTAAACGATCTTACTATTAAATCTGATGAGCGGTTAATACTAGAAAGAACGCTCTCGGTTTCCAGAATGAGCAATCCTGAATTTGCGGATGCTTAGCTCTTGATTCAAGAACTATTATGCTTGATATAAAAATGATTCGTACTTCGATCAAGTGTTAAAGCTCTTGGATCAAGAAAAACGGCATCAAAACAGCATTCTTGGAACAAGAATTTCGCTATTGGATCGAGAATTTTCAATCTTATCGAACTATTGATCTCGAAAAATCCTCATCCAAGTATGAAATTCCCTTATTTTTTTCTGTATGTATATATATCAAATATTTTATGTTGCGCGTCGAATAATTGCGTTTGCATCAGACAGTCACACACATAGCCAAAGACAATAACCGGACTTGTATTTCGTTGTCTTGTGATTGTTGTTACAACCGAGTTTTTGCATTTGTATTGGTGATCACGCGAGCGGGCGAATGGTCTTATATGACTACATCGTAGAAAGACTGGAATAAGAAGAATAGAAATAGAAGACATGAAATTTTTCAATGCAACCTATCCCAATCCAATTCACATATAAAGAGCTTGTTCTGGTTTTCCCCTAAGTCAAAATACTTACTCGGAATGAAAACAAAAAAACAGTATTAAGTAGCTGATATTAATAGTCCTTCTTTTGGGTCAATACGACTATTGACCATCTTCACTTCAAATCAATCAGATTTGGAAACCAATAATTGGGCAGGAAATGTTTCTTTAAATCATACTGAACTTTTGTGCTTACATATTTTGTTTCATTCACCCACCCCATTTCCTTAAAATAACTTTGAACATTTTTCAAATTTAAGTCCTCTCTCGGTGCTCAATTTTCAGGTTCATTGAACCTTAAAGCCCCATTGCTTGTCCTTCCCCATCAAATTACAAGTTTTAAAGTTTCGCTCCCACAGTTATGGCTGTACGCGGTGCTTCCGCTTCTATATCATTGGACCCTCCAGTTGGCCAGACCTCGCCTGTGATTTATGGCCACAACGCGAGCTGCTTTGACACCGTCCGACATTTGACAAAAGCTCTCCCCGCCGCCCGCTCCCAGTGTATATGTAAATGGCTCAAAAGGCTGGCCCGTTTTTGCCTTGCTTCTTGTTTAGCAGGTTGCAGATAATTCATCGCTGACATTGCGTACCAATTTAAGGGTTGAATGATTCAACTCAGCAGGGAAGGCACTCAAGGGGTGGACGGTCGGACGGACGACGGACTTACTTCTCGTCTCGTTCAACCTAACTAGGTGCGGCGTCTGGCCTTTTTAGCCCTGGCAGTGGCCCTGGCAGTGGCCTGGCCAGTGATTTAGAAAAAAAAGGTCATCCGGCAAAAGTTGCCAGGGCGAGCGAGCGTTCCACATGTGACAAGGGCCACCCTTTAACCCACTCTCGGCTGCTGCTTAATTAGACAAGCGAGTTGGGGACGCTCAGTTCTGTGCTGCTTATTTTTTCAGTTTTTGTTTTAAGAAGAAGTTTTTAAAGCATATTTATGGGCACATGTGGGTGGTTCTTAATTGCAGCAATTGAAATTAAGTGTGTGCCCTTTTTTGGGCGGGGGGGGGGGAGACAATGGTTTTGGGGCTTTATTAGTGGGTAGACAAATCACATGAAACGTTTATTAGCTCATTTTGGGGTTATGAAAGGTGGCAGGAAATTGAATTGAAGTGGGAATTACATAGGATCTTATATTAATGGGACTTACTTAAGCGATTCAAGTGGTAATTTTGTTTTGGGGGTGTAGCTCGAGAAATGCTAAGGGGATTACCGAAAGATATCATTTAAAACTTATCATAGCTTATACAGAATTCATTAAACAGTTTTCAAAGCAATCGTTCGTAGGTTTCCTAAAACAACAACGTACTTACTTACCTAATCGAAGGATCTCAAGGTCAGTTTGTAGCACCCGACTAAGTACCTTAAGCCTGCGTTAGGCGCTATCTATCAAGACCCATTGGACATTTTAGTCTTCATGCTGAAGGAAAAAGACAAAACACTTCTAAACTGCAGTTAGCATCTGGTGGCCAACGCTGATTTAGTTAATAGAAAAGTAGTTAGCAACCATCAAGTGACTCACTTTGCAAAGTGCTGTAATTTAAAACCGTTCCTAAATGGAAACACCTTTCACTAAACAAAGTCATACCTAAGCGTTATGCTAAAGTTTCGACAACTATTGTCATTACATGCAGAAAACTTCTCGGCCAAAGCAAAAGTCAAATGCGCTTTGACAGTTTCACTTTGGCCAAATGGGTGACCAACAACCCCAAAGAAACAGCAGGAGAATTCCTCTCGGCCGCGGCCGGACGGGAGGGGTGAACTCACATTAAAGATTGACACGTGACCGTGCAATGATTTTCAGTTTAACGTTGTCACATGCATTGCTGCTTCTTTCCCCTGACATAACCCCACATGCTCATCTGTTTGGTCAGTTCTCCTCCTCCTCCTCCTCCGCCGGCTTTTGTATTTGGTTTCAGCAAACGTGCAAAGCTGCCGTTGATCCTTTTTGTTCTTAACATTTTCCTTGCTTGGGGTTTTTACTTTTACTTGTCGTCTTCGTTCCATCTTCGGCTCGATGTGGAAGCATTTGTTGTGTGGCTCGGATTACGCGCTTCACTTAAGTGTGCTCAGTTGCTTCCGTTTCCTTTTTTTGTCTCTGCGGAGGCGGGTTTCGAGGGTGGCTGGTTTGAAAGTGTGTGCGGGTAGTAGTCTGTGTTGTGCATTCTTGCGTTTCGCTTTGGTACGTATGGATTTCAACGGCAACAGCATCAGGAATGTCTTCATTAATGATGGGTTCCCGGTTGCCTTCTATGACAATTTAAATTGTTAAAGTCGCACCAGCAGGGGCTTTCATCTGGTTATTTCTGGTTCCGCTTAGAAATGATTGAAAGAGTTGTTAGTGGGTTGATTGAAAGAGTAGTTGAATGTTGTTATCGAGGGACAGATTTTATATGGTTTTTAACTTAAGTACAATTTTTATTAGGGAAAGTGTGTTTTTCATTACATGGTGGCCCAACCGTAGGAGCATGCGCGAGAATTCAACCCAAAAGCTAAACACACAAATAAAATCCAGAGCCATGTGGATTGGTGTCGAAGCAATGGTAAAGATCGGATGAAGGATCGTCAAGCTATAGGGGAAAAGGCATTGTACTGGGCTACACCAACTGGAACACCGATGGGCAGTACTTTACCTTAACATTTTGTGTGATAAATACAAACAAACGGAGGTGTATAGTAAGTTATAGTCGGGTTTGATCGACTTGCGTACTTGTTCTATTCAGAATGTCTTTGAGCCGAAATTTAAATATGACAGACAACTCATAAAACAAACTAAACAAGTGGACAACTAAGCAATTTGAGTAAGTTTTAATCACTGAACGATCTCTATCCAACACTATTTTATGCCGAACTGAGTTGATCAGCTAATTTTTTTGACCCTCAATCTGATGAAAGCTCAGCTGAGAAATCAGCACGTTTAGTGTCTGAGGTTTGTTCAAGTGTGGCTAGGGAAAAACGATTGCTTTAACCAGTTAATCCTTCTTTGGGTGCCCTCACCCCACCTTTTCAGCTTTCAATTTCTCATGGTTGTCATAGAAAAGCATTAGACACCTTAGATAGTAAATCAAATCGCTGCAAAAAAACGATTCGTTGGGATTAGTCGATCACAGAGATTTCAGGCTACAATGAAGGCTTGTTTAATGCTTTTTGTACTCAAAAAAAAAAAACCGATTTGATTTCGTTCAGTGATTCAATCTTAATATATAATGCGAGTTCCCGCTTTCGAACTTTCAAACATTATAAGAAACAAGAAAGAAAGTCGGTCAAGCCCGACTATAACATACTCTGTACCAAGAAAATTTGTCTTTTGATCATAACTCGAAAACCGTTCATCCGATCTTCTTCATTCCTTTCGATCGATAAGTTATCCTAATAACTAAATATGTCCAGAAGGAACAAGCCATCTATCTGCAAAACTGTGAGAGATATGACGTTTTTTCTAAATTGCGGGGGCGGGAGGGGGCGTGGCCAAAATTGAAAATAAACTGGATCTGCCTGCAGACATAAGAAGCATATGTCCCATACATGTCAAACCTCTATCTCTTACCATCTCTGAGATCTGTGCGTTCATACGGACAGACAGACAGACGGACGGACAGACGGACATGGCTATATCGACTCGGCTGTTGATGCTGATCAAATATATATATACTTTATGGGGTCGGAGATGCTTCCTTCTGCATGTTACATACTTTTGCACAAACGTATAATACTCTGTGAACCTATGGTACAGAGTATAAAAATATAGGAGAGTTAACTACAGCTACTCCAAAGTTTGTATACCCTTGCACAGAGAAAAAAAATATCAATATCAATTTAATCTTGGCTGGTTAATTTGATATTTTGGAAAGTATCTTTTTTTTTCATATCATTTCGAGACTAAAACATTTCATTTTGACCAAAAAGAGAAAGGGACGTATAGAAAATGTGAAGATGGAAAGACTCAAATGGTGTTTCGATTCGAAATTTCAGGCAACGTAACGAATTATTTAAGTAGGCTCTGCGGCGTGTCGCCACATACGTGTCCGATGGTGCAGTCCGATAAGACGCCATTCCATTCGTGTTAAGAGCGAGAGGTCCAGAGTTCGATCCCCCAGTCGAGGAGAGGTAATGTAAATTAAATAATAAAAAAACATTTACTTGTGTTTTTCTGATTTTTTAAAATTACGAATAGTACTTAGCCACTAAAAGCACAGTGGAGTTCTATATTCAGTATATTTTTTTATGTGTTGTATCATAATGACATTATGAAATATCAATATAATCTTATTAATATTGATTTTATATTCTCGAGAATATAAGATTGATATTTTCGCACAGATCATTCGTAACTTTATTATATCGGCTTTTTAATGATATGAAATAATATAACAGTACCAGATCATATCATTTTTTTTTTCTGTGTGCAAAACGTTTTTCTGATTAATTGGAAGACAACTTCCACTGAAAACAATAAAGTTTTTCTCACAAAGACTACTTTTCTGACTCTACTTTTCTATGACTATATAGAAGTCCGATTTCGACCAAAATTAGTGGAATCCTGGGAAACTTTTAGCAAACTAAAAAATACAAAGTTTGGAGGCGTTTGCCTTGGAAACAAAAACTTTTTCTCACTAAAACTCGTTTCTCGACCCATGTTTCCTATGACAGCTATATGCTACAGTAATCCGATCCGGCCGGTTCCGATATTTGTGCAGTATATTTGTAACACACGACTTTGTGCAAAGTTTTGGGATGATAGCTTTCAAACTGACGGAAGAAGCGCATAGAAACAGACGGACGGACCGACGGACAGACGGACATGGCTATATCGACTCAGCTAGTCATGCTGATTAAGACTATATATACTTTATGAGGTCGGAAATGCTTCCTTTTATGCGTTACAAACATCTGGACAATTTCAATATACCCTCTGCAAGGGTATAACATGGTGAACGAAACATAAAGTATTTGTATTCTTGATCAGTATCAACAGAGTGTATAACCGCGTCGATTTCAGACATCATAAGATATAGAGCCACCAATTTTTGCAGGAAGGTAGGTGTATACCATACCCAGATTCAGATTGTTTCAGATTTTCAAAAAGCGGCTTGCAGCTGTGTTATAAACTTATTATTTGTGTCTAAAGCTAGGTACGGAGACGCTGAGAATTTTCTCTCAGCGAGAATTGTTTCATAATTCTCAGAGCGGCCTATAAGACTGTAGGGTGACCAGAAATCAGCCAAATGTCACTGAATCTGAAACGGTCACCCTGTGCTGGTCAGCTGTTGTTAGTTTACAAAACGAAGCGCGCTTAAGAAAATGTTATCATTTTGTGAATATGTAAACTGGTAGACTCTTTGATGAATGAAGACGCTCTGGGGAATGTCATGGTTGTTTTTATGGGGTCATTTTGGGGGGCGCTGAAGGAAGAGGAGCATTTATGGAGGGTGCAATTTGCATCAAAATGATTTTTGTTACTCAAATCCCATAAAATGAGTTGCGATTTTACCGCTTCGATTGGCGCCACATGTTCGTCCTCCGTAGAGTTCTAATAATGCCTTTTGTGTTGATTTTATTTGTTTTTGTTGCTTCCACTTTTTTTCTCGTAGGTACCTCTGACAATTATCAAACATGTTTGATAATTTCTTTGACCCCCTGCGAGAATTTATCAGCTGTTTGGCCAAAAAACGAGTTGGCAGGCTATGCTCATTCTCAGAGCGCATTTGTGGTGTCTCCGTACCCGCTCTGAGAATGTGCTCTGTGAATTTTCTGCAACGTATTCTCTGAGCTGTGTAATTAGATGGGCTCCGAGAAAATTCTCAGCGTCTCCGTACCTAGCTTATACGTCAAATGTGCCAAGCAGATCCATTTTCTTTAAGTATTTTCAACGATTCGTCTCAACAAATGTGATGTTCGCGTTTTGGTTCAAAATCACAAATCGGAACGGACTGACTTTGAAACGTTTGCTTTGTGCTCTTTTAAATATACGTTGTTTTTTTCTTTGCTCTTAAATAGCTCAAAAAACACTTCAAATCAGTTCATAAGTCATCAATCACGGGAACTTGATCCATCATAGTCTTAAATTGGATTCAAAGCAGAATACGCGACGGTTATGTCATAGTGGCCCAGTGTTGGGTCTGCTGATCAAGAGACCAAGACTCGGCCCAGCTTTTCAACATTAATTATCCAATTTTAAGCTTATAACCAAGAAACAGCTTTTCACACACTCCCTTTTGCACGATAGAAGCTCTTCTCGCTCTTAATTCTTTGACCCAAAAAGCAAAAACACTTTCCTCAGAGATATTAAACCATTTAAGACTGTCAATGTCGTACCTAAAGTTCAGGCATTCAACTCAATTCATTTCAATTTGAAGGAAATTGCAGACAATCACAGTCACAACGCAACACAGCCCCCCAAAGGAGTAGAGAGCCTCGTTTCCCTTTTCTTTTGTGCCTACGAATTTGCGCAGTTTTGTGTGCTTCTTGCAAGTAAACGTGCGAAAATAAAAGCTTCTTTCTTTCGCATTTCGTTCATTTCCTTTCGTCCGGCAAGATGTTGCATGCAACAGGGAGAGAGTGTCGAAAGCAAAAAGAATGGGAGAGAATTGGGTGCCTGTTGGGGGCTTCAAAGTCAGCCCCAAGTTGCCGCCCTCCCTCTGCATCTCCACCTCCCGCTAGTGTTATGTTTAATTGAATGCAATTTCATTACGCCGATGCCTCAACTCTTCGGCATTGGCAATCCCAGCACGCCTTCATCATTGAACGGGTTTTCGGGCATTTGTAGCCCTGCATCCAACGGAAATTGAGGCATTATTGTGATTCACTGATTTTGCTCCTTCCCTGGACTTGGGTTTCGGCTTGGCTTGCCTTTGGCTTGCCTTTGGCTTGGCTTGGCTCGGCCTGGCTGCTGCCTTGTTGATTTTGGCATTTCAATGGGTTTTTGGTGTGTGGGTGCGTGTGTGTGCGATTCGATCAGGTTATTAAGTGCACAACACCCGCTTGCACCCACCCACACATTCAGCTTGCTGGCCATTCAATTGCTTTGTCCTTCTCTCGCCGCTCGCTATGAGGTGCGAAACTAATTTGCGCTGAAATTAGTTTTCTTTCTCTGACAGAAAATTACATTGCAACCCCACAAAAAAAGAGGAAGCGAAAATTGCACTAGTATTCGGCAACTGCCAGTTTTGCACAACATTCTCGATTTTTTCCCGTCCAACCTAGCACCATTTTAATGAGCCGCACATGTCCAAACGGATGAATGAGCGAACGTGGTGGAGGCCGGACCCGTTTGGCCTTGTTAAAAACATTTTTGAGGAGTTTCCGTACGTACATTAACCAGGCGTGTGGCATCCTGATGTCAGTGATTAGAGGCATACGTCGAGGGATTTGTTGATGAACGTTCGTCCACGCGGTGGGAATGTGATGTGGGTGGAGCGAGCTCAAATCCTAGGATAGACTAAAAGCTGACATCAACTGTGGATGTCAGTCGTGTTAAATTGTGGTCAATCATGCTGGTTGAAATTGAATTAGGGTCAATCATTTTCAATTTTATTATGAAATTCTCAAATTGAGTTCCCTTTTGAATTCAATATGTGTTTCTAAGCTTCGAAACTATTTTTGGCAAGGCACGTAAGTAAATTTAATGAAGGACAGATCTTATTGGAGTGAGTTGTGTTGCTGACTTGTAGTGTGCTTAGTTTCGTCCACTGAAATTCAAATTAGACTGATTCATGTCAGTCACAGAAAAGAAAGATCCATAAAAGATCCATTTGGAAAGGATATGTCTAAAATAGCGGAGCTGCAAAATCATCCAATTGACCATAATTTTTCATATCCTTTGGATGATTTTCAGCTCCGTTGGATGATAAAAAGGATATTTAGGACATATTCTTTTCAAATGGATACCGGAAATCATCCAGTGGATATTTTTGAATATCCCTTTCTTTCTCTGTGCACATTGGTTAGGTTAGATTAGGTTGAGATGGTAGAAGCGGTGAAGCTTCCTGAATTAGACCAAAACTAGAATCATTGTGTTAACATATAACCCCTGGGTTTACTTTTAGACAGTAAAGGGAGGCTCATCCCATCTAAATCACTTGGAACGTAGCGCAAAGCTATGCTCCATTATTGAAACCGTGCTCTTGTGCGAAAGAATTTCATTCCAGTCGTGTTCAGTGCAAGTTGGTGGGTTCGACTACGAGACGAGATTAAGGCATGATTTCTCTATGTCCGGTTAATTAACTAAACCGGCCGATTAGCCGAACTTGAGTGTCTCATGCTGTGTTTGGCATAACCGGAGGAACAAACTTTACCGCAACTCAAGCTCCGGTCAACTTTTAACCGATAGTTCGTTCCCGAGTGAAGTATCTATACTGTTATCGATAGACAAACAGATTGCTGCAATAAACTGATTATGAATAAACGAATGTCTTAACTCCAAGTAGGGTTGTCGATAAATTTCAAAATATCGATATCGATAATAACTAGAATCTACATTTTCAATATCGATATTTGATATATCGAGACCAAAAAACATCGATTTGTCGATAATTTCGTTGCTTCCTAAAGCTTCTACAAACCCGGAAAAGATATTTAAGAACGTCTTCGTCTATAAGACCGCTAATGACCAGTGCAAGTGGTTGTTCAGACCACTTTCAGATCATTTTCTTATTTAAAATGCATTCTGTTCTACAACGAAAACTAAAGTATGTCGACCAATGCGTGGTAAGCATTTTAAAACATTGTATTACTAAATGTTAAGACAGTCATTGCTCGCGATTTTACAAAATGGATTACTTAGAGTAATGTAAGTGTAGAAGTAAGTTAGCGATATGTATAATATTTGGAATTCATATACCCGATGACGACACATGCAGCTTGCAAGTTATATTTCAACCTTTTTTTGATTTGTTTGTTTGATGTCAAAGTTTTCCACGCCCCTCCCGCTACCACAATTGGGAAAAAAAACATCATATTTTCCATGGTCTTGTAGAAAGATGGTTCGCACCTTTTCGCATGTTTATTAATCAGCATTATGCTTCGAACCGGCGAACGATTTATAAAGATCGGATGAGCGATAGTCGAGCTATAAGGAAATCAAATATAGATGCTCCGCAGTGCCGGTTGCCATGTTGCAGGTTTGTATGGGTTCTAAATTAAAATCTTCAGATATATGCAAATTTTGGGGGGTACAGAGTCTACAGTTGTCGAGCTCGGCGGACTTTCTTAATATAGTTTTTCCAAATTAACTCAAACATTTGAAGTCGATTTGCGCGGACTAGGAATTAATTTTAGACCCATGGTTTCTTGGTGAAAGTTTCTTAGAATTGTCCCTAGCTTTCTATACGCCTTGTGCGAAAAGTAGACCCACCCTAATATAATATATATACTTTATGAGGTCGGAAATGCTTCCTTCTATGCGTTACAAACATCTGGACAATTTCAATATACCCTCTGGAAGGGTATAAAAAAATCTGCACCGCAGAAAACAATCTGACCCAACGAAATAAGATAAAATGCCTTCCATAAGGGTCTTAAGTACTCAGAAATGTAAAATGTTATACTTTGTACTAGAGAGTAGCCATCAAACTTTCTTCAAACTTTCACTTCGTCTGGAGATATGGGATCCAAGTATATGGCATAGCTGCAAAATCTCATCTGAGAAAGATTCGAGTCCACCAGTCCAGGTGTTTGCGCAGACTATCGGGAGCACCCAGGTATATGTGCACAAGACACCTAGAGAGTGATTTAAGAGGACCCAAGATTGGAGACGTGTTAAATACACAGGCTGGTGCTTACATAGAACGATTAAGAAGCCACCCCAACACACTAGCCAGAAGGCACTTCCGCAGACGAAGAAAAGCGGGATGAAGAGTAAGACGGCGCCTCAAGAAACTTTTCCCCAGAGAGCTTCCTAACAGACATATACCATAGCAACCACATCACCTTCTTAACACTAGACAGAAGCACTACACTAAACATGTTTCATATCAACACAAATTCACTCTCCCATAATCAGACGACTCTCAACTCTTGCCACACTTATACAGAAATAAGTTAATAAGAATAAGCGCATACTCAATCTAAAATAAGTTGCCATATCAATGGTGACAAAAGTTTAGAACACTAATAAAAAAAAATAATAAAAAATTGTACTTTGTACTCATTACGTCAAGAATTCGCATTGCCAAAGCTACACTCAAAAAATTTAGTTTCTAGTTTTTAGAAATGCACCCTAAATAATATTTCTTTCTTGTTTTTAGACAGTTTTTATACCCGTTACTCGTAGAGTAAAAAGGGTATACTAAAGTCGTGCAAATGTATGTAACAGGCAGAAGGAAGCATCTCCGATATCATAAAGTATATATATTTTTCATCAGCATCAACAGCCGAGTCGATATAGCCATGTCCGTCTGTCCGTCCGTCTGTCCGTCCGTCTGTATGAACACCTAGATCTCAGAGACTAGAAGAGCTAGAGCAACCAAATTTTATACGTAATCTAGTATTGTCTGTAGGCAGATCAAGTTTGTTTCAAATTTTGGCCACGCCCCCTCCCGCCCCGCAATAAAAAAATATTGAATAACTCCCACAATTTTTAAGATATCGAGCTCAGATTTTGCAGTGTAGTCATGTGGCCAATATCTACAATCTCACAAATTTTCAAAAGGATTGGATAATAAACGGCCGAGTTAAAAAAAAGGTTGCATACTTATCCGAGCTGAGCTGAGTAGCGGGTATTTTGAAGTCGGGCAGGGCCGACTTTAACTTATGCTCTCGTTTCTTAAACTTAGAAAACACAGCCCTAAAAAAGAATTTTTAGAAAATAATTTCTGAAATTTAGAAATTCGATTTATTTTTTCTTAAATTTAGGGTAATTTTTCTAGATTTTTTCCTAAATACTTTCTTAAATTAAGGGCCATTTCGCCCTTGAATTAAGAAAAAAATACATTGCAAATAGGGCGAATTTAGAAAATCGCCCTAAGTTTTAGGAAGCACATTTCTTAAATTTAGACAAGCCATTTAGAAATTCGCCCTAAAATATAGACAAAAAAGTCTAGAAAATCGCCCTAAAGAATAAAAAAATATTAAAAAGACATCCCTAGTAATTCTCAAGTACGAATTCCGTGCATTCGGAATATAAAAGGGGCAACTAATATTTGGCATGCTGAGAAAATCGCCCTAAAATATAAAAAAATAATCTAGAAAACCGCCCTAAAATTTAGAAAAATAGACAAAGACACCGCATGTAATTCTCACGTTCGAATTCCCTGCTCTCGGATACAAAAGAGGCAGCTGAGTGCTAAGCTTTTGACTGCGTTATTTACTATCCTCACGCGCGAGCTTGGTAGTCGAGTGCGGTAAGATGCCTTTCGTGTTGAAGATTCCCCGAGGTCCCGAGTTCTAGTCCCAGGCAAGGTAAAGTTAAAAACAAAAATAATGATTACTAGTAGAATGAACCAACAGAAAGAAAATATCCAATAAAAATAATATATTATATAAGGGGTTATAGGCTTCTCAGTGTTGCAGTCTCCTTCCTCTTCTCTCTCCAGTCCCCCCCTCACTCCCTTTCCTATCTATAATAGTTGAAAATGTTTTTTTTCTAAAATCTAGAAAGGTTTGTCTAAAATGTAGAAAGGTTTTTCTAAAATTTAAAAAATGCTTTTCTACAATTAAGAAAATATTTTCTAGCATAAAGTAAACATTTCCTTAATTTCAGAAAGTCTCAGTCGTATTTTTAGAAATAATTTTTCCAAAATATCGCCTTTGTCCCCTTATTTAGGGCGAATTTTGGCTGTTTTTTTTTTTTTTGAGTGTAGGTTTTCTTATGTCACTTGATTATTTTGAAGTCGAACTCTCCGAAATATAAAGCTCAGCTTACTTATAATTATATTGGATTTCAATTCGGTTATTTCAAATGATTTCAAAATACTTCAAATTAAAACGTTACTTCTTTTGCTTGACAAACCAATTCGCACTTTCAATTTTCACACGAAAATTGCTTTTGCCTTGACACAACATTTTCCCCCATTTCATTTCGCGCCCAACTTGACTTCCTTGAATTTAGTTAGCTACGGAAAACTCATAAATATTAAAATGGGAAAATTTCACGTTTTATTAATTTAACGTTGGCAATGGAACGCTGGAAGCTAACGGTAACGCCGCACCGGTAACTGTAACTTGTAACGGTAGTTTTGGCCAAGGTGCAAATTATGCAAAAAACAATGACACAAAATGGCATTGGCATCCGGATCCGCATCCGCATTCCTCCTCTTAACTGCGCCAGTTGCCGGCGGCCAACTGTACTAAACAACAGCAACAGCAACAGCAGAAAAAAACCAAAAACTAAAGTCCATGGCTTCTGCCTTCTGGATGTTGCTTAGTTTTTGGCCAAGGATTTGCATAAATTTGCATTTTGTACACTCCTTAATTGAAAAACAGTTGCGCGCCATTCCGTCGACTTGTGACATTTTAAAGAGACGCATAAATTATGTAGACAGAGAATGGATGGATGAGTGGATGGATGGGATGGGATGGGATGGATGGTTGGTCGGACGGAGGGAGGGGCAGGAACTTATGATTTACTCGACGCCTGAATGCAACTAAATCATTGGCAAATCTGTTGCATGAACAAAATCTTTGAGCCACAACTGCAGCGAGGGGCAACAGACAGAGGAAAAAAATTGAAAACACTTTTGAATGCTCTTTTGATTCAGCTCTAGTATTCATTGGTTGATTTCGGTAGCCATTTGATATTAAAATATCCATCAAAAGTTAAATGGATCTTAAATCAATAAAATCAAAGAAAACAATATGCAAAATGGATCTTTTTGTATTCTTCTTACTTTTACACATACCTTGTCACAAGCCCAACATGCCCTACATCCCCTAGATATGCCCTCAGTGTTCAGTTGTCAATGCAAACAACTGGCTCCCTAAATCTTTTGCCACTTGCATTACTTCTTCCCCTTGCAAAAAAAAGATATTTCGAGTTCACCAAGTGCCAAGGCAGGCACGGCACACACACACACACACACACACACAACATGTCGCTTCCAATGCCTTTTAGAACATTAATGAGCTGCTCTGGCAATTTTTTTCCCTGGTATTTTAAAATGTAATTTTAGTTTGGCAGCTACTTTTACTGATGCAGCTGACTGTCTCATGTCTTGAGAAATTGCAGTTTTCACACGTGCTTCCCATTAAATGAAACGATTACAAGGCGATTTCCAGTCATAAGTGAATTTTATTTGCAACGCAACTCTCTCGATGCTCTGGGTGGTGTGTTCATGATTTTATGATTTAAGTTTTTAGCCCCCTGGGGGACGAGAAGAATATGTATGCACATGTATGTGGGATGCTGCTCCCCTCCTTCTTATTCTTGGCACCTCACATAAAGAAGTTTCGCATAAATTATGGATACTAATGAGCTGTGTGTGTGTGTGTGTGGAGCACATAAAGCATTTTGTGGTTGGCGTCTGAGATTTACTATAAATTTTTCGCTGGACCGACAAACAAAATTAATCTTGAAACTTCTTGACGTTACGGAAAATCGAAAGCCACATTAACTTACCAGAATTTAAATATTGTCCATTTCCTTCTCGGAAAAGCCCCTTCAATTAGGGTAACTTTAGGTAACGCATGCGTGGATCTGGCTAATTAACAAGCAACCGAACACAACTCTTGTGTAACCAGGCGAACCAGTTCAGAGTCGTCAGGTTCAAATAGTTCAAAGTGAGAATCAAGTTGGCAGTCGTTGGAGAGGACTAAACATAGGACCTTCCTTCCAAAACACTGAGAAAGCCAAATTAATTATGCATTTATGTCGTTGCAATATGTTCCCCACAAAACACACACATACGCGCAGAGAAATTACAACAATGGGCCCACTCGTCCAGGCCACAGAACCCAAAGACAATGACCGACCGAATGTCCTTTCGTCCTGCCCAGCACATTTGACCGCAAACAATAAATGCTTGCAACTAAATGCACTTTAGGGGGTATACTTGCATGTGCATGTGTGCGTTGTGTCTGTGTGTAGGACGCAAATTAAGCACAACGAACACACAAAATGAACGCCCTCCCTTCCCCACTCCTCCTTCCTTCCACTGACGGCAGACCAACCAAATCGTGTCATGAGTGATGTTGTTTCAATTGCTGATTTAATGCGGCGCCCTTAACTATATTTTAGGGACAGAAGGGGAGACGGTCCTCCTTGTAGGCCTACACTTTTGGCAAGACAAGCAACATGCATCTTCTTGACAATGCGACAAACGATGACGACGACGACAACGACAAGTAACATGGCTCAACTCTGGACAGAGCTGGAAGACACAAACAAACAAGCGGGCCAAGCGACATATATCAACAGAGCGAGCACCCCTCCCTGCAAGGCACACTGGTGGCCGGCTTGTGGGTAGGAGGGGAACGCAAAGCAGCCCATCGTACATCAGACCATTTGCTCGTCTGTCATTGTTGACTGCACTTGTTGTGCTACTCACGGGTCCCGGTTAATGCAGTCAACAGTGGGATCAAATGGCCGCTAAAAACTTTCAACGGAAATCTTCAAGTAGTCAACATTTATGGTCGGCCTTTAAAAAGGCGTCAATGTAGAACCATATAATTTGTAAAAACATTTTTAGAAAAATTTTAAAACTGTTAAACCCTTAAGCCAGAAGGTATTTCTCTAGTTTTAGAATCAAAAAAATATTTTCCAGATTTTAGAAAGGAACAAATATTTTAAAAATAGACTAAAGTGAACCTCGGCTCTGCCAAAGTTTGTATACCCTTGCAGCACGTTTTCTCACTAATTTGAAGGTCGTATCCACTGAAAACAAACAAGTTTTTCTCAATAAGACTACATTCTGAATTTACCTTTAGATACTATATACTATATAGATGTCCGATTTCGACCAAACTTGATGGAATCATGGGAAAGCATAGCAAACTAAGAAATAGAACGTTTGGAGGCGTTTTCTTTGAAAAAAAAAAGTTTTTCTCACTAAAACTAGTTTCCCGACCGATCATTCATATGGCAGCTATAACCTATAGTTATCCAGTTTTGACAAAACTTTGAAGAATTTTGTCAAAGCTTATAAAATAAATATATGTCAATTTTAGAGAGGTTTACATTGAAAACAAACATGTTTTTCCTACTAAGACTATTTTTCTAATCCTACTTTTGTACGGCAGCTATACTATATAGATGTCCGATTTCGACCAAATTTGGCAGAATCATGAAGAAGCATTGAAAACTAGTAAATACGGAGTTTGGAGACGATTGCATTAAAAACAAAAAAGTGTTTCTCACTAGAACTGTTTTTTCAACTGATCCTTCCTATGGCAGCTATATGTTGTAGTCATCCGATCCGGCCGGTTCCGACGAATGTGCAGTATTCGTACCAGAAGACTTCGTGCAAAGTTTGGTGGCGATAGCTTTAGAAACAGAAGGACAGACGAGCATGGCTATATCGACTCAGCTCGTCATGCTTTTCAAGAATATATATACTTTATGTGGTCGGAAATGCTTCCTTCTATGCTTTACAAACACCTGGACAATTTCAATATACCCTCTCTGCAAGGGTATAAATATATTAGAAAGGAAATGAAGTGGGGCCAGTAGTGGAGGAAGACGTAGGGAACAAAATCTTTTCTAAAATATGCAAAATCCGCTTTCTATATTTAATGAACGCATGTGATTTCATTAACCCAATACTGCACATTTATGCGAAGCAAAGCCCACCAATTTATGCTCAATCGTTGATTCTCAAAATGCTCTCATTGACAGCGTACTTCCCGATATAAGCACGCCATACATAAATCATGCGTGGCTGGTAGGAAGAGCCATTTTGGCAGACAAAAATGTTGACCGATTGATGCAGTTTGCGAGGCCAACGATGCTGCGAATAATGCAACACAGTTTTTTGAACTCATTGGATTTACCGGGCATGTCACCACACCTTCTCCGGCTATTTTATTCCGGAATTTAAGCTCACCACGACTGTGCAATGGTACGCGATTGGTCGTTAAAAGATTAATGAAAAACATTATCGAAGACAAAATATTGAACGGCAAATTTCGAGCCGAAAATGATTTGCTGCCACGAACTCCAATGATTTTATTCGTCCCAATTGAATTCAAACAAATCAAATTTCCTATTAGCTTGGCATTCACAATGACCGTAAAGGGTCACCGCAAGGGGTTTCAATTCATGACATGGCCTACCTGAAGTAAATCTAACTCTGTTTTACCTCGACATTTTTTCGTAAAAAAATTCATAAAAATACTTTAAGTGTTACTGAACAGTGTGATAATAAAAGTATTGCAAAATCAGATAGCTTCTTCAAAAAAAAAAAATTCAAAACTTGTGTATGTTTTGCCCGTTAAACCATACCCTTAATTATACCGCTTAAAAAGTCCGTTTTTTAACAAGATAGAGATTAAAATATACTTAACCATAAGAGTATTTCATTCTTAAGACCAGGGTGCAAAACCTCCTAAACATAAGAAGCGGTTCACTCTGGCGTTCAAAACAGCGAACTTTTTTGGGTTTGGGTTCCCAAAGCGGGTTCAGATGGTCGCTGAACTGAGGTATAGGCTCGAACCTCGGGATTAAGTCATAATTTTAAATTGAAAGAAAATTGTATTAATTTGTTCATGGAACTCTATAGTTTTGATGTATTTAATAAACAATTTATGCCTAGCTTAGCTTAATATGTCTTCCAGAAATTGTTCATCCATACTTTGGCTATATGGCTGGATAAAACAAACTTGAGAGAAGAAAAAGCGCGGTCGACTGATACTTGTGTTGCAGCAACAGCTTAAACAAATCTTTAAAACATTCGAATTTTAAATCAATCTTTGAATCTTTGATCTTAGCTCAAGATTCCACTTCATCTAAAGCAGAACCTGAACATGGTAAAAACAACATGTATGCTCTCATTCATTCGTCCTTGCTGACTTAGTACCGTTTTTTAATCTACTACATAGAGCTATCAGTCACGCAAACCTATAAATAACAGCAAAATCTTAGTTTATCTGATTCATAGCCGCTGTTTAAAAGATGTGAAGTCGGTCCTTAGACTGCCAAAAGTGGGACAAAATCTAAAATGTGAAAACGTTTTTCTGAAAACTTTAATAAAGTATTGCTGTATTGTGCAAACGATTTCCGACAAGTATACAAAGATGATTAGAACTCGCTGGGAAGGGAAACCTCTTCTGTAAAAGTCCACAATTTACACCAAAACTTAACCCAATCCCACTCTGATGACTTTAAGTGTAACTCTTTTATAACTGCCGAGCTTTTAAGATGAAATTCTTAAAGTCGGTTCCTACTTTTGAAATTTCCCAACGTCTCCGAGTGCGGAGCGCTTCGACTTCTAACCGGATTGCTGACCTGCCTAAGACTAGTAGATTTCGTTCTCAAAATAAGTTTCCCAGAATAAAAATCATGTTTAATCCTGGCGTACATCAAGGTGAATTTGGTCTAAGTATAAGAGCTTTTCAGTCTAGAAAAAAGTTCATTTTGGGCTAGTGCAAGATTTTCTTGAGCTATATACCTTTCTATGATTTTTACAAACTTGAATTGATTCGAAGACGTAGTTAATGTATCCTGAAAAAATCTTATTTTAAGATTTACGAGGTTACAAAAAAGTGCCTAAAGCAAGATTTTTATGATTAGCTTTAGGAGATCCGACCATGCTCAGCTTTTAAGGCATGCAATTTAAAATTATTTTCTGAGTGTACTTTATAGGATCGGAAAAGATTCCTTCTAGCTATTAAAGACTTGTGCACAAACTTAATATACTCTGTGGTGTAGCTTTGGTAAATGGAATAAAATGTTGTTCTCACTTGATGTAGTTCCGATCTGGCCGGTGCAAGGCGGGATAAAAAGTTTGATGAAGATTGCTCGCTATATTATGGGATTGAAGATGTTGGTTTAGAAACATCTGGAAACTCTAAGTAGAACTTTTAGAGACAATTTTCGCTTGATATCTTCCACAGTGCCTTCCCCTTGACTTGCAGCCCCTAAACGCCAACGAAACTCCATTGGCCCCAAAGCGCCGGAAAGGGTTAACCTGATGTTTATGTTTTAGTTGCTGCAGTTTCCAGCGTTGTTGTTGTTGCTGTTGGTGTTGCTGTTGTCCTGTCTTTTGTTTAAAGATGATTAATAGCCAATGTCGCTGGTTGCAGCCCTCAATGCATTTCCATTATCATCTGCACTATCATCATTATCATCAGCATCATTTTGGGGCAAATTACTCAACTCGAGTCGAGTAAAAACTGTGAGGGGGGGGGGCGGCCATCTAGTAAAGGGGTGGAGTGTTAGGAGGACGACTCTAAAGCTGCTGGGCAAAAAGTCTCAAAGTCGTTTGCTATTCATTAATACTCTTAGTATTATTTCTTCTCTCTTTTTTTCTGGTTGTGTTTGTCTTGTCGAGTTGTACTCTGCTGCTGATAATTAGCTGCACTGTCTGTTGGTTTTGCAGCCCCCTTCCCGCAGAAGGCAATCCTTCTTGTTCTTGTTGTGCTGCAGTTGCTGCTTGTTTTATGTATTTTGTGGCTGCATTACTTCCGTTGATGTTTATTCTTAGCTGTTTGCATTTGACAAATGACATTTTTGGCATTGTGCAAGCAAAAGTTGTCCACTGGCATCATTTTCCTTTTTGCTGCCTGCCGCCTCCCTTTCAAAAAAGGAAATCTAAATTATTTTTTGAGTTATTGCGAAAAGTTGTTTTGACTTGTATAATTTGTTGGACACGTGTAAGTGATTAATCTCGGCAATTCAAAGAAAACATACCTCTGCTGGAAATCAATTATTTACCTCCTGAATTGTCCACTAGTGCTGTCGTCGGTCTCAAAGAATAATTGGCTGCTCAACCAAAACAAATATGTATAGCCTGCCTGCCCCCTTCGCCCGCCGCCAAACCAATCAATCAAATTAAGCGCAATTATTGCAAGGTAATTTTCCGCGCAAAATACCGCCAGCTGTCATTAAAACAACTACCGAAATGGAGGAGTACGACAGCCAACCAACCAACACCAGAGCAATTAAAAATCAAAGGGGAGACAACATTGCATAAAAGTCGCCATCAAAAACAAGCGTAAGGAGCGTAAGGCAGTTAAATTTAGTTTCCTGCAAGCACAACTGTACCCTCTAAATAGTAACTTTTCGCAGTTGCAGTTGTTAATAACTTGGAAGTCATCAAGGAAATTAAAAATTATTAATAAGGCAACTGGACTACTTTCGTTTTATAGTTTATTGCGCGCTCTCTCTCGCCCTCTCTCGCTCCGGCTCCTTGGGAAAACTTTGGTTGGGCACTATAATTTTACAGTTATAGCTTTTTAGTGTGCAACTATTTTTCGTGTAAAACTTTTAATGGAATTCAGGCAGGACCCGCTCGCAAAGTACTGAAAGTTCGATAGTGCGAACTAAGGGAAAGCGCGTCAAAAAATAGACACCAATTTGGTCCTTGGTGGAGAGCCGAGCCGAGCCGGTTGGGGGAAAAACTGTAGTAAAATGAGCGGAAATGAATGGTTTTAAATAACAGCAAATTATGAGTTAAGTTTCTCTGTGCGGAAGGGGAAAGTGGCAAGGAGAGCGGAGCGGAGGCAGCATAAACTTTTTCGACTCTACTTTGCCGGGGAGACAGACTCTGTTGTATAAATAATTTCTGCGGATGCTTTCGAGATATTTTGTGTGCCAAGATATAAACTGCTAATTGTCCGATAGGAAAAAGTTTACTTGGCAAGTCCAAGTAAATTATGTATCTAGAATCGAGATAAAATATTTTCTGCACAATTTTAATTTGAGATTATCAAGTTCTTTTCCTGAAATCAATAGCAATGGCAACATTGAAATCGTGCTAGTTCTTAAAAAAATTAAGACCAAGGAGAGGTGACCTTTTATGACTATTTTTAAGAAAAACTTTATAATTTTAAAAGTTTTTCCCTCAATTTTAGTGTAAAAAGCCCTTAAATAAAACAAAAAATTTTTAATGTTCCCTGAATAAACTGTGAAATGTCCCTTTAAAAATAAATACTCTTCTATAATAAACCTGTAGTTTGGCTGCACCGGTGCGCCATTAACGAATCTCCTAACTCTTTGTAGTGAGCACTTACCATTAATTAATTTTGTATGTAAATGTCTGAAAAACTTACCGATCTGTGCCACTTTGCATTACCAGTCGTTAGTGTGGTGATGGGTGCACACCATTTGTGCCAGTATACAATGATGACACCAGGAGAACTACAGGGAATAAACAATTCCTGATAACAATTTATTAGTAATTATAATTGTAACTTGGAATTACGACAAAATCGTTTTACCGCCAAATCTTGGAAACAGGAGCTAATGGAGCTAAACCGAACCAGTTTTAGAATCAGTGAACATTAATTTATCATATTTTTACATCGACACGGATGCACCTCACAAAGATGGACATTTTGTCGGCCTGTGTACTTCAAAGTCAAAAAACCCAGTTTTCATTGTCCATGACATATTTCACTGCTTCGGATATAACTGAGATGTGATGAGCCACTGCATTTTTACGCTTGGCAATAAAACAGATGCAACAAGAAAGAAAGTCGGTCAAGCCCGACTATAACATACTCTGTACCAAGAAATTTTGTCTTTTGATCATAACTCGAAAACCGTTCATCCGATCTTCTTCATCCCTTTGGCGGATCGATAAGTTATTCTAATAACTAAATATGTCCAGAAGGAACAAGCCATCTATCTTCAAAACTGTGGGAGATATGACGTTTTTTCTAAATTGCGGGGGCGGGAGGGGGCGTGGCAAAAATTGAAAATAAACTTGATCTGTCTGCAGACATAAGAAGCATATGTCCCATACACGTCAAACCTCTATCTCTTACCATCTCTGAGATCTGTGCGTTCATACGGACAGACGGACAGACGGACATGGCTATATCGACTCGGCTGTTGATGCTGATCAAGAATATATATACTTTATGGGGTCGGAGATGCTTCCTTCTGGATGTTACATACTTTTGCACAAACTTATAATACTCTATGTACCTACGGTACAGAGTATAAAAAGTGCAGGTTTCGCTCCTATTTAGTGTTCAATTACGAATGCTACAGAAATGATAGTCGGTAATTGTTTTTTCATTATTTGTATAATGGAGATTTTGATTATGAAAGGTAATAGAATATTTGAAGTAATCATAACAAAACATAATTGTTTTTAAAACAGGATGGAAAAATTATCATTAAATGATTATTAAGCAAATGAAATTAACATGTAACCAAAAATAAAGGAAATTTTGTAGATTCAAAGGGACTTATTAGGATTAGTAATATTAATAACTGAGCTATAAACCACAATATTTTTATAACCTTTTCAATTCCGATTTCGACAAGAGGAATCTTAAATATTATCATATTTAAATCGATGCATGAGATATCCTAGTTACAAATCTGACTTTTCGACTTTATTTTTTGGAAATTTGTAATTTGGCCACCACTGGACTTACTTTTTATACTCTGTACCGTAGGTACACATAAGTTTGTGCAAAAGTATGTAACAGGCAGAAGGAAGCATCTCCGACCCCATAAAGTATATATATTCTTGATCAGCATCAACAGCCGAGTCGATATAGCCATGTCCGTCTGTCCGTCCGTCCGTCCGTCTGTCCGTCTGTCTGTCTGTCTGTCCGTATGAACGCACAGATCTCAGAGATGGTAAGAGATAGAGGTTTGACATGTATGGGACATATGCTTCTTATGTCTGCAGGCAGATCAAGTTTATTTTCAATTTTGGCCACGCCCCCTCCCGCCCCCGCAATTTAGAAAAAACGTCATATCTCCCACAGTTTTGAAGATAGATGGCTTGTTCCTTCTGGACATATTTAGTTATTAGGATAACTTATCGATCCGCCAAAGGAATGAAGAAGATCGGATAAACGGTTTTCGAGTTATGATCAAAAGACAAATTTTCTTGGTACAGAGTATGTTATAGTCGGGCTTGACCGACTTTCTTTCTTGTTTAATCTATGCGTTTGATACTTAAGCTTTATTAAAAAAGCCCATTTTATTTAATGTTATTTCTATATATTTGCTAATCGTCTGACGAAGATATTCGCGGACTTCTAAGTTTGCATCGACAATTTATTTACAAAGTATTCTAAGTTTTGTTTGAGGCAAATTTAAATAGTTCTTATCAATTATTTAAATAGTAGATACGTACATGTATATGTTTCACGATCTCTAGACCAAGATTAACATTCTCCGTATATCAAAACATAGTAAACGATAGTTTAGCGAATTCAATATCATTAAGCAATTTTTGACACTTGTACTTCCACTCCTTACTTACTCTTACTAGGCAGCTAAGGAGTTATATTGGTGATAGATATGTCCTGTCTTGAATAGCTTTTCGATGTAAATATATTAAAGTTACCCCGCTTCGGATATCGTTCACTCTATAGTCTGATTGTCTGTGAAAAGAAGTGACACAGTACAGTAACCCAAAACATTAAGCCATTCGGAACCATCTCAAGCCAAATCGGTGATAATATTGGTTTGATTCCGAAACGGCTTTACTTGAACCCGATTGAATTTTGAGCCGATTTTTGCCTTAGTGGACTAAAACTGATAATTTTCGGTCCTAATTTAAAAGACCTAAAATTGTAAGAGGGAGGGGGATACACCACAACACACGCATCCCAAACCCAATTGATAAGTTGTGATTAATTTTCAAAAACCATTTAACAATGTAATTTTTTACTTGCCTGAACTAGGACTTGTTCTCAGCACCTCGAAGATTGCGTCTGGCCAAAGCAGCGATCAATTCGCAGTTTATTATTTAATGAATTTTTAACATTGTCAAAATTGTTTACAATCGCTTATAGTTAATAAATAACCATACAAAGTATACAATGTATAGTTAAGACAATCCTGTTTCGGATCAATTTAAGCTTACTTGTACTTCTAGTTTGATTCCCTATACCGGGATCAAATAATATCGGTCGGTCGATCGGCACTTTGGGTGTGGTTGAAATAGCAAACTTTGCTAAGTTTTGCAGGCAATTATTGATATGTTATTGATTTTACAAAACCTACCCGGGAAAAACATGCAGTTTACATTTCTAAAACAAATTTGTATTTTCTAAACTTTTTTCGTATGTTAATCTTTCCAGAACACGAGAATTTTTAAACCAACTTACTGAAAAAGGTTTTTAGAACAACGAGATTTTGTTTTTAGTTTGGAACTTGGTTGGAAGAAATTTCCGTGGCAGTTTATAGGAACACTACACACACACATCACATCTAAAGTCTTGATTCTAAACATGGTTCAAAGCGGCTTAAGACGTTGAATGAATTTAGGTTAAATTATGGGTATATCTAAGAATCAAATTAATAGTAAATTGGGCTTTAATTTGATGCAAAAGTCGCATCCGAATTATCAATTCACTTACAAAGTTCATAACTAATGATGCGGACCACATTCATAACTCTGATCTGTCATGCGTTTCTTAAAAGTGACAATTCAGATACTGAGATTCAGATATTGAGTACTCTTCTTACTCGAAAAACTTAAGTTTTTGTGGCTGCTTCTGAGTAATTTAGATATACTTCAATTTACTTAAAATGTGAAGTTGGCACTAGAAATATTAAACTTAAACTCTCTTTTTCGGTCTATTCCAGAAACGTGTCAAATATTTCCCCCCAGTCCCATGATTCACCTTTTCCAAAAACAACCCACCACCTCGGGCTAATATGAAAATATAAATAAAATGCAGTTAATAAATAAACAAATAAATTCAAAATACATAAACGTTTGGTTCCTTTTTCGTGCGTACTTTAGATTGGCCAACTGCAGCAGCAGCAACAGCAGGCAACACAATTTTGACCCCAGAATTTGTAAAATTTCGCAAGGGTGGGTACCAAAGTTGTTTATACTTATGCACTGGGTCGGTCCATAGCCTGGGGCAATGTTTATTTTGCGCAAAATATGTTGGGTACACATATTTACACAAAATTCATATGTAAACTCGCTCACTCCAGACTCTTTCGTGTCCTGCCTTCCATCTTCCTCGTTTGTTTTTTTGGCGTTTTGGCCTCGACTTTAAATTGCTTTGGTACTTAAGTGGTTTGCGTAGAGATCCCCAGATCCACGTGTCGTCGTTTTGCCGTTAAACGAAAATTACAAAATGTTTGTTTAATTAGAGCTTGTGCGTGTGCGTGTGCGTGTGTGTGTGTTTGTGTGTGTGAATGTGAGTGATTATTTTAAGCTGTTTGCAAAATATGACCAGGCTTTTGTACTCGCACACGTGTATTTGTCAAGTGGACCCCATTAAATACGGTCAACTTAACTGAACAGCGCCCTCTTATGCGGTTTTACTCAGTTACGTGAGCTCGCACCAAGTATTTGTATAATTCAATTCGTATTTTAATTTAGTCAGTTGTATTTGTGGTGGGGGATTGCCCGTTACCGCACTCTTTCATTCCCCTGGCTTGGCTTTAAGTGCGGCTGTGGTTTTTTAAGAGCTGAGAATGAATGGTATGAGTCCGAGTGCATTCCAGGCATTAGGTGAGGCTCAATGGCACTCGTCTGAAGTGACTTTTGGACTAAAATGGGATGGTGTACAAGTTCTCTGGTAAATGTGAACAATACAGGAGTAAGTGTTCATTAATTAATTAAGCGTTTTGTTCAACCAATAACAGAAATAAGAGTAAAGTGCTGTAGACTGACTAAAACCAAACATCAACCTTCAAATCAACGGTTTAAAAAGTCGAAATAGCACCAATTTTTATGATCAAAATTATTTCAATGCTTAGAAGGAAAATGAAATAAAGATAATCAGTATTATTTCTGAAAGAAATTTGAGCGTACGTTTTTTTCAATTAGTCCATCTTTAGCCCACACAAATAAGTTCAATGGTATACCCACTCGAGAACATGCCACATATAATTACACAGTGTTAAAGCGGAAAAATACTTTCGAAATGAGCTACCCTACGCTGTAGAGCAGACCGAGTATAGCATTTCCTCACACTTGGATTCTTCCTAACACCCCCAAAATCTGAAGTTATGGCCCAACCACTTCTTTATGCCTTTTTTACTCATATTATTCATGCATAGACCGTCTGATTGTGTATAACCTTGGCAATTTCGATAGCAACGAGAGGAACCTAAAATATTACAATCAATGGCTTGATAGAATTACCTCGCGTGCTGAGCAATGCGGGTTATAGATCTGGCGTTTTCTATATTTTTATACGAGATTAACATTAGTCATCTATCTACCTACATAAAACCGTGGAGGACATGAAGATATTTTTTAAATATTTGATAAACTAGATCCGCCTGCTAGTCTATCGCTTAACCCTTCTCTTAGATCTGTGCACTCAGAAAAAATAAAGAAATTCATACTGGGATCAAGAATATTTGATGGCAGAAGCTTGTTAGGAATGAAAATTCTTGATCCAAGTATGAATTTTGTATGCTGTTCTTGTTTTAAGAGCTTTAGTTCATGAACCAAGTACGAATCATTCTCAAATCAAGCAGAATAGTTCTTGAATCAAGTGCTAAACATACTCTAATTCAAGATTGCTCATTCTTGAATCAAGAGCATACAGCATTGTCAGCTTATCAGATTCAATAGTAAAATCGTTTACTCTTAATTCAAGAGCTACGCAGATTCCAATCATGCAGCAATTAAAAATCTGTTGTTTTTTCCATTTTGCTTAAATTTATTTCACAGAAAATTAATTGTTAAACCATGTGGTACACAACACCTCAAAGCAGCATTCGTCTTTGCCTGTCAACTTTCAGTCGAACCGGCAATGCCATAACTGGTTGGGAATTTCAAAGCTACATGAGTGCAAAAATCGATGGAGCTCTCCGCTTAGCAGTTTCCCCACACACCCCTCTTTCTTAAAAAACAGAACTGAGAGAGCTGCCAGCGCTGTGATTTCTCAAATGTGCTTGCTCTCCTCTCTGTTTCTTTACCTCACTCCCCTTGCCTAATAACATTATACTAAGAATGAATTTAGCTCGATTTCAAGAGCGAAATTCTTGAAAATTCAAGAACGAATATATTTTTTTTTAGGAGCGTTAGTTTTTAATTATTAGTACTACTTTTTTCTGGGTGTGCGTAAATCCGAATTGCATAAGAGAATGGAAAAGTCTTAAGAAATAAAGAAAAAAGTGGGAGCTATTACCTCAAGCAACATACTCCATTTACTTTTCATTAAATATTCACTCAAATAAAAAATAAAAAAAATAAAATCATTTATAAAATCTAGCCCAAAGTCGCTTTATTTCCATTAAATTAATTAACATTTCTACCCCAAATCCCAACTCTTTTTCTAACCGCATCAGGTCATTTCAATCAGTTAATCTGCTTCAAAAGTCCAGCCACCTTTTTGACTAGCGTTAAAGAACTGACTTTCCGATGGGGGATAACGCCATCAACCAAATGGCTGATTCCATCCAGAGAGGCAGAACTGCAATGCGCCGCATAACGCGGCATTTCCGCGAATGGCGACAAAACTTTGCCCAGCGATTGAGAGCGGAGTACAAAATGTGGGCAAACGTGCAAAAAAACAAAATAAGGCATAAAAAAGTTTTGATATACTCCCCAAGCCAAGGGCACGGGCCCGGAAAAACAATATGCTGCCCACATTTTGAGTATATTTTTTTTGTTTATTTTTGCCGTTTCGCTAGGAAAAAGTTTTGCGACTTTTTCTGGCTTTATGGGTTAGCTGGCAGTTTGTTTGGTTGCTTCCGTGATTTGTCTGTGGGGAATGGGGGAGAGAACTCATTTGTTTAATTATGTATAATGCGAGCTATTATGAAAATAATTACCAATTAATCAGGCAAACATACATTCTGTTTCTTTTCATTACAGGTGAGTCAACGTGTAACACGAATAGAGATAACGGCAATGTGGGCAGGTAACTAACTACCTTCCTCAAGCATGGTTTCTTTTCACTCATATTTCATTTTGAACCACAACAAAGCAAATCCCATAAAGTGTTTAAGTGAAGTGTCGTCTCTCCTCATTTGAAAAGAGCTGGTCCACAATGGACCTTAGTTTTCGACGTGTTTTGGTGTGCCAAGGGAGTTTTGATTCCGATTGAAACCGTCCAAAACTGAGGCCAATTGTACGACATGAACAACCGCTAGTGAGTGACCGACCGGTGAACGCGTTTCATTTACTATTTTTATTTCTCCACTTATTCAATTAATTCGAACAAGTAAACAAATACAACACGGAAACACTGCAAACAACACACTGTTTTATTTTCCACCAGAGTTGTGTATGATTTATGAACAATATTTCAAGTTTGGACCATTTGCGTTCTGTGTGTTTACCAAACATTTAAATTAACGTGTCAACAAAAGAGCAAAAACAAAAATAGTGTTTGGGTTTTGTGTAAAGTGATAAATTTGATAGTGTAACATGGTGAAAGTGTCTAAAAAGAAATATTTATGCGGAAAACAAAAATGGGCAATAAAAAAAGGGAGCTACCATTAACCATATGATTTATGCATTTTTTACAAGCTATTTACTTTAATTTATCTGCACTTTTTTCTGCCGTCGATGTTTGAGATGCTTGCATACATATTTACAAATATTTGCCCACAATACACAATTGATATGTTTGTTTAGTTTGCTGGTATTTGTCTACGTGCTTACGATGTATCTATGCTTTAACTAACTAACCAATTTTTGTTTTGGCATGCCCAGCTTACAAGCTATTGAATGCTCATCATCATTATTGTTATAAAAATAATAATCGTAACTTTTCCGCTGCGCTCGAAAAGTGCATAAAACGAGTTTTTGCCCATTGAAACTGTAATTGCGTGGAAAGCTCATTGCAAATTTATGAGCCAAGAGTCATGAAAGCGAAGTTCTTCTTCCTATTTTTTTATATTTTTAGTTATTTATTGAATGAATCATGCGATAGTTACGGATTTAAATGAGTTTTTAATAGAGACTTATTGAAGAAGTGTTTCTTCAGAAAATATTTTGCTTCAAGTTGATTTAATTTGATGGAAATTTTTGTTTTCAATGGTTTATTTGTGAACCGAGAACCAGGCAAACTATAAGAAAGTAGGGCAATCTAGACTCAAGTAATATGCAATCTTAATCGATTGATGCAAATCAAACATTTAAAAAAATTTTTAAAGCGTGAATCTTAGTTTGAAATTTAATTTATTTTTTCTGCTCTGAAGCAGATGCTTGAACCTGTTCAAAAAGTGGTTCAAAGTTTCGGTTTCAAGCCAGTCAAAAAGAGGTTTCAAGCCATATAAAAAATTTTGTTTCAAAGGCTGGTTTCTAGAACGCACGAAAATACATTTTAATGACGAACTTAATCCTTACTTAAAACTTGACTTGAAATCTGAATGCTTATGAACAGTAGTCTTATTAGACTAAACTTTTGTGCAATAATAAATTTTCATGTCATCTGGAAGGAAGCCTTAAGACTTAAGTTACAGAAAGCTGTTAAATATTTTAGAATTTTTTTTGATAGTTCCTGAAGTTTCTAGAAATTCGGGGATAGTTGTACCAGAAGTTCTAGAATGTGGTGGAAAGCTCAACAATGTTATTGAAATATATAAGAGGTCATATAATGTTAAAGCATTATAATGAAGCTCTAGTAATTATTAGAATGTCATAGAAATTCCTGAAAAATTCCACAACTATATAGAAATTTTTAGATATTTTGGGGATAAATATAGAACTATCTAGACAATCTTATGATGTTATAGAAATATCAGAAAAGTTCTAGAATTTTATAATAATTTCCAGAAACGCAAGAAAATCTAAAATGTTAGAATGATAAGGATATTTTTTAAACGTGAGAATAGTTATAAAACTATCTAGAAAGATGCTGATGAACTTTCCAGAAAGTTCTTGAATATTTGATACATTTCTAAAAAGTACTTGAACGTTAAAGAACTGTCCTGAAGTTCTAGAAAGTTACAGAATGCCATAGAAATTTCAAGATATTTGTAAATAGTTATGGAATTGGAATGAAACTGAAAGTTCTAGATGGTTATACGAATTTCTGTTAAGCTCTAACATGTTAAAGAAATTTATAAAACGTGATAATAGTTCTAAAACTATCTAGGAGAACCTGCAATGCTGTTAAAGTTTACAGAAACTTCTTGAATGTTTGATAAATTTCTAAAAAATAACTTGAACGTTATAGAACTATCTAAAAGTACTAGAAAGCTAGAGAATGCTATAGAAATTTGTAGATATTTGGAAATAGTTATCGAATTAGAATGTTACTTACCCAGTTTATACACAAATTCATGAATTTTGCCTCTCAAGTTATGCTATATTTATAAATATTGATATTTAAGGAGTCTATTTTTTATATTTGCCCCATTATTAAAAATAATCATAAATATAGCATTCCTTCAGGGGCAATATTCATGAAATTGTATTTCTACTTCAAAGTTCTAGATGGTAATACGAATTTTTGCCAAGCTCTAAAATGTTAAAGAATCTTCGAAAACGTCAAAATAGTTATACATAGAACTATCTAAAAGGTACTTTAATGCTATTGAAGTTACCAAAAAAGCTCTTGAATGTTTGAAAAAATTTTAGAAGTTCCAGGAAGATGAAGAAGACTGTTCTTGGAATTTCTAGAAATGTAGAGATGCTTATAGAACTTTCGAAAAAATTCAATGATATAAAAGATATACTGATGAATAGAACTTAAAGGGCCGTTTAGTAATCCTCTAACATAGAGCTATCTGTCACATAAATTAACAATTAGCTGAGTAAAATTGAAGTTTATCTGAAACGTAGTAGCTATTTAGAAGATACGAAATGGGCCCTAAGAGTTAAAAAAAAAAATGAAAAAAAGAATACAATTAGAAAAATAAAAACGGGATAGAATTTAAGCCGTTTAGTACTTAAAATTTAAAGTATGATTCTTTCTTGGATGTACTTAAATTGAGTACAAAACATTCTAAGACAGAAATATGGCTTGTAATATTATTGAAATAATAACAAACGTTAAAGAATCTAAAACATTTTGTACTTGCAGGAACAATTCAAGAAAATCGAATTCTTAGATCAAGTAGAAAATATGTTAGATTGAGTACAAAATAGACTCATAGTGTTAGCTCCACAACGAGTGCAACAGAAAATGAAAATTATTTTTAAGCGAGTTTGTTTTTAAAATTCCCAACCTGGTTCTAACCCTTTTGATATGGTCTGATTTCTGAACTAGAGTAGCTCCAACTTGCTCTTTGATTATATCCCTTGGATATTTTCTTGTTTAAGAACAAAGTGGGAAGAGCTTCCGAATTGTTTCTACTCAAACCAAGATCTTAATCTTATTCTAGAAAGAAAGTTTTTGGGCTGGCATTAGAAATTACTGGATTTTAAGACCAAACGTTTTCTACTAATTTTGAGAGATAATCGGGCATGACTTGAGACCATACTTAGTACATATATCCCAAAACAGTACAAAATCAAGTATTTCGGAATTGACATCAAAACGTACTTAATATAAGAATATTGTACTTAAATCAAGTATTTTCGGACTTACTGTGCTAGTGACATCGTTTGTACTTAAATCAAGCACAAAGTTATTGGTTTTTTTTTCTGAGTGTATATTTTGTTTTTACAAAAGTATGTAGTTCTCATTCGAGCGTTTTTTTTCAACACTAGCTCCCTTCTTGAATATATTGTCTTGACTTTTTGACATCATATCCTAAAAACATTTTCGGTTTTATAAATCTTTTTAAGGCAGATACTTAGATCTTGTTTTAGATGGTGTTCTATATGGTGAGAATGATGCGAGTCTTTTAAATCTAATTTAACCTACGGTCTTAGGTGCAGAAGGGTCGGTTCGGAAACCGTTTGGAATCGTCTCCAGCAAGCCTATGAAACAGGCATACTACTAGAATAGCACATATTAAAGAAAATAAACAATTTCAAATACCACCTGTTTGATAGAAAATATATAAAAAAATAAAGTTTAATATAATTTCCCATTTCAAAACTTCTTGCCAACATCTTTAATCATTTCAGTCTAGCCCTAAGCTAACCCAGTTTTGTCTGTTCCGCTTTATGTGTTCCTAATAAGCGATAAATCTTTGCCAAAAAAAATACAAGAAAACAGAAAATGGAATAAAGCAAAACCTGTATTGTGTGTGTGTGTGTGTAGTCCACCTGCCCCACAAATACAAATCCAAACACTCGTAATATATGCCAATGCAACTGCCAATGGCAACGATATATATTAAATATTTAGAGGGACATCCAGCCAGGCTTACACGTACATATATTTGCCTTTTTGTCTCTGTCAGGGTTATGCCATTGTTATGTGTGTGTAATAAAAAGGGGTCACCAAACAAAGGAGGAAATTGAGTTAAAGTGAAGGCAACACACAGAAAAAAAATGTGAGGGAAAGAGATTTCTCTTCCTTTTTTTTGGCTTTGACCTGTTTGGCAATTTTTCAATCAATTTCGAGGACAAGGCATAATGATAATGGAGTGCAGGTGGAGGTGGTGGAGCAGCAGCAGAGGTGGTAAAATATGCCTTTAAGTTGTGAAAAAATAAGATTAACATAATTTAGCCATTTCCATAACCTCAAAAGCACGCTTAACCCTTGTGCAACAGAGGTACACATGGCCATTTGGCAATTTAATTTCTTGCACGCACAATCGACGAGCTGTACGCTTCGGTGCCGCTCCCCCTCCCCCTCCCACTCCCACTCCGCACCAACTATACTTGGGCAAAAATGTTCCTTTCGCAATATTGCCAGCCATAAATCCTGCTTAAATTGTGCATGTAGAGGATTTTTGTTCCAGAACGGTAACCCCCCACCCCCAGAACTCCCTTATGCCACTTAGCCTGCCTGCAAATTCCTCAACTCCTCATCTCCCTGCCTCCCTCGATCCACCACCACGCCCACTCGGGCCACGCACACGTTGGCTTGTCTTTTGGCTCTTGTGCATATGTTAATAACCGTTAGCTTTGGCCTCTTGTGCGTGCTCTCTCTCTCTCTGTCTCTCTGTCTCGCTCGTCCCCTTTATTCGCTCTTCGTTCATTTTTTATTTGATATTATTACGATAATTTATTTGGGCAATAAATTTTACAAAAGAGAAATGCATTACATTTACTTTTTTTTATGCCATAATTTCAATCTCTTTTTATCCCTGTGTAGTTGGAGTTTTAAACAGAAAATGCTGGTAGTATAAAGGGGTTAATCTATTGGGGACCTAGCGGTAATTCATTTTTAGAGCTATCGAATTTGGTTGGGCAAATTGAAAAAAAAAAATAACGAAAAACTACTTTACTCTGACAAACTGGAATAAAACGCCAGCAATTCGAACCAAATTAACACTAGATTGCCTGGTTTCAGTTGATAGAAAAAAATGGAGATAAATTGAAATGATTTTGGTGTTGTCAATACAAGTGTACAATTAGTAGGGGTATGGGACAGGCTCCCTTTAGCGATTTCTATATAAGTTCGGATTGAAACAAATTTTAAGCTATTTAAATACAATATTATTGTCAGTCTTTGTTTTTCAAGCTTAAAGCGCAGGGGATACCCTGCTACAACGACCACCATTGCACATTGGTCAGCACACACAAAATGTGAGCATGAAATGTATTCAGAAAATTGTTTTTTCCAGAAAATTTTTTATAAACCCAAATTATATGTCGTAATTAGGGCTGCACACTGGATTTGAACCGAACCGGTTCGAACCCGGAGCTCAAAATTTAATTTTACTGTGAACCGAACCTAGAACCTAACCTCCATACAATTAAAAGCGGAACCCAATCCTGTACCGAACCTTAAATATCGGTTCGGTTCAACAAAAATAGTGGACATCACAAAATGTGACCTTCTGTCTAGCGATTTCACCTGTTATTTGGATGGTTTTGATCGACTGAGTCTTAAATTGGGTAGCAAAGTGATTTAAAAGTATCCTAAAATAGCATTCAGAACTACTGACAACATCCCAGTCTATAGTAGCCTGTGTGGTTTAAGGTAAGAAACATTCTAGGTTAATATTTTGAGAAGTATTGACCAAAATTAATTTGCAAGAATGGTTTGTATACGTGCTTAGCTGTCAAATTCGAGAGATTTGACATAAAACAATGTACTTCCACACAATATTTTCAAATAGTTCAAAGTCAGTTCACGATTGCTCATGACTTTTAACTGCTTGAGGCTGGATTTTTACACTTCTCTTCATAAATATACCGCATAGACAAAGACTTTAAACGACAATATTTTGAAGACGGCTCAGAAATGGAGGCCGCTCCTTGTCATCATGGAAATTGCATAAAAGAAGTCAAATTTTAGTTTTGAAATTGATGTTTTTATTTAAGTTTTCAACACTTTTGCCAGAATGGTTTGTGCTTAAAAGTATGAACATTTTTTATAGCATAGCTGTGTGAATTTTTGCTCAGCCATCAAGTTTGAGAAATTTGACATAATACAATGTAGTTCCACACAATATTTTCAAATAGTTCCTCTGGAATGCAAGCAAGTAATCGAGTATCATCCCCCATAAGTAAAAAAGTTACAAAAAGACAATCATTCTTTTTGTGCGCATTCTTATGGTACGGAGTATGTTTTGGAAGTGTGCCTTAAAATGATCAGTTCTAGATAACGTCAACTTCATTCTCTACAAATAACACTGCATATATCTCAAACACCGCACCAATGTCGTGGACTTAATTCAAACACGTCTAAGCTACTCCTGATTCCGTGGAAAATTTGATTATGCCAAACTGTTAGCTATGATTTTAACACGCCAAACAGTACCATACAGTTGAAAGGCCGGAAAAAAGCTTGTTTTCTAGAAATCTGTACTTTCTGAAGCAGGAATCTGAGCCGAAGTTTTGAGACGTGAATCGCAAGCCTCTAGCCCATTGAATCGTTTCCCTAAGATAATTCGTATACGATAATTGGTTTGCCCTCAACATTCGTCTTGGGGCTTATAGACGAATCCTGCAATTCCCAACTCATAAATTTTGGACATTCTTCTAAGGATTATAAAGATATTTAAATGGTTTATAGGAGTTTAATTTCCAAAGTGGTTCTGTATGAACCACTCAACCGAACCGAAACCGCGGTTCAGTTAGGTATAGAAACCAAGTTACCGAATCAGCCGAAGAACCGAATCGGCGGTTCAGAAACTGTGCGAACCACTGATCCGAAAGAGTACATATTTTTGATTGGTTGGCATCCCTGTTCTGAAGTCTTAACAACCCAAAAAGCTTGTACAGCGAACACTTTAATGTTCTAAATTGGTTCGGCAGTTCTTACTTAGCTCAGCTGGGTGCTGATTGAGGATTAAAATGTGCGAAGCAAGCTTTTTAATGAAATAACCAACAAAATCTCAACAAGAAGTCACAAAAAGCGCTTGAAGCTTAAGATTTGAAGATATCGGCACTTTGTATGGCAAACAACTCTAAATTTATCAGATAATCATAAGCCTTGGGAGTTACAGAGTTATAATCGGATTTGAACGACTTTCAGACCAGAAATTTTTTTCCAGAATGCTTCAGCAGGTTTTTACTTGCGATGGTTTGTGAGAGGCCAGAAAATGCGCCAGATTAATCTCAGGTATATGTTTACAAAAGTCTGGGATTTCCCACCGTATATGAATAAAGAGCAACCGGACTTCTGTGCTATATAATACTACCGAATTCACACAGGTGTAAAAGGTGTACAGTTTGGTTTTTAGCGATAGAGAGCCAAAGCTCCATACATCTTTGTTACCCAGGTGGAACTTTTCCCATAAACTTGTTTTTGACCGCGAGCCTATCATTGAAAAAGTGAAAAATTTACCTTTTAAAAAATAAAAATATTAAATATCTTTAACATTTTTACAGATGTTAAGATTTTAATGTGACTTCTTTTGTATATGTATCGTCTATTATATCTCCCGATTTTCATAAAAATTGTAGAAAATATTGCTGACATATAGAATGCCCGTGTTTAGTAAAATTAAGCTAGCTCGGCAAGCGCTGAGTCTGCAAACATAATGTTAACATTAATGTTAATGCACTGTTAAATCTTTTGAATATTTCATACCCTGAGTGACTATAAAATAACATTTTTCGTCGTAATATATATAAAACTCATCGACATCATAGCAAAATCATCGAATCGTTCAGGATCGAAACCAGAATTACAAAAATGAATCCACAAAGACGCCAAATTATTCTATGAATATGTTTTCTAAACTTCAATTCATGGGTTTAAAAATACTTTGCTTTCATTATTATTTGATCTCTCACTTCACAACTGATAGACTAAAACTCAACTGCTTAAGCAACTGAAGTTTATAATAATGTCTCATAAACTTGCCGTTTAAGGCAGGGCCCTATTAGTAATACAATCACAAAACTTCAACTTCGTCTTCGTCTTGGGCATCGTCTTCCTCATCTTAAGTGCAACAACAAAAGCGGCTACACACAACTTCCCTTGCTTAATATTCCTGAAAGGACCAGGCATACAAATGAATTTTGCGCTCAGACAACTAACCTGACAGTCAATCCCCATCGTCCATCGTCCTGGTTTACCTACCTACCTACCCACTGCCGCCATTATTATCATAAACATAAAGGCCCGGGCCGGGCTCTACCTTGGCAACCCCTTTGCCAGTTCCGTGTTCTCTGTTAGCCTGTCGTTTGGGCTATTGAAAAGTTAAGTCGCGTAATCGATTGATTTGCCTGGACGAGAAGAGAGCGACGGCGAACTTTTCCTGTATTTTTTGCCATTTGCTGCTTTTGCCTTTGTGCTGAAATTGAGATTTATTGCAGAATTTGAATTATAATGCAATTTATAATATAAAATGGCAGCCAGCCGCCTTACAGATATTGAGCTTGATAATGATGATGAAGCTGTGCAGGAAGGGTTCAATGGGGGCGTGATCTTTGTTGCTAACATTGTTGATTCAATTTGGCTTTACTGCCGGATTCCTTTTTAGCATATTTTGCACACACAAAAGCCGTTGAAAATCGTTTGGATTTGAGGACGAATTAAAATGATAAGCACTTGGAATTAATTTCGCATTGTTGAGTGGAGCTTTTCATGTCTGTGATTATTTGGATGAGAGGGCAGGACATAAATCAGTTCAGCTGAGCAGCTCGAATTCGACACTTCAGCAAAAGTCGAAGCGAAAAATGGGAGAGCTCTAATTGTGAACACTAATTTCCTGTAGTTAATTGCAAATTTTGCAAACATTTTCCATTCAACTACACAGAACAACAATAACAACTTTGGTATGGTAGTTTAGAAGTTTCCACTTTCCAGTTTGTGTGTGAGTGTGTGTGTGTGTGTGTGCGGCTGTGTGTGTGTTATTTGCTCTCGTTTCGAGTTTTTCGAGTATTCAATATGTAATTTTGATTGAAATATGCCTGTTTACGAAACACACACTCTTTCAGGAAAACATCAACACAGAAAAGGATATATATACTATAAGCAAGGCGGAGAGAAAGACGAAAGTGAGGGGAAATGGATACAAGTGGCTGTGTTTTGAAATGAATAACTTTCTAGCTGCCTTACGACCTGGCGTACACTAAGCAAAATCTCAAGGCAGTTGAGTTTTATTTTGCCTATAATTTATGTGGTGACCCCGACGAGGCTTTAAAGGCGATAAGTATATCGTTTGGAAGTAAGCTTTAAGCTTTTATTCCCTGAAGCCTGTTCTTTCATTTTTGAAGCATTAAAAGCCAATTAGTGTGGGACTCGAAATTCCTCACTTACTAAAACCACCCCTACTCTCTGTTTTCCTCTCTCGGAACTACCGCTAAGTATTACTTTACAAGGGGAGATGGCACGAAGACCTCCACTAGATTCATATCTAAAGATTAAACTCGAGTTGCTCTGTCGTTCAGCGAGACGTAATTGTTTTTTAGAATCTCATTAGCCATGGTGCATATAGCATTCCAATTGTTTTGCGAGCTAAGTAGGATGTTCATAAAGTCACTGTGAATGGCCTCCCAATACCTAGGCATAGCTATTCCCGTTCGGCAGCGAATCTCAGTCAGACAAAGAATACATGTTCTGCGTCTTCTACGCTCCACAATGCGTGCAAAATGGATCTGACTCATGTTTAAACCTATAGAGAAAGGATTTAAAGCATCCATGTTCGGTCAGTAACTATGTTAGATAGAAGTCGGTTTGTCCGTGCTCTCTACCCACCCACGGTACTTGGTAGTACTCCATCTCGCCTGCCATTGCATCATCTATTCCTCTCGTCGACGTTCATTAGAGTCCCTGCTTTCCATAGCTAACAGGTCAAGCGGTACCATTCCAGCTAGTATGTCCGGAATGCAATGTCCGGAAGCTGCAGGTAACTCGGAGTGCGCACCTCCTGTACGCACTTTTGCATCCTCGGCTATATGAAGGCACGGTCATTGCAGGATCCTATATGATCGACTTGACCACTTTGCAGATCAGCCATCTGCTACGTTGTCGAGGTTCATTTATATTCGCCATGATTCCCGATAAGGCAATCGTGGCGTTGATGGCCTTTTTTTCCACATAGGTGGGTTTTTATATTTAGCCGATGGACCCCCAGGTATTTAATAGCCTCCTTCGATGATATGGCATGGTTTCCGACTCTTATGTTTCCACACGTTTCCTGCTGCTTATAAATACCGCTTCGGTTTTATTGTCTTCGGTTTTGGTCTTATCCAGATTTGAACCAACGCATTATCAAACCAAACGTTTTGTAATATTATTTTTCCCTTTTTTGTGTTAAACTTTAAACTTTAAAAATATTCAGTTATGCAAATATCGAAAGACTTTACTTCAACTTTACCTCAACTTTAAAATATGGTAACACTAAGATTATTTGAGAGTCATAGTGAACGATTTTTTTGATGCCTTTCTCCCCGGTAAAGTTATCTAAGAGGTTTCTTGGGTGTTTTGGCTTCCTCGGGTCTTTTTAGTGGATAATCTCAGAAAAATATCAAGATTTTTGAATGCAATTTTAAGGTTAAGTTAATTTTGACTCGGAATTTTCTTTAACTTTATTTAAAATACTTAGCCAACAAAGCAGAGTCAAGTGAAAGTTGTAAAGGATGATTAACCCGTCGTTTGCAAACATTTTTTTAAATATTGTATCAAAATGACCTTAATAAATATCAAATTGATCTTAAAATATTGATTTTTAAGTGTATAATATCGACATTTTATTTATATGAGAAACTATTTTTGTTATTTTATATTTAAATTTGAGCTACATATAATACGTTCGCATTAAAAAATATTTTAACTAATAGTCGAAAAGAATAACGAGTAACAAGACCTTCGACCCTATCGTACGAAGTTTTTATATGGAATTTCATAAGTTGCAATTCTTAAGGAACACGGGGATAGTATCGATATTTGTTTTATTAACAGTAGCTAGCACGGAATATAGGGATTGGTAATGAAATAGAGAGAGTCGGATATTTTCATATTTGGGGCATATTTCCAGTATGTGAGCTGTGATCCTGACCGCAATGTTGCCAGAAAGGAGGTGAGCTTGTGTGAGTTGGCCGTATCCGATGCATAGCTGAGAGAATGCGGTGATGTTGGTACGGGAACAATCATTAGGGGAATGGATTTCCACCCTTGTAGGATTTACTGCCTTGTAAATCCCTTTTTTTTAGGTGCGCTATAATCAATCTTTGACGATCTTTTGCGATGCAGGCTATGAAGGTATATAGGGGCGTCTGGGATGCAAATTGAGCGGCCTTGTCAACTGATTCGTTTTCAGCTATTCCTTTCTGACTAGGAACCCAGTAGATTTTAATTTTGGATGCTGTTTTGATGCAAGCATCTCTAATACTAATACTGTTTGGTTTCGATTACGAGGGTTTTTAATAGCGTTTGCAAAGGAAAGGCTGTCTGTACAAATATCGAATAGTCCTCTCTGTCGTTGGGCCAATCGAACTGCATGAAGAATGGCCATTGCTTCTGCCGAAAAGACCGAGCAATAGTTGGGAAGCCAGCCTACTGATATTGTAGCTCCAGATGTATCCATAGAGGCGAATGCAGTTACGTTTTGGTTTTTTTGTTTCGTCGGAAACAACCAATTCCAATCACCAAGATGGAGCTTAGATGATTCTTCTGCAAAAGAAGGCATTTATAACATTGAGCCCCATGTCAGAACATTATTTTTTTTCTGTGCAGGCAGGTCCTTCAAATTCATGAGTTTCATAGGTATAAATTGAAGCAGTTTTGAATGACAATGCCCAAATTCTCCACTTCTGAAACAAGAAATAAGTTGAAGTACTTAAGGGTAGAAAAGCTTTTGATTAAAATAAATTAAAGCATTTACATGAAATGCACTTGTGTATCTCCTCTTCCCCAATCGATTCTCTCCGTGTACATTTTGTGCTGTGTAATGAAGTGAATGCGTATGGCAGACAGGCCGTCACTCCTCTGTTGGACGAGTGCAGGGGGGACTTAAGCGGGTCCTACTAGGAGCAGCCTATGTTGCGTATTTGCTAAGCCTTTGCCTTGCCACCGAGCCCACTGCTTTCGTCCTTGCTCCTGCTGGCGTGTGTGAGTGTTGGTGTGTTCGTGTGTATGTTTGTGTCTTCTGCTTGTAAAGCAATATTTCAATCAAAACAAGAAATAAATTACAGGCTTCACCAGCAGCAGGGCAACATGGCACAAAAAGTGTGAGTAACGTAGAAACTAACGCAAAGTAAAAGCTAGTAGAGAGACAGAATACGACGGGGCCTGTTTTTGCAGTCAAAAACAATGCAGGCAAAAAAGTTGCGGCAACATTTTTGTGCCCCTTCAAGCAACAACTGAAAAATACAAAAATAAAATGCGGAGCCAACTGAAAAGTTCAAGTAGAAGTAAGTACAAAACTATTTTGTAAACACGCACACACACACATGCAACACACTCAGCACACTCGAAAGTTGCAGAATGAAGTGCAAGGTAGGTAAAGTGAAGTGAAGGCACCGAGAAAACGAGTCCCAGAACCCTTGAGCCTGACAGCAGGCGGCACTCGCAGGCAATTCAAAACGTCAGCCTGTCGGTCGACCGCTTGGTTTGATGACCAAATGGGGGGGTTACGAGAGGTGAAGGAGGCGGGTAAGAGCATACAATTTGTACCATAACAAAAGGGGAAAATTAACAGGAAAAAATTATAATCTAAATGAAGCCCACAACGAATCGTTAATGCTCTTTAAGGAATGAATTTGGTTAAGAAACGAAAGCGGCAGTTAAAGTCGAACCTGTAAGACGTCTACATATCCGTTATTCAGTAGAGGAACCAGTGGCATAGATTGGGGGGCTTAAGGGGATCCAAACCTCACCCCCCTTTAGTTTATTAAATAGAAAATCCCAGCAAAATGGAGTGTCCAGAAAAAATATGTCTGTCTGTCTCAGACACTTAGTGATGATTGACTTCAGCAAGCATTCGGTTTGATTTGTCAAGAGACTTTGGAATCACGGAGCTATAGCTGGTTAGACCTCATATAGTGTTACAACTTCAGTTAGTATGTCTAAAATTTCGCTCAGAGTTTTGAAGAGAATCAGATAATATTTAACATATAATTGCCATATCTGTTTGTGATAATTATTTGCTCATTGTATAAGATAAAAGAAAATGTGCTAAAACTTAGTGGACGAGTCTCGAACAACGATTCCCAGAACGCACCAGCTTGAAAAAATTGCCCAAAAATTATAGAAAAAGTCTTATATGTTTTTTACACACCTAAACGAAAGTCAACTTTGAAAAGTTTCATTCCAAGTGTCCATTCCAAGTGATCTTCGATTTATACCAGGGATGCGAAACGGTTCTGAACCGAAGCGGTTTAGAAACGAACCGAACCGCTTATGCCGAACCGCGAACCAAACCGACTTTCTTTCAGAAATCCTGAACCGAACCAAAACTGCAAATAAAAACGGTTCGGTACGGTTCAGTTCTGTGACGAGTTTTAGCGGGAATCGCTATGCTCTACCCAACGATTTTATGGAAATTCGAATCGATTCCCTAAGAGAATTTTTATACATATCGTTCGACCCTCTAAATATTAAGCGATTCCGCCGATCTCTTAATATACCTCTCATCAACCTGTATTTTTTCCTCTAGTAGACAATATTTTAAATTTTCTGTGGTAATTCCTTAACTTTATTCAATCATGAACAGTAATTTTTACTCATATAATATGATAAATAGGGTAAGATGCATTGTACATATTCTTTTCTAGCTGACATTCTCTCTTTTCGAAGGGCATTTCTCTAGGAACTTATAAAAGAATCCTAGAAATCCGACATAATAAACTTTGGGTCTTAAAGATATTCAAATGGATTATAGGAATTCAATTTCAAAAGTGTTCGAAAAGTCACATTACAACAGAAATCATAATGTTACATAATGTGCCTTTGTGAACCACTGAACCGAACCGAAACCGCGGTTCATTTAGCTCCAAAAACCAAATAATGAACCGAACCGCCGGCTTAGAAACTGTATGAACCACTGAACCGAACCAGTACTTATATTCTAGTGGTTTGCATCCCTGATTTATACTACGCATAGTGTGGAATCTGAATTTATAAAAATCGTTTCAATAACTTTAAAGTCTTCACATGTCCCATATATTTTATGGCAGAATTCGGTCTTGAACCAACAGGATTTCACTTCCAAGTAAGTACATTAGTCGATTGGACCTGGGGTATGTACGACAACAATGTGTAGGATGGCTGAATCGAACGAAAAGAAAATCAGTTAGCAACTTTCATAGAAGAAGTACAATTGGAATTTCATTTTGTTATAAAAAAAAACGACTCGATATTTTTCAAAGATTGAACATTTATTGGAAAAGATGGTTCATGCCAAATATTTACAAAAAACCATTTCGGTCAATTTTTGAGAACATTTTCAATTGTTCCGGCACGTGTGTCAGTAATAGCAACTCGAATCTCGTTGTTCAACTCATCAATTGTTTCAGGATTGATTGCGTAACATTTGTCCTTGACCGCTCCCCAAAGATAATGGTCTAACGGTGTCAGATCACAGTTTCTTGGCAGCCAATTCACATCTGCATATTTGCTGATTATTAAATTTTCGAAGAAAGGGCGCAGAAGACGATTCGGATGGTCAATTGGCGTTAGCTGCTGCACCAATTGGCCAACCAATGACCAACTAGGTCTTTATGCAAAATTCGCATCAAAGAAGTGCGCGAAATGTCCAATTGTTGAGATCGATGGCGATTTGACGTCGATGGTTGTTCAAGCACATTTTCAGCAACCACAGCAATGTTTTCGGTCGATCGCACCGGTCAAGTACGTACACGGGTTGGATTAACCACCAACATTCCAGTTTCACGAACTCGCTTCACGATTTGATCTACAAATTGAGTTTTCGGCCCGTCTTTTTTGTTAAATGTTTTTTGATTTCAAATTACGCACAGTTTGAGTCAAGGATTCACCAATTTGGAAACATGTTTTTAATATTCCACAACTTCTTCAACCGAATAGCGACCCATTTCGTAAATGTCAAAGTTTTTACTAATTATTAGTCGCTTTCCGAATGACATTTGACGTTTTAAAGTCAAATTATGAATAATTCTAGTTCCAAACAATCGATGGATCACCCTGTACCAACAAGAATCTCAATCTTTTCATATAATTATCATCAATATATATAAATCCCTTACATGTAAGTAAGGTAGAAACACACATTAGTTCCATATACTTTTCTTTCAATATATTTCAGTTTAAAAAAAAAGACTTTATCAAAATGTAAGGACTTACCAAATCCAGTATACATTTTTACACATTGCAAGCCCCCGTTTTGATATGACAAACTGCATAAAAATTGTAAAATACCTCTCCAACCCCACACATAATGAGTCCTTCGTGAGTGACTTCAAGCTGCGTAGTCGTCGACAGGTCCCGCAGCGTTTACCATTTCACACGCACCACCTCAGAGTGGGCAACAGAAAGAAATAAGACGGGAATAATTTGAGTAATCTCTGTCAGCGACAGAGTTGTGACTTTAGGCGCTATGTTTTGTTAATCAAATCCGACAATAGACTTTAATGTTGAAGCTTGGCCGTTGGGCCAAATAAATATCAATTTGTACCTGAAAGCTATAACTGCAGATAGGCCATTTCGTGTCTGTCTGTGCCATAAATCGGTGAAATCCATTTTAAATATTATTTTATTCTTTTTATGCATCTGGAGCTGGGGAAAGGGCCAGCACTCTTAAAGCGAATCCTTAGCAGTCTCCTTTGACTGTATGTATTTCAGTTCAAGCCAAAAGGCTTCAGCTTAGGCCAGACAACAATTTTATTATAATTCATAAAGCGTGTGACTGAGACACAAAAGAGCGCGTCTGACAGGTCCAGGATATGCAGGATATATACAGAGTTACCAGCTTCTGTTCCAATGAAGTCGAAGATGAGAAGTGAACGAGAAGAGAAAAAGAACCCGTAAACTTTTTATCAAGTCAATTTTCTACGTTGACTGGCAAACCACAACGGCAACACAGAAAGATTTACAGACAGGGACAGGCCAATGACATGAAAAGTTTTTGCTGCTCCCTGCCATGTTTCCTTGTCGTCCTGTCCCAGACCAGACGGCGACTCTAACCTTCGTACTTTCTATATTTTTTATTTTTTCTTATTCAATTTTCTGCTGTTTCTACCCAATAAGCCCAAAGGATTAGAGCTTTGAGTATTGAGTAGCCCCATGCATCAAATTATTATTCATTGCATCGAGAGTTTACATAAATTATGTAAAGAAACAGGCACAGAGAGAGAGAAAGAGCGCAAGAGAGAAATTGATTTCGCTTTAAAAATGGTTTTATTGTAATATAAATTGTATTTTCCCTTGCTTAACTGCAGCTGACATTGCCTGAATGTCTGTCAGTTAACAGTTAGTTACTACCCCGCTAGGTTCTCAGGTGCTAAACACCTTGTTGGTCCCTAAGAGTGGGAGGAACTCCTGTCAACTCTTGGGGAGTTGCTGACGTCTGGTCAACACGGCTCAAGGTGGCGCCAGAGAGTTTTTCATGTCATCTACAGGAACTGACTGACTTTGCTTGGCTTTCAGTTTTGCAGCAAAAGTGTCTGACAATGGCCTCTAGGTGACTGGTGATGTTTCACTTAACTAAGCTGGAAATAAGTATTATTTCACCGTTTTATTTTGCAGTGAATGTGAAGTACAAATAAAAATAGTGAGACTTTTATATAAAGTTTTGTGCCAGACGGGAGTAAATAATAATACTCAAAAGAGTTCCAATAAGTTACTTTACTCTGATTGACTCACGCTCAGAGTTGAGAACTCTGTGTCGAGAGCCGTGAGCCATCAACCGGCTCTCGGCTCGTGACCCGCAGCACTCAGCTTTGAGCTGAGAGTCACAGCTCGTGAGCCATGAGCCCTCAACCGGCTCTTGGCTCTTGAGCCACAGCTAAAGGCTCAGAGCTGTGAGTCATAACTCTCATCTCGTGAGAAACAACTTTCGGCGCTGAGCTCAGCCAACAACTTTAATCTGCCAGCAAATATTTGAAATACCATAGGTGCAATGGATGTTTTTTGACCACTCTCGGAGACATGGTTGTTCATATGTATAATACAATTTCATATGCTGAGCAAGAATATATATATTTTACGAGCTCACATCGGAAAAGCTGGATAATATGGCAAATCTTGACTTTTTAGACAATTTCCGCCTATATCTTTAACTTAGAAATCTTCGCGAGCAAGGCAAAGATTCATCGGTATCGGCTGAATGGTAAATTGCGTGCTAGGCGAGTGCTGTGGCTCCCTAGCCGAGAGCTGTGGCTCCCTAGGCCAGAGCTATGGCTCCCGAGCCGAGAGCTGTGGCTCCCGAGCCGAGAGCTGTGGCTCCCGAGCCGAGAGCTGTGGCTCCCGAGCCGAGAGCTGTGGCTCCCGAGCCGAGAGCTGTGATGTGGCTCACGAGCCGAGAGACGCTTTTTGGCTCACGGCTGCCGAGTTGTGGCTCACAACTATGAGCTGAGGGCAATAGCTGACGCTCGAGAGCTGCGAGCAAAGAGCGAATCCGAACCCTGAAAAAATTACAGTTTGTTTATGCTTAAATGCGCCAAAAAGTAGACTTTAAATTCTTGCAACAAGTCAAATAAAACTTCCAAGGCCAAAATGCTTATTTCTTTCCAGTTTCGTCTCCCTTTCAGAGCCTAAAGCCAAACTTTGGCCCATCTTTAGTCAACAAGGACGCCTAAAAGTGTACTCCAAATAAGCACAGTCCCTTTGTAGAACTGCCATTTTGCCCATTTACTTATGCCAAAAGCCATCGAGATTCCAAAGCCCACAAACTAAATCGAATAAAGCAATATCAAATATTTGGGGGTCTCTGCACGCACTTAAGTGCCGCACAGATGCGAGGCTGCCACGTTCTCTCGGCCTCTGAAACTGAAGGCACGTTAATACAATTAAAAATCCACCAACTATCGTGGTTCTGGGCTGTCGTCTTGCCTTAAGCGCCACTGAGGCTAGCTCTGGGGTAAGCCCGCAATGTCTTTGTCGTTGCTGTTGTTGTTGTGTCAGCTTCAGAGGTGGTCCTTGGTCTCCTTGTGATGCCATTAGGCGTAAGTGGCATTTTCCTTTTGATTTTGGTGGCATTTGACTTTATTAACCAGAGAACTACGTTGAAGCTTTGGACAGGTGGGATGTGTGTGTGCGGGTCAATATGTGTGGGTGTGTAAGCTCATGTAATATTCAGCCAGCGACATTCGAGTGACATCTTTTGAGACCTCAGCGCAAGATTGTATGTGTTTGCATTTGGCTTATGCACGCGTCGCCTTCAGCTGGATCTGCGCCTGACACACACACACACACACACGCACACACACTACTTTAATTCTCCATTGAGTTGTCCTACTCAATCATTCATTTCGCTTTTGTTTATTTATTTTACTAATGGAATTATTTCATGCCTTCGTCGTCCTGCTAGTTTTCGTTTCGTCCCTGCGCTGGTGTTTGTATTTGTCCTACGTGAAGCTTTGATTCGCTTCTCGCTGGGCTCGTTTTTGTCATCTTTTCATATTTATTCTACGTGTGTTCCTAACACATTCTTCGACTCCTCCCTGCGACCGTTTATGGTACGTGTCTTTTGTTCGACAGCAATGGTTTACTCTGTCGCTTTTTTTCACAGCCATCCGCCGGCTTTCGTGTTCGCTTTTTGTCTAATTGATTTTTGTTGGTAATTGGCGTTTTTGGTTCATCGTTCTGTGTGCGCTTAACTTCCACACGCGTCTTGATTGCCCAGGTGCACCGAAGCGGAAGGGGTAAGAGAAGAGAGCAGCAACAATCTGGCCTATTCATGGGAGCTTTTCATTTAATTGCTTCGCATTGATTGAAATGTGGAAAGTAATTTTGGTGTCCTTCAGTGAAACGAAATGAATTGCTATGGCTAGCATTTTTTATTAGACAACGTTCGTGTGAGTAAGTTCACTCTCTGTGTGAGCTTTTGCTTTAAAATCTGTACAATTCTATACAAATCAAAGTAGGTTTAGTCGCATTGCTTATAGCTCAAGAACGGCTGATCAATCTAAAGCGATTGTTGACTTGTTGGATTTCTTTTCGACCGGGATAAGTATTAAATGATATTGAAATGGCACAAATGATTGTAAATTTGTTGTAAACGTCAATCAGATCAAAAGTTTGCACAACTTTATAAAGTTTTTAATTATAAAGGGTGATTTTTTAGCAACCTTCTTTTTGGCAGCACTGTTTTTGGCAGCTCAGCTGTTTTCGTGTTAATTGTTACTGTCAAACATGTTCAGTTTGGTCAACAATTTAACCATGAATAGACTTACAAACGAACAACGCTTACAGATTATTGAATTTTATTATCAAAATTCATGCCGCTTTTTTTTTTATCGGAAAACTGTGTGAAAACAGCGACGAAGCTCATTTCAGGTTGAATATATGCTTGGACAAACAAATTCGCCGAATTTGGTGTGAACAGCAGCCAGAAGCATTGCAAGAACTGCCAATGCATCCCGAAAAATGAACAGTTTGGTGTGGATTATAGGCCGGGGGCATCATTGGACCGTACTTTTGTAAAGATGGCGAAGGCAGCAACGTTACTGTGAATGGAGAGCACTACCGAGTGATGATTACAATCTTTGCTTTGCCTAAAATGGAAGAGCTCTACTTGGCTGACAAGTGGTTGCAACAAGACGGTGCCACCGTTTTTATACTCTGTATAGAGTAGAGTATTATAAGTTAGTGCAAAAGTATGTAACATCTAGAAGGAAGCATCTCCGACCCCATAAAGTATATATATTCCTGATCAGCATCAACAGCCGAGTCATGTGCGTCATGTCCGTCTGTCTGTCCGTCTGAACGCACAGATCTCAGAGATGGTAAGAGATAGAGGCTTGACATGTATGGGACATATGCTTCTTATGTCTGCAGGCAGATCAAGTTTATTTTCAATTTTTCGACTTTCTTTCTTGTTAAGGGTATTATAATTTTCCCTAGAAGTTTGCAATGCCTAGAAATATTCATTTCCGATCCCATAAACTATATATATTCTTGATCAGGGTGACGAGCTAAATGGTTTGAGGTTTGTCCGTTCGTCGGTCCGTCCGTCCGTCTGTACTTCTGTCCTTCTGTCTGTCTGTTTCTACGCAAACTAGTCTCTAAGTCTTAAAGCTATCAAGCTGAAATTTTGCACAGAGTCTTCTTTTTGTTGCACGCTACTAATATGTCGGAACCGACCGGATCGGATGACTATATCTTATAGCTCCCATAGGAACAATCGGTCGGAAAACTAGTTTTAGAATGAAAAACTGTTTTCTTTTCAATGGAAACGTCTCCAAACTTTGTATTCATAGGTTTTCTATGTTTTTTTATAGTTCTACCAAGTTTTATTAAAATCGAACAGCTATATGGTATAGCTGCCATACAAAAGATAGGTCTGAAAAACAGTCTTAGTTAGAAAAACTTTTTTGTTTTTAATGGTAGCATCCTGCAATTTTGTATTTGTTTGTTTCACATGCTTTCACATAATTTAACAAATTTTTGGCCAATTCATATAGCTCCCATACGAACTATCGGTCGAAAAATGGGAAAGAGTATTTTTTGAAAAAATTTAAGCGAGCACTTGCAAGGGTATAAAGACTTCGGCACAGACAAAGTTAGCTTAGCTTTCTCGTTTTTTCAAACCGTTTTATATCGTATTGACAGCCTTTTTTGTCGACTATTAATAAACAAATAAATAAATAAATTCCATTTAATTTAAGATCATCGAAAAATTCTAAACATGAAAGCTAAGGTAAAACTATCTCAAAAGATTGTTTGACGATGTGTAACTTCATTTTCAAGTATATCTTTTTGGGTCATTCCGTGTCCACAGATAAATCTTACATCAAATGGAATAACCAACAATTGAAGCAGGGTTAATGTTAAAATGAATCGACCGAAAGTTACTGCATAAACGAGGCATCAACAGCTCAGCAGCATGTGTGCGAACATTTTAAGCAAACGTCATCCTCACTTTAATGTGGCAATTGAAATATTTGGCGCCTGTTAAACTACCTTCGTTGTCACTTTTCTTACAATTTCAGATTTGCCTAGCCAATAATGTCGTTGACATTCACAAATCAAACAAATTCAATAGGAAACAATGTCCCTTTAACCCCAAGAATCCTTATTCAGCTTTGTTTTATATTTTTTTTTCTCTCTCATCCCTTGTTCCACTTCTCCTGCGTATCCCCTTTGACTGTTGCACTGTAAAAATTAAATACAGAAACTAGTTTAACTCATTGGGGCGAGAATAACAAGTGTCCTCCATTTCCTCAGTGGCCATTACAAGTGCAGGGCGATTAACAACAACTACAGCAACAACAACAAAGTAAAGTTAACAAAACACAGAAACTAAGCAATTAACTTTTATAAAAATAAAAATAAAAATAGAGGGAGAACATTCCTCCACTTATAAGCCCAGCTTCCACTCACAGGGCACAGACCAACCACCAACCAGCATGTTCAGGATTCCAACCCACAGGCAACCACAGCATCAGACCAAAACCAAACGCTTTCAAGTTGCATTATAAGGACACCTACCTCCAGCATCAACCCCAGGAATGAAACGCTTATAATTTTTGCAACGAAGCAATAATAAGTCCCGACGGACAAGTGTATGGGTGTGTGTGTGTGTGTGTGTGTTTAGCGGTTGGCTCTGGACCATGCATAAAAATTGGTGAGAAGGGTAAAGGGAAAATCATATTTAATGCACCAAGGTGCAGTCGATGGGAATGCTTGTGAAATGAATATTGGCTGCCAAATTAATAAATATTCGAGCGTTTAATTTAATAAAGGAGAACAAAAAAACAAAACCAAAGGGAATTTTCGCCAGCGATGTTCTAATTGAAATGGATAAGAGTGGTAAGTGTGGAATACAAAATGGAAATTGAAAAGCAATGTAGAATAAATGATGAGTTGAATGAAGATTGTGAATGGAATCGTACGAGACACAAAAATTTGTTAAATGCAATTTAATAAAATATTATTTAGAAAATGCTTTGTTGAACGAAAGGAATACGAAAATTTTTTGTCACATCGCACAGTGGGGCCTTCTGAGTTTTTTCTTTGCAAATATCAAATTGGATAATCGAATAATTTAAATTGCATATGATAGATAATTTTACAATAATTGTCCATTGGAAAAGGTGCTACGCCTTCTAGATGCTTACTTATGGGTTACCAAAGTCAAAGACAAAGCCGAAATCAATAAAAATAAATAGAGGAAAGTTAACTTCGGCACGGCCGAAGTTTGTATACCCTTGCAGCACGTTTTCTAACTAATTTGTAGGGCATATCCACTGAAAACAAACAAATTTTTCCAAATAAGACTACTTTTCTGACTCGACTTTTGTATGAAAGCTATACTATATAGATGTCCGATTTCGACCAAATTTGGCAGAATTATGGAGAAGCATTAAAAACAAGTAAATACGGAGTTTGAAGACGTTTGCATTAAATACTTATAAGTTTTTCTCACTAGAACTAGTTTTTCAACCGGTCGTTCCTATAGCAGCTATATGTTATAGTCATCCGATCCGGCCGGTTCCGACAAATGTGCAGCGTATTTGGACCAATAGACTTCGTGCAAAGTTTGGTGGCGATAGCTTTAAAACTGACGGAAAGACAGACAGACGGGCAAGGCTATATCGACTCAGCTCGTCATGCTGATGAAGAATATATATTCTTTATGTGGTCGGAAATGCTTCCTTCTATTGGCTACAAACATCTGGACAATTTCAATATACCCTCTGCAAGGGTATACAAATTATTTTTAAAAATTAGTGATTTTTTATGTTTCATTTTAAAGGTTTTTATATTTTTTTAAATTATTACCCAAGAAATCATAAATATGAATTTTTATTTTTAAATTTTCTTAAATTTTTGATCACAATTTTTAAGAGCAGGTATATCTAATTAATCATCAAATTGCTTATTCTCTTCTAAATAATCATTGATATTGGGACTAAAATCTAATAAGCTTAAAATTTCGGGGCTATATCATTTTGATTCCAAATCCTTTCGTGATTTCACGTGTTTTGTGCTTCGATTTTCGGTTAGTTTTATTGACGTAAATTCCGATAGGGCAGTCAATTTTCATACATTAGGTAGAGAACTGACTTCTCTAGCCATAAAAAAAAATAGTCCAGTCACTTGTTGATACTTTTTTAGTCTAAATCTACCAATGTTGAAGAAAAGGTCAAATATGGAGCACTTTTTAAACGGCGCTGTTGAAAAAAGTAAACTACTGCTTAACATATCTATACATACATATATATAAAATTGAAAGTATGTTTGTATATTTGTTCCTTATGGGCGTCTAAACCGCTGAACCGATCTTCACAAATTTTTCACAGTATGTTCATGTCGATCAGCAAATTGTCATGGGCTATGTCTCATGTCTGTGACTTGGTCCAAAAACCGCGAAAATTGAAAAAATAAACCGTTCATCCGATTGCGAAGAAACTTTGGAGAATGGTTAAGTGCTTGCCCAGGAAGGCCTCTAAGTTAAAGAAGTGGGCGGAAAATGGTCCAAAAACAGCGAAATTTGAAAAATTCAACCGTTCATCCGATTGAAACATTAGGGATTGGTTAATCGCTTGCCGGTTAAGGCTTCTAAGTTGACGTAATAGGGGGAAATGGACCAAAAACCGCGAAATTTGCAAACAATTATACCGATCATCCGATTGCGATGAAATTTTACGGAATGGTTGGACGCTTGCAAGCGAAAATTTTTAAGGTCCAAAAATCCGCGAAATTTCTAAAATAATCATATGAATATCTATGAAAGCGCTTAAAGCTTAGATTAAAATCCAGCCGTGGGTAAATGGACGATGCAGATTGAAAGGCTGAATTTTTATATTTTTCATTTGAGCTTATACTATTATGAAGATTTCATAGACGGCAATTGGTGTATACCAAACTGTCAAAAAAGCCGCGAAATTAGCAAAGTTACAGTTAAGACTTTCATTTTCTCACAATGCAAAGGAACCGGGCGACGCCGGGTATTCAGCTAGTATTAAATATTTTTAAATGGAGAAAAATATAATGATCGGTGGTACAGTTTGCCGACAATTCAATTCGAAAGTTTTGTTTTTTTGCCATGAAAAAAAAGTACAGCCCCACTGTGCGTCGGGGTCACCAAATTTGATAGCTGAGCAAAAAAGGTTGAGTAACAATCATAATAAAAAATATGTGTTGGTTTTAGTTAGCAATTATAGAAAAATGTGCTTCTAGCGATTTGATCTGCTAGCTTAGAACTTGTGAAAAAAGATGCACTCAGGGAAGAATACACTGATATTTTAATATTTACACTTTGACTTGAATATTTTCACCATTGATTTAGCGTTAAATATGGAACTCGTATATATAAAAAAGAGGGCACACTTCAAATTTAATATTGGCAATAGTTAAATTTAACATGGAAATTGTTAAAAACTTTTTTTTTTATTTAAAAATTTTGCCAGCCAAACTTGCACTCAATTTTCTTTGTAATGGAATCCAGGAGTAGAATCTTTTAGATTTTGTTCTGAGAAACTGCAAATTATATAAATTTTAGAAAAGTTTTAACTTAGTCTACTCTGGGGGGACTCGAACTCGGGACCTTTGGACTTGAACTCGATTGGAATGCCGTCTCAACCAGTTGTGCCATTGCGTGTGCTGGCTGATCGACGGCCAAAATACTACTTATATTGAATAGCCTACAGTTATTTATAAATATGTTTCTGTCATTTTGCAAAAATACGATTGCTTGTAATTCTCAAGTTGGAATTCCCTGCTTAGGGAATATAAAAGGGGAAACTGAACTTCGCCGATTTAATATGTTTTTAGTCAATTTAATGTGGTTTTTAGTTAATTTAATTTAAAAGGGGCATAGTAAGATCAAATATGATTGTGTTAGGTTTTTTACCATGCTATTTTTCCCTGAGTTTAGTAAAATAATAAGTTTTGGAATAGCGAGAAATGAATGGAAAAATTAAGCAGAAAATATTCAGAGTCGGGGGTAAACCCATATTTAAATGTTTTCCAAGTTAAATTTAATAGATAAAACTAATTTAAAGATTAAGAAACGATGAATCTGACTGGGAATGAGACTAAAATTATAACTATATTAACTATATACAAAATTTTAGAATATGCTTCAGGTCGGGGTCACCATTAGTTGAACAAGTTATAGAGCGAAATAGGGCAATCTTGTTGGAAATAAACGAAAATCTTGAAACTTAATTGGTGGACTTCTAGATATAATAGGCAAATTCTTACCTAAAGCGAAGCTAAAATTTTCGTCACGTCGGGGTCACCATTAATTAATCGTAGAAATAATAATTAATTACTTCAAGACAAAACAGTTCATACACAGTCAGAAAACAATTTCTAACTTTCCTGTCTTGTCGCCTTAAAAATCCCTCTTTTCCACATGTCATTTTGTGTCTACTCAAATGGCTGGTAATGATATACTTAGCTAGACCTGCTAATAATTTAGTTTGTCATTTCAATGAGCTGGACAAAGTGGCGCACCTTTTCCCTGCACGCCTCGAACTCACGTGCTGCCCTAACAAAGGAAAGCCAAAGGAAAAGAAAACCTAAGAAAATACGACAGCAAATTATTCGCTGTCGTCTCGTGTGTGCGTGTGAAGGATTCCAATATTGCAGGACATTGCATTGCGTGTCAGAAAAAGTCGCCGGCAACCAAAAAAAAACAAAAAAAGAAGGAAAATCAGAGGGAAAATTGATATTAAGAAATTGCATGAAATGGTTAAATGAAGCGTGGCAAAAAAAAACACGCCCGCCAGCCGCCTAATGGACTGCCTGATTGCCTTCGCTTGTCCCCCCCACTAAAATATATATTAAAAATTCTTCGAAAAACTAATCAATGTCAAATGTCCTTTGATTGTCAACGACGAGGACGACGACGACATAGATAGATAAAACTGTGAGCGAACGCGTGTTAAGCTGAAATTAGAAATTTATTAGCTGCCATAAATTGTTTTGGTGGGGACGTCAGTGAGGAGTGGCTAGAACGAACGATAAGTTTTTGCTTCCACCCCCCGCGCTCCACAACAGCAATTAGAATCCTCACACTCAGCAAGTAAATGCTCGGCAATTAAAACGAAAACTTGTTGTAATTGCAAAATTTTCCACTCAATAAGTCAAAGTAAAATCCGGAGAATTAAACACAATGCCAAAAGGCAAAGAAGGAAAGCGAAATAGAAAATCATAATTCTCATCATAATCATTCGCTCTTTAGCCAACCATTCATCAGGGAAGGGAGGATTAAGTGTGGGTGCGAGAGTGAGAGTGAAGTGGCATATGTGCAAAGAGGAGCTGAGAAAATAGACAATCTAAGGTCAAGCGGTGGATAATGAGAGGTTGACTTTGAATATGCACAATTTACTTGGGTAATCGTTAAATAGATTTAAGCATAGGTGCTCCTTGGGGGTTTGTACTCAGCTAGTGACTCGTGGGATTGAGTTCGAACTTAGAACAATCGTTTGTGGTGGTGTAAGATGGTATAGAAATGGCATAAGACTCAAGAACTCACAAGGTCGAGCACAAGGTCATCTATGCGAACTTAAATTTTAAAAAAAATAGCAGCCCCATGAACTAAATTAAAACGAAAACGTCATCTGAGATGTTATCACTGGAAGAGGAGAGATCTTATTATAATCCCTACACAGAATGCGAAACGGACAATTTGAGGCAAATAAAGAAGAAGCCTAAGACCCTTTCTAAGCTTATGCAGAACATTATACCCAGCATAGAGCATCTGTGTTCAATAGTCGGTAAATCTAAAAGCTTTGGTCTGGATAAATAAGGGAGGTAACCCAACTCAAAAAGCGAAGGGCAAACAAAAGGAATTGCTTCTGGATGGACTCAATGCGATTACAGAGTGTTAATGATTTGGACCCGAACTCCAAAAGGGATGTATATAACAGCTTAGTCGTGCAGGGATCATTAAACTCTGTAGACCTAGCAAACCCATGGCTTTATTCACAGAGAGTTCAATGTGAGTGCCAAAAGATAATTTATATTTCCTATGGGAGCTATATGATGACGTCCGATCTGCCTGATGTTGACATTTTGCAAAGCTTCATAAATATAAATACCACTTGTCAAGTTTGATTAATATAGCTTTGAAACTGACTACGTGGGGAATTTTTTTATTAGGGCATATTTTAATCTGTTTATAACTTCATTAATTAATATCTTTTTAACTATAAAAGTCTCCAACTTTTGGAAAGTACCGTAATTTAGGTTATGCCTAGGGCAATAAATTGTATATTCTTAAAAGCTATATCATGTTGGTTGACACTAAGAGAAAATTATATGTAGGTTTTAGCAACAATTATTTAATATTACTAACTAATGAAAATTTTTATTAAAATAGGGTCTTAGTAGGTGCAGTAATATACTATTCAGCAATATCAATCCGAGACCTGTCCGATAATCACAAGCCGAGAAATTAATTTTAAAAAAAAACATTTTTTTCACTTTTTGGTTTTTTGCGATTTTTGAAATTGTTTTTAAAATTAACATAAAAATTTTGGGCAAAACTGCAAATTAAGTTTTGGTGGGCATGTCGAGATCTAATTTCAAAAAAATATTGGTTCAAATCAAAAATGGTGAGTCTGGAAACCGTTTGAGTTGGAAAAGAATGACCCATAAGGGTGGTAAAAACGTCGAATACTTATCTGAGTCGCATGCGCTGTTTTCTAATATAATGTTGAAATATTCAAATTAATGATAATGCTCTGTTCATTAACATATGTAGAGGTTATTTAACACAAATTCCCCTGAGTAACGGGTATATCGAAATCGAGCAGGGCCGTTTTTAACTTACGCTTTTGTTTTCAATTTGAATTCCAAAAGTAAGAATATAAGAGACCAATTCAGCCAACAATCCACACGTAGTAGTGTTGGTAAATCATCAATAGTGAGCACCATCGATAGTCTTAAAAATCGATAATATTAAACGGGCAATGAATCAATCGAAATTTTTTTTGATATGTTCAATTTTAAACAGAGAAATTGTTGCTCAATACCCGTTTATTGACTTTTTTTGTAGGCATTCAACATTGAAACATTGAAATTTGAAGTACTATACTTTGTAATTATCGAATTAAACATTTTTTCAGCCTTAAAATAAATGTTGCCAATTAGTTTTTTCACCTGATTTTAAGCGCACTCTTCTGTTTTCGACACTGCACTGTTGGTCACTGTTTGAACTCTATTATGGTCAGTGTTTTTGCCACTGTATTGGTCATTGCTTAGACATTGTTTTGGTCATTGTATTGGTCACTGTTAATCAATGTTCTGGTTACTGTTCTGTGCACTTCTCGTCACTGTTTTGGTTTTTGTTTTGGCCACTGTTTGGTCACTATTTGGTTACTGTTTGGGCAGTTTTTCGGTCACTGTAAATCAGTGGCGGGCACACAAATACAATGACATGTAAGACTTGCATTCACGGCAGAGCGCCGGCAGAATAACTCCCAGACTCGCGAGTCTGGCTCGCGCCCCCCACTGCTGTAAATCAATGCTTTGTCACTGTTTTGGTTACTGATTTGGTCACTGTCTGGTTACTATTTTGGTCAGTGTTTCGGTCACTGTTAGTCAATGCTTTGGTCTTTGTTTTGTCACTGTTTCCGTCACTGTAAGTCACTGTTTTGGTTTTTATTTTGGGCACTTTTTCGGTCACTGTTAGTCAGTGATATCTGTCTCAGAGACAAACCTCTTCTCTTTCAGTATATTTCTTGCCTTGGTAACTTTAATTTCGGCCTGGTCCTTCACTTTATTAAAAAAGTTGTACATTTTTTATCTCAGTCTGACTCACAATATTTTTGTGTACTGATACTCTGACTATATGTAATAGAGGTCTTATCAATAAACACACTTATCAATATAAAAACATTTGGGCTTCCCCTTAGCATTACGTCTGCTAAGCTAAGCCGAACTTTTCCTTCTCTCTTGCCCTTTATGATTTTAAATTAAAAACTATAATCTTTTGCATGAGATGCTCCGAAAGGGGGGTCTTTTATTGAGTATTTGCGCATAGAAATCGCAACACTGTAACACTACATCAAGTTTATTTACCTACATTGAAGTGCTTTCAGCTGTTTATGCTCTCAGACTAATCAGATTAGACTCCTCTTATTTTACACTCTTGCCGTTTCAAATGTTGCCCCTTCGGAAAAGAAATTATCTGAAAATGAATGAAAAATACCAGCTGGTACCCTTTAAACAAAACAGAAGTAATAAACAGCTAAGCGTTTTTTATTTCTCACAAGGATAATGCAAAATGTGCAAATAACATTTTAAGTGTGCTTCATAAATCAAACAATGTTCTATATGTACCCCTGACATTGGGTTGAAGTCATTTCTCGCTCGCTCTCGCTCTCATTCCGCCCGACAGCTGTCATATTGACATATCTACTTAACATCGCATCCCTCGCTGCTCAATTTTTAATCGGTTTTCTGGGAGCCGCTTTCTGTCCATCATCATCGTCATCATCTCTCAGTTGCAGGCAAACTCATTATTTTTATTAATATGATTTTCGCTGCACTCCACTTCACTTTGGTGCAATTTGTGCATTTTGTAATTTTAATTTTCATATTTTAAGAGTTGATGAAGCAGCCGCCCGCTGCCAGTGTCAATATATTGCATTGTTCTCTGCCAATGAACAGCATTTATTTGCCATTATTTGTTTAACATAAAAAAGTATACAAAAAGCGCAAAAAAAAAAGAAAAAAGATGCTGGTAAATTACTTTAAACCCTTGAGGGGACAAATGAGCATGGGATCTTTCGCACTCTGAATGGAAATGCGTTTTTAATTGCTGTCAGAAAAGGTTCACACCGCCAACGCCAACTGTGTGTTTAAATTATGTCAAACAAGTTGTCAACTGGCGGCCAAGGCGGACCAAAACCAGAACCAGAGCGAAGCTCGTTGACACACTTACGGATTTTTTATATTAATTTTATTTCGTTTCCCTGCGGCGTGATTGTAAGTTAATGCTGCGGGTCAGGGGACTCCTGGGAGAAAATAGTATACTTATGGGAGTATGTGGAAACACTGCCGAATGGCCAACTCATTGAAAAGGTGAAAAGTAGCAAAAAATAATAATGATGGGGAAAATATTGTAGTTAATTGCAAATTAAAGTTTAGAAATAGTGGCAAATAGTTCACAGTGAATTTGATGGAATTCTTAAAGAAATCTTCTATTCTGGGAAGTCAAACAACGTTTGGTCTCAAATAAAAACAGAATATAGAATGGAATAGTTCTTTCTTTACAAAACTTGCACCATCGGTCACCTTCTCTAGCTATTGACGCTAACCTTGAAACAACTAGCCATGAAAAAGCTTCTCTCCAAATTGTTTGATTTCTTATAGTCGTTGCTGCAGTCATATTCCCTGGAAAACAAATCAATTCGAGGTTCAATGTGTTCCCTTATTGGATTTATTTCAGAATATTCTATGTGGTAATATTTACTCTAGGGGGGGTTATGCTTAATGTGCTGGTCTCGATTGTCTGGCTCCTTTTGAAAGATGAGCTCTCGGATTTTTACAAGAATTAGCTCGATTGCTTTGTACAGTATTCCGTCTCTAGGGAGGTTTGGCCATCTAAGAATCAGAGTTAAGTAGTGGCTCAACTGCTCCGTAGAGTATGGTATCTCTCGGCGTACAGGCTATCTTTAGAGTCGAGTGGAGGCACCACTGCTCCATAGAGTTTTAGCTCTCTAAGATGCACATAAACTGGGTAGATGGCCTAAGGGTCCATACCTAATTAGACTTAGTATCTTCCTGCGGGCTTATCTTTGTTCTCCGAATCATGGTAACTAAGTGATTTGCGAAGTGCTTCTTTTCTATTCATTGCTCGCGAGCTACGATCGCGCCACCCTGAGCTTTGTGTAGGGTTTTCATCGATAGGTATCGACTATTGGTTGATATCAATCGAAGGCGCCAATACATTGCATTTGAAATTCAAACCGTCCAAAATAACTATCGTGGGCGCTGGAGGTGGGAGTCCATTATCGGGTATTAGATGGTGGTATTATATAAAATTCAACAAGATTCGTACTTTAAACAGTTTGGAAAATATCACAGGTTCTGTTTAGAACAAAGTATTTAGGACTGACCCAAGGGTTTGATCACGAACCTAAAATATACAACTAATTACCCTACACAGAAAAAAAGATCCACAAAAAATCCAGTCACCCAAAGGATGATATTAATCATATCCTTTGGATGATTTTCAGCTCCGTCGGATGATTAAAGGGATATTTAAGACATATCCAGGCCAAATTCATCTATTTTAGATCTTGTTCCAAATAAATACACCAGATCTTCCAATGGATGTTTTTTAATATCCTTTTTATACCCTTGCAAAGGGTATTATAATTTTGCCCAGAAGTTTGCAACGCATAGAAATATTCATTTCCGACCCCATAAACTATATATATTCTTGATCAGGGAGACGAGCTGAGTCGATTGAGCTTTGTCCGTCCGTCTGCCTTTTTTCTTTTCAATGGCAACGTCTTCAAACTTTGTAATCGTAGGGTTTCTATGTTTTTTTATTATTCTACCAAGTTTTATTAAAATCGGTCAACTATATGGTATAGTTGCCATACAAAAGATAGGTCTGAAAAACAGTTTAAGTTAGAAAAACTGTTTTTGTTTTTAATGGTAGCATCATGCAATTTTGTATTTGTTTGATTCACATGCTTTTACATAATTTGACAAATTTTTGTCCAAATCGGATGACTATATCAAATAGCTCCCATACGAACGATCGTTCGGAAAATGGGAAAAAGAGTATGTTTTGAAAATACTTAAGCAAGGGTATAAAAACTTCGGCACAGACGAAGTTAGCTTAGCTTTCTCGTATTAAGATCCTTCAATAAACCACTTTTTTAATTCAATTCCACCACAATAAAATCGCTTATAACCTGCCTACTCGACTTCTTTTAGTGTGACCAGATCCAATTTGCTATATTTCTTACAAACCCACATAATTCTTATACTATATGGTTATTAGAAATAAATCTCGGAAATAGTAAGAGATAGATCTACGGGACATAAACTCTGTTTACTAGCAGGTCATATCTTTTGCATTATAATGGACAGATGGTCTCGACATATTTAGTAATCAGCATTACTTATCGATCCCACAAAGGATTGATAAAGTTTGAATGAAATCTCGTCAAGTTATGAGCAAAAGAATGTTCGCTGCCGCAGGGCTGCTTTCTGTTTAGACTTTTCCAAATACACGGTGTATTAAAGTCAGAATGGACTGATATACTCTTGTTGGAAATGCTGATGTCAGAACTTTCTGTGTGAATGTGTCTGTTTTAATCATTTCTGAAATAAAGATCCTCCATTTAGTATTATGACTGTTTTTTTTTTCCAGTAAAGAAACCATAATTCAAACAACAGTATTAATCTATCTAAAATATCTATAGTACTATTTAAACGTTTTACAAAGCTTATTTTGTTTATTAGACAAAGACTCAAAGCTTTAGATTTACTTTTCCATTTCTAGAGTAATCAACTCATCGGCTCTGCAAAAGAGACGCACATTTCGGTAGCCCAAGATCGTAAAAGCAATTGAACAATTGGCCAGGAAGTCCATGAATTTTCAAAGAATGTTTTTAGTTTCGACTTACGGATATTTTCGGTGAATTTCTTTTCAGGAAAGAAGGAATTTTTGTACTTTTTGTTTGCTTCTTTCTTTCATCTTTTGTCTTTACTAAACCAACTATGATATCTAAATCAGAAGCTGGTGCTTAGACAAACTCTCAGCCGTTGCTGCTACAAACACAGTATCAGCTCGTCATGTTACTACGTTCGGCACTTGTTTAACTGCTGCAGAGCAAAGTGAATCAGTTATATGTTGATTAAATAAACTAATAAGTTGGCTTACAATTTGTTTTCAAACTGAAAAAAACACTATTGAATGCTATCGGTGATTGTGCTTCGGATTCAGCTACTTATTTGGATGGGCTTGAGACTGGCGGCGGCTCGTAGTCGTCAATTGGATGTGTCGCTAAGTCATTTTGGCAACTGTTCACATTTCTATGGAAGGCTTTTAAAGCTAAAATGTCGTACCACCTACACACAACAGATGCGAGATGATTTTCCGGATCAGTATGCACAAGTGGGTATACCCTATGCTCTATTCGCTCCCAACAATGTGATGTCGTGCGTTTTTGTCACGATGTACCAGTCACCTTTGCTGAAATGCACAACCTTACGGATTTTCGGCTCGAATGTTTTTCAATGTGGCGGTAAGAACATTACCCTATCATATTCCTCGATGTTTTGCTATACCTATCCGATGCGCTATTTTGCTGTACTAAAAGACCATTGTATGCGTTTGCAATGGGGAAACCGTCACATTGCCGACTCAGCCCTGCACTATGCCGATTTCCATAAGAGCAGGGCCATCATGAAGCAGCATGGAACTGTCATCTGGTGGGTATGGTGGTTATTGCCGATGGTACACATCAACTTACTGCAGCAACTACGTGCAATCCTTTCAATCGACAGTCTCTGCAGCAATAAACCGTGAAGCACACGAGAGTAAATAAACAAAAAAAAACGCATGAGCACCAATTTACTTTCCATTTCGCCTCAATGACAATTCCCTCTGATTTAACTTCTTTTCTTTTATGGCATTTCGCTCGGGCCTTTCGTGTACTTCTTTGCTCTGCTCTACAGTTTTCGTCTTCATTTGCCTTCTTTTTATTATGTTGTAATAATAAATTGTATTAACTGTTGGGACCGAAGGACGCAGGTGTATTGACTGGCAAACGACGACGAAAAGGAAAATTGAATTAAGTCAGAAAAATGCCAAAACAGCCCACACAAGGCGAGTGAATGACATTCTGTACTCTATTCAAAGCCAAACGCGCAAATTTTGCCATTGGCAACATATGGATGTCCTTTGTGTGTTCCCTATTGGAGACCTTATTGTAGTTTTAATATGTGTCACATGATTTACAGCTGCCGATTGATGCTTTTGGCACTCCCAGGTGCTAGGAAAGCGAAAAAACGCCAATCGCAACTTGCAAATGATGTTGCTGAAAATGGAGGAAGAG
>JAWNNO010004789.1:0-27627 GCA_035044985.1 Lordiphosa fenestrarum | reverse complement strand
TGCGCCTGCCTTCCACATCGTCAAAGTGGTTCTACATGTATTGCATAAAACACTTGGGGTCCACAACATATCAACATTCTTAGGTGAATATCCAAAATACAAGCGATAAGCTTCTTGCAACGTTGTTGAAAATGGTCTCGGAGTCGAAAAAATTAATTTTTGAGAATTATTTTCATGGAGAAAATCGCGATTGAAATCTAGCCTTTTTTCAAAAAGTGATAAATTTAAAGCAAAGTTGCCGATTAACACCTTAATAGCCGCGAAGTTTACCAACGGATTAAAATGTGTTGTATGAATGATTAATAGGGCATTCAATTCTCTGTCAAGTGTCAGTGACCATTTTAAAATCCACAAGCCAAAACTGAAGCTATAACCATTTTTATAGAGGTACCTTTTGTTACAATGAAAAAACTAGCTTTTTCGCAATTTCTCGAAAACGTCCCCGCCAAAAAATTATTGGTCTTGATTTTTGGAATCAGCGGAGGGTTTTACATATGAAATGACTGCCAAATGACCGGGATACAAAATGCTGTAAACTAGTGTTATTGTTGTTGGTTTTGAGACTTAAAACTTAGTTGCAAGCGAAAACGGCGGGCCTGCTGTTATTCTGTTTCCAGGATTACTCGATTCTTAGTTATTTAAAGATTCGTCAGTCACGGTAAAGTGGTTCAAAACTCGCTGTATCTGGTCTAACATTAGGCATCCTCCATGGTATTTTATCAATAATGAATACTTAATTTTAATCGGTTCTTTTCGGTATACGGTCCCGGGTCTGTTTCCGTTTTGATTCCCTGATTAAAGATTTGAGAAAATAATTCGAAAGTGCCACAGAAACAATGAAACAGATGCTTTCTCAATGCTCTTACATTTTAATGGTGTTCAATAAAGTTTTTCCACAATTTGTGCCACATCTTTAAACGAAGTCCTCCTCCAGCTGGCCCAGAGCTGGAGGTCAATAGATGTGGGAAGGGGCGGCATTCGTTGAGCTCGTTAAAATCTAATCTAGCATGCAATTCTGCCACACGCCAACCCAGTCCAGCAGTCCAGCAGCCCAGCACAAGTGCTTTGTGGGCGATGCGTCTGATTGCATTTAAATAAAAAATATTTAAAAAAAATTCAATTGAGTTGTCGCCTGGTCTGGCCGGGCCTGCTCTTCGCTGCAACTAACTGGGCCACTTTGTCTCTCGATGCAATTAAGTTATGCAAAAAAAAAAAAAGTAGGTCGTTGGTTTTTTTGCCAAATTAAGCGAAAGCGCGTGAAATATATATTTTATTTAGCGTTTTCTACATTCGATAAGCCATCTCCATCCTTCTTTTCCTTGTTGCAGGCCAAAGCCTTGGGTCGTGTGCTCTTCGAACAAGTGTGTCGTCAGCTAAATTTACTTGAAGCTGACTATTTTGGCTTGGAGTATCAGGAAATTTCCACACATACCAAATACTGGTTGGATCTGGAGAAGCCCATGAATCGTCAAGTGGGTCTCTCGCTGATTGATCCCGTTTTGCGTTTTTGCATTAAATTCTATACACCCGATCCAGCTCAGCTGGAGGAGGAATATACCAGGTAAGTGGGTAAATGGTGGAATAAATGGGAAATCTTTTTGCAATTTATTTGACTTTTTTGTCACAGATATCTATTTTGCTTGCAAATAAAACGAGACCTGGGCACAGGCAGTCTACAGTGCAATGATAATACAGCGGCCCTCATGGCCAGCTACATTGTGCAGGCGTCGTGTGGTGATTTTGTGCCAGAGGATTATCCAGATCATACGTATCTATCATCGTATCGTTTTGTGCCACATCAGGATGCTACCATGCAGCGCAAGATAATGGAGAATCACAAGAAGCATGTGTAAGTGAATCAATGGCGAAAAGACTACGCGTCACGTAAATAAAATTCCTCCTTCCAGCGGACAATCCCCAGCTGAAGCTGACCTCAATCTACTCGAGACCGCACGTCGCTGTGAGCTTTATGGCATGAAAATGCATTCGGCCAAGGATGTGGAGGGAGTGCCCCTTAATCTAGCCGTAGCTCATATGGGCATCACAGTCTTCCAGAATATAACACGCATCAATACCTTCTCTTGGGCCAAAATTCGTAAAATCTCCTTCAAACGTAAACGTTTTCTGGTCAAGCTGCATCCGGAGGGTTATGTAAATATCTAAACTTATGTGGTAGCACTTTCAATCTAATCCTTATATTTTAGGGCTATTACAAAGACACCGTGGAGTTCTTCTTTGAAGGACGCAATGAGTGTAAAAACTTTTGGAAGAAATGCGTCGAAAACCATGGATTCTTTCGTTGTACGGCCGTGCAAAATACACCCAGACGCAAGACACGGGTTCTATCGCGTGGCAGCTCATTTCGGTAGGTTTTGGATTGGTAATGGAATACGCCGTACTTAATTTCTGCTTCTCTCTCGCTTTTTGTTTTCTTTTGTTTAGCTATAGCGGCAAAACGCAGAAGCAGATTATTGAATTTGTACGCGAGAATTATGTAAAACGTCAGAACTTCCAAAGGTAAGTGGACCGAGGTCAAAAAGCTTTCATTTTGAAAACTCACCTTTTTTTATGTAGAACATATTTGGTTTATGTTTTGTTTTTACTTTAATAATATTCTACTCAAAATAAGCAATAACTTTATAAAAAACTGTTCATTCAGCTTACATCAAAATCATCAGCGTGTTCATTCAAAAACTCGACTCGTGTTTGTTTGTTTGTTTACAACTTATACACATATTTCTATTCTTGTTTTTTTTTTCGAACCCACAAAGAAACCCTTCCACCCTTCCACCCCTTCACCTGAAACAACTTTGTAACCTGGTCGAGATGTTTTTTGGCGCGCCTTAGAAAAGAGAAGAGGATTTTTAAAGCAAAAAACCAATTGGTACAAAAATGAAGCACAACAAAATGTACAGCAAACATTTGATTTTGATTTGATTTACTCTTTAGGATTTTCACTAACCGAACCCGCTTTCAATGTGTGCGTGTGTGTGTTTGGAAATCCATTAAATTATTTCTAGACAAACCTCTTCAGTTCGTAAACAAAAATTGACAATTGGCAAACGTTAAGTGTGTAATCTCTCAATTAGCATTCTAATTTTGGTTTGAATCCTCTCATTTGTATGTATATATCATCCATCCACTGATCAAGCGCAGTTACTACTACTCCTTCCATTAATAATATTAATAATAATAATCTTTCATTGTTCATCGCCGCCGTTCATAGTCGTGTGTGTTGTAGTCTAGTTTTGAGATGAAACCCCAAACCCCGTTTCCTTATATTAAGCAACTGCTTTTTGTGTTTTTGATTAGACTGTACCACAACGCAAGCCAAAACACGTTTGTTTAAACCTAAATGTGTAGTTAAATTAGTCGTGTGTTGTTATCCAATTTTGTATGATTCTAAAAACTAAACTTTTGTCGCCAGCTGTTATTATATTTTGACTTTCGCAAAAATTTGACGGTTTCAAAAACGCAAAGTTTTTGGTAACACAACTGTACAAAAACTTGTCTTCGCAACTTGGACTCATGTAGAGCTCAAATACTGTAAATCCACAGAAGATTGACTTGCTTTTGAACCCAGAGCATAAAGTAAGGGTGGGTGGGTAGGTTTTTCATTCAATGTAGCAAGCAGAGGAAGTGGTCATCATCTAAGAAGCTGCCACCTGAGCTCATTAAGGATCTTAGAAGAAAACTTTTTTATAGCCCTGTTTTTTCCCCAGATCAACAAGAACCGAATAAATTCCCGTTCTTCTTTTCCTATTGTTCTATGGGGTAACTTTCCAGTGAAGAGTTTACGATACCATTTAAGAACTCTTCTGTTTTCTTGTAATTTATCGATAAACAGATAGACAGAAAGTCGCTCAAGCCTAATTATACTCTGTACCGTAGGTACATAGAGTATTATAAGTTTGTGCAAAAGTATGTAACATCCAGAAGGAAGCATCTCCGACCCCATTAAGTATATATATTCTTGATCAGCATCAACAGCCGAGTCGATATAGCCATGTCCGTCTGTCCGTCTGTCTGTCCGTATGAACGCACAGATCTCAGAGATGGTAAGAGATAGAGGTTTGACGTGTATGGGACATATGCTTCTTATGTCTGCAGGCAGATCAAGTTTATTTTCAATTTTGGCCACGCCCCCTCCCGCCCCATCAATTTAGAAAAAACGTCATATCTCCCACAGTTTTGAAGATAGATGGTTTGTTCCTTCTGGACATATTTAGTTATTAGAATAACTTATCGACCCGCCAAAGGAATGAAGAAGATCGGATGAACGGTTTTTTTTTTTTTTTTTTTTCGGGCTTGACCGACTTTCTTTCTTGTTGTAATACACTCTTTAACAACGAAGTGTTGCGGCAGCGAACACTCTTTTGCTCATAACTCTACTACAGATATCTTAATATATATAAAATTCTTCCGTACATGGCTTTGATACCTCAATCCTACCAAACGGCTGGACCGATTTCGATGAAATTTCGTGTGAGTGTAGTAGTAACAGCGTAGGTGGTTTATATCTATAGCTGATTCTGGTAGGTCACACAGGGATCGCGTAATTTGCCGTCCACGGCTTTTTTGCACCATAACTTGACCTAAACTTAACCGATTTGGATGAAACTTTATAAAGACATTCGTCATGAATAGAGAAAGGCTGATAACAAATATGGTCCGAATCGGTCAACTCTTTGGGTACCTCTCGAACACATATGTTTTTTTTTTGGTAATTATACTCTGTACCGAAGGTACATAGAGTATTATAAGTTTGTGCAAAAGTATGTAACATCCAGAAGGAAGCATCTCCGACCCCATAAAGTATATATATTCTTGATCAGCATCAACAGCCGAGTCGATATAGCCATGTCCGTCTGTCCGTCTGTCTGTCTGTCCGTATGAACGCACAGATCTCAGAGATGGTAAGAGATAGAGGTTTGACATATATGGGACATATGCTTCTTATGTCTGCAGGCAGATCAAGTTTATTTTCAATTTTGGCCACGCCCCCTCCCGCCCCATCAATTTAGAAAAAACGTCATATCTCCCACAGTTTTGAAGATAGATGGCTTGTTCCTTCTGGACATATTTAGTTATTAGAATAACTTATCGATCCGCCAAAGGAATGAAGAAGATCGGATGAACGGTTTTCGAGTTATGATCAAAAGACAAAATTTCTTGGTACAGAGTATGTTATAGTCGGGCTTGACCGACTTTCTTTCTTGTTTTTTTTGGTAATTTTGTATGAGAGCTATGCTCAGTACTAAACAGATTTGAATGAAAGTTGGCATCAGCAGTTTTTTATTGTTAGGCGGTACGAAGTTCGCCGGGCCAACTAGTTTAATAATAAATATGTTCCGAAGGTACGAATCTTCTATCAAAAATATTGTGGGAGATATGACGTTTTCATAAATTACAAATAAAATTTATCTGCCTGCAGGTATAAAAAGTTTTTGTCGAAGGATTATCTATTACCATCTCTGAGATCTGTTCCTTCCGACCTTCCTGTTGATGCCGATGATCAAAAAAATATATAATTTTCAGCGACGGAGATGCTACCCAGCGGCGCAAATCGACATTACATAATGGATTACTACTTCATTATTTTGCCTTCAGTAATAATCGCATACAGTTTGGTTTACTCTGCCATATGCATGGCCGCTTTGTAAATGGGGTGCGCACATCCTGCATTACTGGTAATAAAAGATGTATGTATGCTAGATCTGAACTGGTTCGGAATCCCATTACAAATGCGTATTCCTTTTATTGAATTGTAATGCGGAATGTTCGCAGTCTGTTTTCTATCCCTCTATAGAGAAGCAACAGTTGTAGTTCATTACTTTTCCGTCAGGCGAAATGCATACTTTCGACAGAACACATTTAGCTGCGCGCCGCTGGGTACCTTCTGGATGTTACTTCCATTTACACAATCCTAATAGATTCTCTGTGTATCTCTGGTACTTGGCTTAGTATCGTATGCACTGTTGTAACAGAATAGCCAAATGAACTACAACCGGAACTTATGAACTTATACGGAACACAAGTATGGGACCTTAACAGAACCGGAACCAGAATGCAATGATGTTCTATCAGTGCTAAAATTGATTTACTTAAAATTCTGATAATCAGACGAAGAGCCGATTTCTCATCTTCTAGATAGCCCTAACTGTCACATAATCTCTCAAATAACAGAGTAAATTCTGGACTTATCTGTCACATAGCAGCTATCTAGAAGATGTCAAAGAACTATTTTTGAAAAAACTTAGTGGCTACTTGAGACCGGGCATTAAAAATTTCAGAAGTTAGTTTCAGGGCAAGTTAGCAAAGCAGATCAGTCAATGCTTTCAAAGTTCTTCATTTGATCGACTGCGACTTTCTGAATTATTATAAGACGAGAGCGAACAGTCAACGAATGTTTTAACATTCGTCATTCAGTGCTTTTAAAGTTTTTGATACTTCAGCAATTGATTTTCCAGACAAATAATTTACTTAAAGCTGCATGTTGACTGTGCGAAGACTAAACCCCGATAATATACCATGGAAAATTTGTTCCATTCTAACAGGGATCTTAAATTGCGTTTTGGAACACATTCGTGAGCATGCCAATATGTGATAATGATTTGTGCCGACCACTTATAATCCAGTACAGGGCCACATTCGTTATTTGTTGTACGCGTGTGTCTCTCTTCTCTTCCTCTCCTCTCCTCTGCCTCGACATAGATTTAACACAAAAACAATAACGTATACGTGGTTGTTGTGCGACGAATGATTTCGTGTGCATCAGACAGCCACGAGCTGTGTTCCATAGCTGTCATTTTCTTGTGATTGTTGTCGCATCATAATAAAATTGTTCATTTGTATTGGTGTCTCATCTAGAACCTTTCTCTAAAAAAAAGGTCGACCGTTCGATGCTCTGGGTTTTTGTGGTCATTTGTTTATAGAAATTGATTAATGGATTAAATATCACGATTCTACAACTGAGCTAAAATCTTAATAAAGATAGAAGTGCCCACAGATAAATATTTAGAGCTGTTCCCGTTTTCGATTTCAATCAAATTATGCGGAATCCTTATTGAAAACTCTTAACTTTTTGAAAAACAGATTGTCTACTGTTATGTTCTAAGCAGAGCGGGCAAACAAACGAAACGTTTAACGAACCGTTCGCGAAAGCTAAGAAACGATTCATATGTTTTGTAGCTGTTACTCTAGTCAGGGAAAACGAAACCACTAACTTTATATTGCCGAAGAGCGCAAGCGAAACGATTGGAATATTGTTCTCCCAACAGCTGCACTGCCTTGGAACGTTTCGGAAACGAAAACAACAAAGCTGAGAGAAACAAAGAAGTAAGCAACAGAAAAAAAAACAACAGTACAAATTGAGCAGCAAACGTTTCCGAACTATTCGCGCTCGTTGCATATCGTTCCAATTCCCTTTGTCCGCGAATCAAGATGAGAGCATTTCGCTTTACGCTTAGTTTGCTCTCACGAACGCAAACTGAACAGAACTCATTTTTTGTTACAGTTACTTTTCTCGGGTTTTGTTAGTATTTCGCTCTGTGCAAAGAAAAAAACGAAACGATTCAGAAACGTTTCGTTTCGTTTGTTTGTCCGCTCTGGTTGTAAGTTCCATTTATGAGAGTTCAACTTTCTTGACTCTCGGTAATTAAATCTCTTATTCATTCCGATCGATCAGAATCGTAGACGAGAACAGGCCTGATTGTTTTTAGTGGTTCCTGGCTGTGAGAAGTTTATATTTTGGCTAGAAAACTATTTCCCTAAACCTTGTAAAGATTGAATAAAGTAGTTTCTATATTGTAAGATATATTTTATTGATTATATTTTAGTTTCTTAGTACTTACTAATCAGTTTTAAGTTCTAAATTATTTCTATAAAAAATACAAATTGTGCCTTTTCGCTAAGCAAAGCAAAAACTTTCCCCCTTCAAAGCTCTCAAAAAAAAAAAAAAAAAAAATTCTTTCAACTAAAATGTGCTTAAATATTTAACTAAACTAAAGCGCCAAGCGTATTCGTTAAACATTAAAAAAAAAAAAAAAAAAAACTGAGCATGTGAAAATAAAATCGTGGTATCCTCTTGTCTTTTCTTTTGCTGCAGGTCTCAGTCATTCCGGCAAGGGCCACTGAATGCTAGTAGCCGAAGTCAATCGCATACCTATGTGAATTCCAGCATTTCAGCCAATCCCCTACTCCCAATTGACACTGGTTTGTATTTATTTCGTTAAAAGTTTTTGATTCTGCTAAGTTTCGTTACGTTTTTTGTCTTCATTTTCTTTGGGCATGTGTGTAAAGTCGAGTCGAAGTGAATCTGTAAAGTATAGCTGAATTTTATTAATTTGCTTTGCTTTGATTTTATTTCTCACTAAAATTGCACGCTGCAGCAGCCTGGGACTATCGCAATCAATGCAGCGACTCGATGACCCCTTCTCTGACGAAGAAGGCAGCGGATACCTTGGATCGCCGACGCGACAATCCTATAGACCACATGCGTTCTCAAGTGAGTAACCGGAGGAGAGCTTTGATAATATAATGATATTTATATCCGCATAATCATAGGTCACAGCAGCCCAGGTGGAGATCTATCAGACGAAGAACTATGCAGCGGAATCGCCAACCTCCCCGGAGGAGGCAACATGCTCGGCGGCGGAACGTCAACACCACTCGGCAGCGGTTATGGACCAAATGAATTCGAACCGCTCGCTTTCACCACAGGGTCCGCAATCGTGGACTTCGCCCAGCCACAGCAACAGCCAACAACAGCGAGGTCCAGATCCGGTTCGTGTGCATCCAGGCGATCACAATTTAGGTGAGTGTTGATTCAATTTGAATTGGTACCTTTAATTTGTAGTTTTTTTTTCTTATCATTGAACCAAAAATAGTTCTATAATTTGTTTCCCATTTAAAGGATTTCTCAGTGGGTTCGACTGTGCTTTCTTCTTAAGTGTCGGATGACTAGTTCTTAACGCGTTTCCTCAGGAGCTTTGGTCTCCTGTATTCCTCCTTGTTTTGATTGCACCTGAGTAAATCATCCCATTGATGCTAGTTAACTGCTTTGTCTTCTGCACTGTCACAGTTAGACCAAACACCAAATCCGATTGCACTAAATGGCTCTAGACTTTGGATGCAGAGAATGAATGACGGATTTCTGAACTTCCCCACGGGTGTTGTTTCCTTCTCAGTCTTACAAACTTTCACCACAGCCCCATGTGAAATCGTGTAGAGCGAAATGAAAGCTGGAAAAGCTTACATCGAGAACAATTTCAGCAACGTTCACTCTATCTCTTCCACAGCTTTACGCTATTGGGTGTACCTGAAGCTTGATGTAGATCCAAAGATCGTGTATTTTAAGCTTTCAGGATCTGCTGAATGCGTCCAAAGATATCAAGTGTCGTTCGAAAGCATTGTTGGTCTACTGTTCTCAATAAAGACCATTGAAATCTGTTTAAGAACTAGTTTATCGAGAAGCTGGAGAACTCATTAGTACGTTGCCCACTGCATTTAATTTAAGTCTTAAGTTCTTTAGCATGTGATCTACCTGATTTTCGCTATGATTTCTCGGCTAAGTCCTAATCTCAGATCAACTAAGAACTATTTTCGACACAGTACTTCATATGAATAGAACACCTTTGCACAGCTGTGAAGGCTAAATGCTTTGGAACCACTGTGACGAAAATAAAATATATGTTATCTGAGAACAGGCCTTTACGTTTTGTGTTTTCGATTGGTTTCGTTCCGTTTTGGTTTGCATCCAGTGTGCCCAAGTGCTAACAAAACCAAAACTCTCTATTTATGTACACGGCGTACAGGTCTGAGCCACTTGTCCCACTTGTACAGCAGCAGCACCCCTCGTCGAGTCTCAGTGGGATCCCAAGTGTTTGTCCCTGCGTCGCCGCAGCTCATCAGCATCAACACCCACAGCCACAGCATGCACAACAGCAGCAACAACAACAACAACAACACTATGGTGGATCTCAGCAGCTCTATGGAATTGGAGGAGCAGGAGGAGGAGCTATTGGGGCCTGCGGACATGGAGGAGGCGGTGGAGGAGGAGGAGGAGGAGGGGGAGCCTATGGGGGAGGAGGAGGAGGAGGAATTAGCCGAGGAGGAAGCGGATTCGGACTTGACAGCATCTACCATCAATCGGGAGACTATGGCGGCAGCCTCAACGGCGGCCTTAGCCAATGCCCATCGTCCGCCGCTTCGCTCACAGGAGTCCCAATCACAAACTGCCACCCCAGTCCATTATAGCAGTACCAATTATTCGATGTCTAAGCAGTGCATGCTGAATAATGCCAATGCCAACTCTACCGAAACAGAAACCGACAACATCATCTACACCGACATCAACGACATGGTGCGCTATACTACGGAGCACAAGATCTCCAACAGCGAGCACCTCAATCTGAATGAACGCAACGATATCTATGCCACTGTCAATCGTAAGGCGAAATCTAAAACACGCGAGAAACACTTTAGCGATGAGTTTATCGATCAGTCAATACTGCAATATGCCAGAGCCAAGCAACTGGGCCTACAGCCAGCACCGCCGCCGCCCCTGCTGCAACAGCCCAGCACTTCGGCCTATGCGGCTGCTCAGGAGCATAGCTATCAATATCAATACCACAATGATCTTAATCACCCCTCGGAATCGTCGTCGTCTTCATACTTTGGCACCGGGTTCAATACCAAAAGATATGCTGCACCCTCCCAGGAGCGAGTTAAGCTGGCACAGTCCGACAACTATTTAACACCCTCCTCACTGGACTCGCAGAGCTCTAGGCATACACATTCTTTGCCCCGCAACTCGGAGCTTTCCGGAGTGGATTCAGTGGACTCGTATGATAGTCATTATATAACACATCACTCGGTGGGTAATCTGCCCCCGGGGGACACTACATCCTCGGGTAATCTGTACTCCACCACGCAGTTTGTTAAGCCCCAAGAGGCGGCGGCTCATTATATGGACGATGAGGTGGAAGAAGAGCAAGATGACGAAGAGGAAGGGGAAAATATTTATGATCAAGTCGAGCGTGAATCTTGGCTGAAAAGTAGCAGCTGCAAGGACCTCTTTGAGCGTTACGGTAGCATCAACTACTACGAACGCGAGAAGCCCATGACTGCCTTCGACAAGGAGTTTCTCTCTTCGAATCGTATAGATTCACCTGTTACGCGTTATGATGACTCGAGGCATTCGTTGTATTTTACCAAAAACCATTCAATAGATGCGCATCAGGATTTCTCACCGTTGCCTCAAAGCAAGGTCTACTCGTCCAGCTATCCGGGCAGCACCAATAAACGCAACTGTGGTCAACAAATGGAGTATACTGGCTCACAGGACGACATCTCCCAGGATAGCTATGAACTGCTGGAGAAATATGACATTGACTTCTTTAGCGGACGTCGTCGCTCCGAGGATCATATGCGCTCGTGCTCCCTAGACTCTGGCAACTATATACCCAGCGATGATGAATCAGTGTCGGAGCAGCCCAAATACCGCTCTGCCATAGATGTCAAGTCTAAGTCGGCAGCTGATATAATGAATGAGATTTGGGATGCTGAAGATCCCCGCTACTTGCCTCGCGAGAAGCTTTCGGTGAAATCGGATGGAAACTTTTACAAAAAGATTCAAGAGGCCCTAACACGTACCTCCAGTCAGGAAAGTCAAAGCGAAATGTTTGAAACCAAAATCTCACGCAGCTCCGACTCGAGCAAGAAGTCACGTGACAGTCTTTATCACACCGATAGCAAGAAGTCCAGGGAGACGACGGCGGTGTCCAGTCAAGACTCAAAGGAGTCTCTCGTCGGCGATTGTTTTGGTCGCAACTATGAAATGCCTACCACCACCTGCAAGAAGGTCAAGCAATTTAATAAGAAAGATCTCTACGATAAGTTTGCACAGTCAAGTCAGGAATCCAAGAGTGATTACTATGATGCCGTAGAAGCTGGTGGTGGTGCTGCTGCTGCAGAGGCAGAAGCTCTCTACACTCGGCCCAAAGTGAAGAGTCATGACTGCCTACTCTCCGACACACATTCATCCACGGCAAATAGTTCATTCTATGACAGTCGCGACACGTACTCCACCTTTCCCAGTAACAAAACTCACAAAACCTCCAAGGTGCACTCGATAAGCCTACAAAACGTGGAGATTGAACGCAATACCAAGTCGTTTGCCTGCAAATCACCCGAATCAGTGTCTACGCCTGCCTCGGGCATGCGTTGCAAAGAGAAGGACATACAAACTGGTGATTCTTTGGACCAAACTGCTCCCTTTAAAAAGAGCAACTCACAGTCCTGCAAGATTTCAGCCTTTCGACGACGCTCAGATAGTGAAAACATATTCAGCTTTGATCAAGATAGAATCGAGTGCATACAAAAGTATACAAAGCAATGGGAAGGTCAGCCCAAGGATGAAAAGTCCAAACAAAGTCCCGAATATCCGCTTACGCCCGAACTCATTTCAGAGTTTGAGAAGCAACAGGCGAGAGTGATGGCGCATCAGAAAATAACACGCAAGGAGGAACTAATGGCCAAGACACACTTTGAGGAATACAATCCGCTAATGGTGCCACTCAACTACAGCCATGCCACGGTGGAGCGCACCAAGAGTGATCCCAATTCGCTGGCTAATCGTGCCCGCTTGGGTAGCAACTCAAGACGTCATGTGCTCATGCATCAAAAGTCCATTGATCTGACACCAGCTGATTCCAATTCCAGTGATGAGGACTATATCTACAAGCAAATACCCAGTGCTCCTCCGCTGTGCAAGGCACATGGCAATTTCGAGATACCCTCAACTGCCACACAGGTGGATGCCAGCAAGACTGGGTTTGAGCTACCAAAAAGTTTCTACCGGGACTATGAAAGGCGTTTCACCAAAGTCTTAAAGGAGGACATACCCTATGTGCTGCACAAGCGGCATATAATGAATGGTACTGCACCTGCAACGGGTGACAAAAAGCATAACAAACCCAAATCTCCAAAGTCACCCAAGTCGCCCAAATCTCCAAAATCACCCAGGTCACCGAAATCTCCCAAGGCAAGTGTCTTAACACCTGATTTCTTGCCCGACATATTGGACAGTTTGTTGCCGGCCGAAACAAAGGAATTTCTGTTCACCCAAAACATCGATTTAAGCAAGGTGGATCCCATTACACTCGAGATTGACAAGACCATACCTACCATCCAACTGTCATCGCCCAAGCGTGACATTACCAAACAAATGGATGCCTTTACTTTGGAGAAGCTGAACAAGAAACTAAGTCAAATTGAGAGCGACTCGGCCACCAGTTCCCGGACCGAAAGCATGCAACAACAGAAGCTAGAGCAAAAGCAAATGGAACTCATACAGAGCCTGCGCAAGGAACTCCAGGCGAATGCTCGCAAGGCCAACAAGCCACGAGTTATACCCAAGACAAAGTCCGCTGGCAAGTCCAAAAAGGGCAAGACTCGCATTACCTCGTTCTCGTCGGACGATGAGAGTCTCGATTCGGATGATGTCTTTGGTTCGGCTGAGGCCATACCAGATCGCCTAGAGTTCTCGCCACCGCAGTCGCGTAAAGAGATTGAATCCATTTTGCGCATCGAGCAGAGTCGTTTGATTTCAGCAGCCTGGGGTCGTGGTCAGACCATGAGTTCCACGGAAATCGAGGGATCGCCGCCGCAATGTCGTCGTCTGGCCGAGCTAGAGAGTCGTTATCACACCCAGAAGCTGGATCCACAGTATGTGAATGCCAGCGAACTGCGACGCATTTCGGAGCGTTCCATTTCAATACCCTCGTCGGAGGATGAGCCGCATATGCCCCTGCGTGGACGCATGGACGAATGCACCAATGATTATCAACGCAATGAGAATATACCATCACCCATACTAGAACATAACGAGTTCTTTCGCAGCAATGATGACATCTATGAAACTTGCCATGAGGAGAAGATAACCGGTTCGGATATAGACTATACATTGAAAAAGCAAACCGCTTGCCATACGCAAAACAAGTCAAAAGTCAAATTGATTGAAGAAATCATTGATTCGTCGATTGTCATGCGTTCCAAGGGTCATGCACCCATACTTTTTGCGCATGCACGTCTTAATCTGTCAGAGGGTTCGGTATCACTGCAGCGTCAAAAGGCCACACAGCAATCGCCCACAGCTGATAGACGTACCAAAAGCTTGGACACACCCGTCATTTCACTGCATCGTCTGCCTCCCATGAATGCTTTCTCTTCGAAAGACGATACCGTGGGTTTCGAGGAGGAAGCCGAAATTCTGGAGGAAAAGTCACTGGCCAATCAAGCGGCAGGCTTAGCTGATGATGACACCGCCGATAGTGTACACTCTTGTGCGGGTTCCATACCCACTCAGACCAGCTACCAGACTAGTCGCAAGGATTCGCTACTAAGTGCGGTGACCATAGACAGCGAGGAAGTGCAGCTGCTTAATCAATTGAAATACATAGAGAAAATAGCCTTGCAGGGTGTTAAGATAAAAGACAAGAGGAAGTCAAAAATGAAGCTCAAGAGCGGAGATCATTTGATACTCAACATACCCAAATACCGATTTACGGACTGGTCACCCTATAGTTCAGCCAACAGCTCACGCAAGACCTCACCCGGTGTCTCAAGAGCCAGCAGCATTGATAGCACCGGCAAGGGTAAGCTTAAGACCTCGGAGCCTTACAAGGGTAAGTCTATCTCACGTAGTCGTCCTGAGTCGCGACGCACTAGTGCCGATGACATCAAAGCCGGCAAAGCTGGTCGAGGCGGCAAAATATCCAGTCCCAAAGAGCGTCCACGTTCCATTGAAATGCGACGCTTGAGCAAGGACAAAAGCAAATCGCAGGAAGAAACCGAAGCGGATATTGCCAAACGTAAGGAGCGACAACAAAAGCTCTATGAATCGGCCATGAAACAGACCATTACCATGCTGAGTCCTGTCAAGGATTCCTTGCCTGCTTTCCCCGCCCCAGAGGATAAAATTCTAGTGAAAACGGATGGCGACAATATTATCATAGAAACCGAGTTCAAGTCAAAGGCCGAGGATCATGTTTTAATTGCCAAATCACCACGCAAGTTGGACAATTCCTTAGTGAAATTTAGCCGCAGCTTTGACGAGGGTCGCAGTCCCGACAAGCTGGACAAGGCCAATCGTAGCTTTGAGGATCGCAATAAATCCTTCGAAGACTCGGAGAAATCCGATGTACCCGAAGACATGCTCATCAAGTCACCCAAGAAAATAGCCAAAGCTCACGAGCTGAAACAAAAAATCGAGGGCAATGTGGTGCACAAGTCGAGCAGCTTGGAAAAGCCCGCCGAGCATCATTATCTGGGCACAGACATCAAGGCACGTAGTTTGGATGACAAAAAGAAAGTGGAGGAGAAACCGGCTCCAGTAGCACGCAGTGCCATAGGAGATCGTCGCATGTTTGCCCATCAGTACAATGTGCAGGAGGATATTGATATGCAGGCTGTAATCTCTGAGCGACGTTCGTTGGAGATACTAAAACGTTCGCTGCCCTCGGAGGATACGCGCGACAGTGAGTGCACCCACAGTCGTAAGGCCTCCACGGCAGAAAGCCTAGACTCGTTTGTGTCAGCAGACGAAAGTCATTCACCAGTGCCCGGCCACGGAGAGGGCTATCCACATCGTGTGCCGACCATTGAGTGTGAGGAGCCTTCAATTGAAGAGGATGACAATTCCTCCGAGCGACGACATCTGAAAGTTAGTCGTCAGGACATTAATCGTCTAAGCTTGGATCGCAGTCGCAGTGATGAAACCGGCTCCTGGATAACTGTGGAATGCGATGAGTTTATAGGCTCCGATACTTCAGATAATGAACCTCGCACTTTGGAACCCGATCGCAATGTCTTGGAGACACAAGCCACTCTGGAGGATGCCAATCCGTTGGAGTATTCCAATTGTGCCACGCCCACTTCGGACCTTAACATATTGGTGACACCACCAAATGCTAGTCCGCTAATAGAAAAGTCCGTGCTCGAAACCTTTGAGAAATATACCTCAGATAGCAAAAAGAAATACAGCCTGGACAAGCAAAGTGACAGATCAAAAAGCTCAGATTCATGGACCAGCGGTGAAAAGGATAGCAGTCCACAGCGTCAGCAAGACTGGAGCTTATCGGTGGGCAAGGAAAAAAGCTCGGTGGAAGAAGAGTCCAGCGTAAGCTGTTCCATAGCACGCCCCTTAGGCATTTCCCAAGACTTTGGCAACGAAGAGGCCAAGAAATGTCAAGAACTCAAGCAACGTATGCTACAGTTGGATGTCCAGGCAGTGGAAGCTATTACCCCCACTGACTCCAATGAACAGACGCCCACCAATGAGCCGAAAATTATCATCAGAAAGCCCCCCACACCCACGCTGGAGAAACAAAGTCCCATTGATTTGGGTAACAGCACAGAGTCCTACTTGGATCCCATAGAGGAACGCATAGCCAAGATCTTACAACGCACCGAGGATAGTGAGTCCAGCTCGGGTGGTTCACGCAAGCCACCCAGAATTGAAAAACCTGCCAGAGCAAATGGAGGTAAGAAACTGTCGGTCACAAAAGCTGAGCCCGGCAAATCGGGCAGTGATCGCAGCTCACAGGAATCCAAATCCAGTTTCGATTCCAAGGGATCCTTAAGTGTGGAATCCCGTGGTTCCTTTGAAACGGAAAGCAGTTCGGGTTCTCTGGGTGCAGCCCAAAGACGCGGCGAGCTAGCCCTTAAAGAACAACAGAGCACCTGGAAAGCGTTTCCCATTGAAAGCTCGAACAGCTCCAGCACCGATGATCCCTGGCATCATGTCGAAACCGATGGCGGCTACGAACGGTACGATGCACAAAATCCCTTACGCGATTCTTCCGACAGCGATGTGAAAGAGGTCTCGCCGGATGAGCAGAAGGCGGAAAGCGACACCAGCTATCAGGATGATTTGAATGACTTCCCCACCACTTTTGGTTATCCGGCCATGACCAGCACTTTGGGTGGCATTGGCGTAAATCCCACTGATATCATAGGCTATAGCACGGGCTTTACACTGGGACGGACGCTCTCACGTATATCGGAGCGCAGCACAGCCTCGGAGAAGTCCAGCATGGAGGATGATGTCAGCAAGGCTTCCACGCATTCGGTAAGCATGCGTGACGAATCGGTGGGATCGACAGATCATCAGCCCAGCTTAAGTTCCGACTCGCGTAGCAACACCAATCTGGCCTACATATCCGATGCCGACCGTCGCACTTCAGCTGAAATGCCGGAGATACCTTGCGACTCGGCCACCGGTGATCGGCTGTCTAGCCTGGGCAGTCTTAACGAACCCAAGTCGCCCACTTTGGTAACCGGTCGCTTCTCCGTTACCCATGTGGATGAGCAACCCAATACAGAGGATATAGAGCGTCACACGCTCATGTGTTTGTCCAATGCAGGCAGTCAGGATTCAGAAGATTGGCCACTGCCAGAAATACCGTTTGATCATGTGCCAGTTAAACCACCGGATAACCTGTATGGCATGCCGGACTTGGACAAGCCAGTGCCAAAATCTTTTTGCTGGAAGGCCAGCATGTCGTTTCAACAATCTCAAGATTCCATAGATTGGCCCTCACCGCCCTCTAGCACAGTAGGCGGAGCAAACATTATTGTGGAGAGCATAGAAACCTATTACGCCAGTGAGGCTCAGAATGCAGATGAGGTAATGCTGGACGAAGAGGCTCAGGCTCATCTGGGTGCCCCAGATGTGGCCAAGGTGCTGCCCTATGAGGAGACGGCCTACCTGATGTCTTCGGCCTTTGAGGACAAAGATTTTGGTAGCGAACAATTTCAACCCGACTCGATCAGCTGTCTAAGTTCTACTTTGAGTGCGGCCTCGTGTTTATCGTCTTCTTTGAACGTCAGTTGCAGCACCTCATCCACACAACCCACGGCTAGAGCGGGTACGCGAAAGAGCTCCAGTCCGGAGGTTATAGTGTCACAACCCACCAGAAGTCCCCTCTCCGAGGATGATGATGTCTTTATGCCGGGCACCATTAAGGTGCAACTATCACCAGATGCTCAATTGCGCAAACTGTCCCGGGGCTCAAATAACTCGGACACTTCCATAGATGACATACTTTCAGCCAGCACCTATATGGAGGATCAGACCACAGTGCGTCGCAACTATGAGGCTCGTCTAAGCAGTGGAGGTAGTTGCAAAAAATGTAGTCACTCCAGTCACTCCGAAGAAGAGACCAGCTCGCTGGGTACCGATCTGGATGGCACCGTACGCATGGGTCTGCAGCAAAAGAAATGTACACACAGTTCTCATTCGGAGGATACCTCCATAGGTCTCAGTATTTCAGAATGGTCCACCGGCACAAATACGGTACGACAATATGCCAACCTCTCTGGCTCTGATAGTCTGTCAGCGGTGTCCACCCAATCCAATGCCAAAAGCGAGAAATCAAATCAAACCAAGTCCAGCATTAGTAGCATCAACAAATCTGCCGAGAGTCTGAATGAACAAAGTGGTAGCTATAAATTTAGCGGAGATAATGGCTCCTCGGATGGCTTACGCTATGACATGTTGTCCAACTCGGAGACGGATAAGTTGAGCGAAGCCACCACAGCCACGCGTAGCGATGATACCACCTTGACTCTTACGGAAATGGCTCACACCATCAGCGAATGGTCCACTTCAAGTAGTCGCACCTTGGTGGGCGTTGCGCCAGGAGAGTATCTGCCACTGAAGCAGCCACGAGTGGCTAAGCCCAGCCTAAGCTCACCCAGCGAAGAGAAACGTGGCTCATTGCCACAGATACACCGCCGCAGTGGCAGCAATGGTAATCAGGCACGCAACGGTGGACAGCAGGAGGAGCCAGCAGAGACTAGCGCAGCTGCACGTAAACGCCGTTCCTTGGAAATGATGTCCAAACTCTATCAAAGTCAGGAGATCTGCTCCGAGTCCGAGTCGCCGTTTGTAGAGCGGCTCTATGCACACAGCGAGAAGTTAACCGAGCGCTACCAGAGTCAAGAGTTTGTACCCCTACATGGTGCTCCAAATACGCAGATACAAACCCAACAGTCGCAGGTCCGAAGTAAACCACAGCCACCCACAAAACCCAAACCGGCAGTGACTCGTCCCATCATGCAGGCGCTACTCAACAAAATGAAACAGCCGGGACTGGCCGAGCAGGCGGCAGCTGCAGCCGAAGCGGCTGAAATCAAGAAGCCACCACCACCGCCTGTGCCTACTGTGCCGCCCATAGTCACGCCTAGCGATCTACCCGGTGAGGTGGTAACTCCACCCGCCAAACCGCTGGCCAAGCATCATAGTTACGATGACAAAACGCTATCGAAAACCCAAATACGCGAGTTTAAGACCACCAGCAAGCAATTGCGTCAATCTAGCTCCTTTCATGAGCACATGCTAAGCAAATCGCAACAATCCTCCCAAGAACTGACCCTACGCATTGATGAAGAACGCGATGCACACTCCACTTCCTCGGCCACCAATACCACCACCACCACCAATACCTTAAACAGTGAGAGTACCGAGCCCAATTCCCCCCAAATGCCACAGCGTGCAGATAAGCTGATACGCTGCTCACCCTACTACTCCAGCAGTCTAAGCTCGGAGTCGCCACCCAATCAGCTGGTGCAGAAGCCACCGAGAAAATCAACGGGTCAATTAGCCGCTGCCAGTGGCAATGACACCGACAGTTCGTTGGATGTGCGTGGTCATCAGGACCCCAAGCTGCGTAATCGTGGCTATCGCAAGAAGCGCCAGCTGCCTGCAAAGCGCATGCGAGCTAATCTCACCGCAGCAGCTTTGCTGGAGCAAGCGGAAAGCTCGGAATGCTCGGAGGGCTATGTGCCCGAAATGGATTCGGGTAGCTCGGAGTATTCGTATCAGCGTGACGAACAGTATTTGGAGTTTGATGAGGAACTGGAGCGTGAGGGCCAGACGGATGAGTATGATGACTATCCGCAGTATAGCGGCGCCGCAGGTGGTAAATTTGAGAGTCTGGATATGAGTGATAATGTGGATGAAATGGGTTTCCCACGCTACGATCGTTTGGGACACATCACCAAACCCATGTATCAGACATCAGCGGCAAATCATCCCATGCCGCCGGTCAGTGGACAGCCGGTGAAACCGGCGCGTACCAAGAAGCGTCAGCTAAAACGTGAGGATTCCACAGCAGCCTGCACATCGAGTGCCGTAGCGCCGCCCGTCATAACCACCCAAACCTATCATGGACGTAGGTATTGCAATCCCGAGGAGAGTGAGTATGAAACACGTGGTGGAGGGCTGTCCGATGAGTTGGCCAACTCTAGTGAGGATAGCGGTAGTGGTTTTGGTGCCGGAGGTGGTACCACCACGGGTACGATTCGACGTGGCGCCACAAGAGCCATAGGAGCACAGCCAACCAGGCAAGACTTGCCCTATCCGGACTTTCTCTCCGACTATGAGACCGAACCGATTGAGTATGAGCGCTACGCCTGCGGTTTGGATATACGCGTGGATCCGCCACCCAAATTTCATGATTCGGATGAGCTAAGCGATCAATAAATTTTACCTAAAGCGCAGTCTACAGGGTGAAGGACACTCTGAAGCAGCATTTTCATTTCTTTTGTTGCCTTGCCTTGCCAAAGTGTTTTTTAGAACTCTACGACTTTTACACACCACGATCCAACTTATTTGTAATTGAGACTGATTTACGACAAACGAAAAACCCAAGTAAAAATCATGCTGCGAACTAACCACAACAACAACTACAAAGTGCTACCAAGTACGTACTTCTCCCAAAAAGCGCGTTCAAAAATCAAACCACAGACAAAAGTAAAACATTTTAATCAAAATCAAATAAACAAGATGTCGGTATCTATATATACACCTACCATACATATATATAAATACTGTTATAGAGTTGAGCAAATTTTAATGCACTGTTTAATCATCGAATAATAACAAATCAAGTATTTCAATGTTATTTAGCTAAATACACAAGAATCGACAACACAAATTAAAGTTTTACGATTATTAATTATTATTGAAAAGTTATTCAAGTTGCCAAAGGAAAAGTTCAGTATTATCAAAGCTAAGTTCCAGATGTAATGTGTCAAAAGAAACCAAACCCAAGTCATAACCACATACTTAAGTTGAAAACTGAGAGAATTAGTTAACCTCGGCTGGCCGAAGTTCTTTTGTATTCTTGCAGAGTTTATTTGTAAAAGCTACACTACAGAATGGATTCGAAATCATCAGAGTGATCAGGCATTATTGGCTGACTTGGATTTCTACTAACTTAGCATTGTACTTTGCTGCCTTGAAATTCTCAAACAGTTCTAGCATGGACTTCATGAGGAGGAAGCTGCTGATTTGGAGTCAATGGACAAAGTCGAATTCAAATAGAACCGAGGGTGTAAAAACAACTAGTGTCTGCTGACTTGATAATCCAAATAGTCGTTAAAAAAGTCCGATAGTGTTCAGGTGGAATGCTTATTTTGAGGTAACATCAAGTCTAAGTATTGATCTCAAGCAGAGCGGGCAAACAAACGAAACGTTTAACGAACCGTTCGCAAAAGCTAAGAAACGATTCATATGTTTTGTAGCTGTTACTCTAGTCAGGGAAAACGAAACCACTAACTTTATATTGCCGAAGAGCGCAAACGAAACGATTGGAATAGTGTTCTCCCAACAGCTGCACTGCCTTGGAACGTTTCGGAACGAAACAACAACAAAGCTGAGAGAAACAAAGAATTAAGCATATACAAATACAAATTGAGCAGCAAACGTTTCCGAACTATTCGCGCTCGTTGCATATCGTTCCGATTTCCTTTGTCCGCAAATCAAGATGAGAGCATTTCGCTTTACGTTTAGTTTGCTCTCACGAACGCAAACTGAACAGAACTCATTTTTTGTTACAGTTACATTTCTCGGGTTTTGTTAGTATTTCGCTCTGTGCAAAGAAAGAAACGAAACGATACAGAAACGTTTCGTTTCGTTTGTTTGCCCGCTCTGATCTCAAGTCAATCTTGGTCATTTTTAGAGCAATCCTTTGCGTATTAAATGTAGTTCGTATATGGAGCTTGATTTAAGCACGGTCATTCTTGCACCAAGCCCATTTCAAAATCAAATGAAGCACGATTGTCGAGCTCAAATCAATATCATGCCGACTTAGTCGAGTTCGAATCACAAGCTAAAATCAATCCCATGCTTTATTGAAATTAGCTCAAATCTAGCTCAAATCTGGCTCTCTCCCGCGCTAAAGTTAGGACCAAGATAAGAATTCCGCGATTGAAAATCCGCACTCAAGTCAAACCTTTCGCACTTGGTTTGGGGTTGATTTGAACCCTGAACTACGTCCTCTTATATAGCAGGTGAAACTGTTCACCTTGGCATAAGCACGCTTAATGTGGTCAGTAAGTTTTCTATTTAGAACTATGCCCAAGGTATCAGACAGAGGATGAATGTTGTCTTTCTGCTTCAGTCTTAGGGCGTTGCCTTAGTTGTTCGAGAATCGCAAAGGATTGCTTATTAACCCAAATGGGTTAACTTTGTCTATCGGACATTGAGCCTGAAATGTACCAGAATATCTTTACTGAGTTTGTGGCAAAACTTATTGAAGATTATGTAGTAAAACTTACCAAGTTTTTCTGTAGAAAAGGCCACAAACATAGTCTCTGATCACCCAATAACGTACACGGAGACTCAAAATTGCGGTCGAAGTGGTGTTAGCATTTTCACAAAAAGCTGATTTTCGCTAATTTGCATTTGATTAAAAATGTTCGTTGGTTACAACTTGAAGTCAATCGTTTCTTTATACCAGGGGTGACCGCGAGCTATACGCATCGGCCGCATTTGTTGCACTAAGCAGCTTGCGCATAGCAAAGTTCCAACAACAGCTTCGCATGTGTCTCTCTTCTCATTTTCTCCTATGCCGCTTGCTAAAGGGTTCCAGCGAGACACAAAGTTTCTTTCATTCGTTTCCCTTCCATTTTAGTACCACATTAAGGGGAGATTCAGTTTAACTACAGTTTGACAGCCAATAGATGAATAAGGGACTGTGTAAAAGGTTAAGAATTGTTATGTATTGTTATATATGTAGATAGAATTCCTGTAGATCCCTCACTAACAACATCTGCAAGGGTATAAAAAAAACCAATGATTAACTCCATTTTACTATTCAAATCTATGATCTCCCATACTGCAGATCTCTTGTTATCAAACAAAACTCAGTATTAAAAGCATTTATTTCATTCAACAGAAAAATCTCTTCAAATATTTTCGAACCATATATTTTATATATGTATGTAGTTCGTATGCTATATAAGTTTTTAATTTTGATGCCAAACGATTTTATTTTTTAGTACTAATTCTTGAAAATTAATATGAAATCAAGTTGTATTAGCTTTAGTTCTAGTACATAAATGTGCCAAAAACAAAAGAAAAACAAAAATGAATACAAAAACTATATGAAACATAAGGAAACGTACACCCTGTTAAGTTTTAAATCATACAAAATTCACATCTATTATAAACTATGCCTATGTATGGGAACATATTTAAGTGTTGCTAGGTTAATGGGAATGGTTTTTGGTTAGGCTGATTAAAAGGAACCCACAACCCCAACGTACAATAATTTCTCCAATTATCAGATCAAAAGTATTATAATCAAAAAACCAACAAATTACGAAACTGTACTTAATACCTAAATTTAAATTGGTTGTTGTGAACGAAGTTGGGCTTACATTTTGAGATGGATTTTTATATACAAAATATACCGGGTTTTTAGTTAGGTGCAATGTTTTGAATAGATTTACAAACGATTTTTACCTGACCCAGCCAACTTTGAAACTAGTCAATAATTTGTTTACGAAAATTCCTTCGAGTGCAAATAAAGTTTATTTCTAGTTTGAATTATATACTTAAATAGCAAATCCAAAAAAAAAAAACTTAGCTGAATTTTAGCAAATAAGAAATATTCAACTAGACACACACACGCACACACACAGGACTATTGTTTTAAACGATCAATTTCACACTACAAGCAGAAAGATACACACACGAACAAAAACGCGTATAGTAAATTTAAAAAGAATGTACACGAGCAATCGATTTAACAAGCATTAACTTATAATTATATAGAAAGAAAAGCCAAAATAAATAAAACTTCATTAATCCAAATATTCAAGAGAGTTTTATTCACAAAAAGTATATTTACTATTATAAGTTTGTGCAAAAGTATGTAACATCCAGAAGGAAGCATCTCCGACCCCATAAAGTATATATATTCTTGATCAGCATCAACAGCCGAGTCGATATAGCCATGTCCGTCTGTCCGTCTGTCTGTCTGTCCGTATGAACGCACAGATCTCAGAGATGGTAAGAGATAGAGGTTTGACGTGTATGGGACATATGCTTCTTATGTCTGCAGGCAGATCAAGTTTATTTTCAATTTTGGCCACGCCCCCTCCCGCCCCCGCAATTTAGAAAAAACGTCATATCTCCCACAGTTTTGAAGATAGATGGCTTGTGGACATATTTAGTTATTAGGATAACTTATCGATCTGCCAAAGAAATGAAGAAGATCGGATGAACGGTTTTCGAGTTATGATCAAAAGACAAAATTTCTTGGTACAGAGTATGTTATAGTCGGGCTTGACCGACTTTCTTTCTTGTTTTATTTATGAAGAGTTGACTTAAGCTTACAAAGCTTAAACCAACAGTTTTGGAGCCATGGCGACTAAGGCCTTCGGCTAAAAACATTCTATTTTTGTTCTTAAATCTAGTTTTACTACTCTTTTAGGGTTACTGGATCATTGTTTTGAATTTTTTTTTTTTTAAATCTTTTTTTTATATACAATATGGTATTAATACGATTTATATTATATTAAGGTTGACCTGTTAAATTGTAGTATTAATAATGCAAAACGTTATGGTTCTTGAACTATTTTAAAGTCTATGATATATGTTACATTCTTTTAGGTATTTCATAATAGTTCTTATGTTTCCTGAAGTTGGGTTGGTTAATAATGGTATTGGTGAAGATTGTGGAAAATATAGTAGTCTGTATTGGCTGAAGGTGGGACAAACGAGAGCGTAAGTTAAAGTCTGGCCTGTCTGACTTCGAAATACCCGTTACTCAGCTCAGCTCGCATAAGTATGCAACATTTTTTTAACTCGGCTATTTATTATCCGATCCTTTTGAAAATTTTGTGAGATTGTAGATATTGGACACAAAGACTACACTGCAAAATCTGAGCTCGATATCTTAAAAATTGTGGGAGTTATTCAACATTTTTTATTGCGGGGGCGGGAGGGGGCGTGACCAAAATTTGAACAAACTTGATCTGCCTACAGACAATACTAGCTTACGTATAAAATTTGGTTGCTCTAGCTCTTCTAGTCTCTGAGATCTAGGTGTTCATACAGACGGACGGACGGACGGACGGACGGACGGACAGACGGACAGACGGACATGGCTATATCGACTCGGCTGTTGATGCTGATGAAGAATATATATACTTTATGATATCGGAGATGCTTCCTTCTCCCTGTTACATACATTTGCACGACTTTAGTATACCCTTTTTACCCTAAGAGTAACGGGTATAAAAATAAGCAAATGTTCGAGAGTAATAGTGGTGTTAGTGTTACAGAAAGGGCATAGGGTTGAGATATTTTTGACCATATAGTGTGCATTTGTTTAATTTGTATGTCCCAGACGGAGACGTATCAACTTAATTTCATCTTTACGAGCTATCATTAATTTATCCTTATAATTGAGGTAGTTTTTATACTCTGTACCGAAGGTACATAGAGTATTATAAGTTTGTGCAAAAGTATGTAACATCCAGAAGGAAGCATCTCCGACCCCATAAAGTATATATATTCTTGATCAGCATCAACAGCCGAGTCGATATAGCCATGTCCGTCTGTCCGTCTGTCTGTCTGTCTGTCCGTATGAACGCACAGATCTCAGAGATGGTAAGAGATAGAGGTATGACATGTATGGGACATATGCTTCTTATGTCTGCAGGCAGATCAAGTTTATTTTCAATTTTGGCCACGCCCCCTCCCGCCCCCGCAATTTAGAAAAAACGTCATATCTCTCACAGTTTTGAAGATAGATGGCTTGTTTCTTCTGGACATATTTAGTTATTAGGATAACTTATCGATCCGCCAAACAAATGAAGAAGATCGGATGAACGGTTTTCGAGTTATGATCAAAAGACAAAATTTCTTGGTACAGAGTATGTTATAGTCGGGCTTGACCGACTTTCTTTCTTGTTTGAACATATTTATTTCGGCCTGAAATTTTTACATTTTGCAACACTGTTATTTAAGCAGCTGATCACAGCTTCGGGGGTTAATTCGGGGGTTCCCAAAAAATTGACTAAATGTCAAAAAAGAGAATTGCGCTCTGCTCATATACTTAAGCCACCTTGAGCTAAAATCGTCAAACTTGTGTTTTTTATCGGGAAAGTTGTGCTAGCTTATTTTCTAAACTAAAATATTGAATACTAAATACGTTTCCCAAAACAATTTGACCGCTATGGCTAAAAATAAAAATACAAATCCGGCCGAAAGAAAGCTAATATGGGAATATTACGAAAAAAACACATGTATTCTACAAATTTGTAAGACTTTACATTTTTCGCGTGGCAAAGTCAGAAATGCCATTGCACTTTATAAGAAACATGGAACCTGGGCAAATATTCCACTTGAAAAGCCCAGAAAAATGACGATAAACGGATTGTCAAATGGTGACAGATTATGGCGTGAATGTGTCCTCTCAGACCATAAGAAGACGGCTAAATGAATTCGGGTTATATGGACGCATTGCCCAAAAAAAACCATTGCTGTCCAATAAAAATGTTAAAAAGTGGCTGCAATTCGCCAGAGAGCATATTCAAAAAGGTCCCAATTTTTGGAACATGATTGTTTGGAGCGACGAATCCAAGTTTAAGGTCTTTGGGAGTGATGGTAAAGCATACGTACGACGTCCTTCCAACAAACAATTGGACCCCAAATACACGAAGAAGACCGTTAAACATGGTGGCGCTTCGATTATGGTCTGGGGCTGTTTCACCGCATCGGGTGTAGGTCCCCTAGTGAAGATAGAAGGCATTATGAACGGCGAAAAGTACAGGGACATCCTTATTAACAATTTATCTGGAGAATATGCCGATAATTTGCCACTTGCCTGGATATTTCAACAGGACAACGACCCGAAACACACCAGCAAGCAAGTCAAGTCGTGGCTTAACCAAGGGGGAATCAATGTTTTGCAATGGCCACCGCAGAGCCCCTCAACAGTGCGCACGTCTTGTGGACTCAATGCCAAAGCGTTGCTCCGCTGTTCTTAAGCAGAAAGGTCATCCCACTCAATATTAAAGTAAATTTATTAAAAGTATAAGGAATATTGGGCAAATTTTAACTTTTTCAACCATTTTTTTACAGGTGGCTTAAGTATGTGAGCAGGACATTTTGGAGATGGTCTCAGATTTTTTAAGTTTTTCGTTGAATATATATTTTTATAACTTGGTTATTCTTCTAAAAGAACACTGATATATAGAACTAATGTGACACAAAAAATTGGAGCTGTGAAATAAAAACTTTTCTTAATTTTCGTTAAAATTCTT
>JAWNNO010004785.1:0-20952 GCA_035044985.1 Lordiphosa fenestrarum | reverse complement strand
CAAAGGCTAGAAAGAAATCAAGTTCAAACATTCGAAAATTGTAATTTTATATCTCAAAACAGAGAGAGAGCTCAGCTTGGTCCTTTGAGCTGTGTATAGCCAAGTATTTATTATACCCTTGCAGAGGGTATATTAAAATTGCCGAGATGATTGAAAGCCATTCAGTGTATTTCCACGAAGTCTTGTGGAACGCATTAGAGTGGGCGCGAGTTGTGTTTTTCTTCGTGTCACACAAACGCACGACTTAGCACGAAGTGTTATCATGAGTGCACTTGCGTAAAAGTTTTTAGCAACAAGACACAATATCTCTACAGGATGCGCAGAATGTTTTATGTTTCGAACAAACACCGACATTCATATTTATGTATTAACATACAACAAACAAAAAGAACATTGCACACCGAAACTGCTAAACGATCAATTTATATCCGAGCTTAAATCAAGAAACTCTGATATCGGTTCTGATGATCGGTTCGTGAGCCATAGTTTTGGATCGTGAGCCATGACTCTTGAATCTTGAGCCTTAGCTCTCCGCTCGTGAGCGACAAAATCAACCTTAGCACGATTTATTTTGACTTTTTTTACAGGATTCTTAAATCCTGTAGCCACCTTAAGCCAAATAATTTGTATTCCCTGTTCACATTGAAAATGGGAAAAGAGGGATCATGAAGTTGTGCGAATGTATGTAACAGGGAGAAGGAAACATCTTCCGACCCCATAACGTATATATATTCTTGATCAGCATGAGCAGCCGAGTCGATATTGCCATGTCCGTCTGTCCGTCTGTCCGTATGTCTGTATGAACGCGACGATCTCAGAGACTATAAGAGAGATAGAGCCACAAATTTTTGCATGAAGGTAGATGTATGCCGTACGCAGATTAAGTTTGTTTCAGATCTGGAAAATTCCCCCCGTCCTCCTCTATCCCAAAAAGTCCTCCTAAAAAACCGTCAGATCCACAATTTTCAAGTTAAAGCCTCGTGGTTTGGTATACATCAAACTAGGCCCAATATATATCTATTCTGAAAAGTACAATCAGATCGGACAAAAAACACCGGTCAGGACTAGAACCGCTTAAAGGTCAAAATAGTGTTGCCAACATTCAGGATGGCAATTTAATAGCTGTTATAAAAACCCGTGACATTCATTTTCAAAAATTCAAAAAGAAATAAATGAAAACATACAAACAGGCTATTTTGTAGTCGGAAACTCGACTGCAGCGCCCTTACTTGTTTTATTAGTAATCTATTTGAGGAACTCACCTTTAAGTTTTGTTCTGAAGGAAGCAATTTTTTAAATAAGGATGCGCCCACTGGCGACAGAACTTATGGCTAACATTGACAAATAATCACACATCATGCAAACAAGTGTGCTCTGGATTGAACTTTTAAGAATCAAGCTTGATTCAAGCATATTGCTTTATAATTGAATACTGAAATGCTTTTTAAAAGATTAAAAGACAACTGATTTTTTTACAAGGAACAAAAAATCAGTAAATACGAAAAGTAAGCTATCTTCATTGTTACCTTTATTTAACCACTTTTGAATTGGTTCGCAGACATTCAAAAAGTAAATTTTATACATTTTCGTTAAAAGTGCTTTTAGCCACAAAAATGGCAAATTGGCGTTGTTGAAACAATTTTGTTAGTTAATGTATTGCCGCGTCTCGGCTATAAAAAACTTGGTTTCAATTCGTTAGGCAGTCGACATCTGATCCTAAAACCTAATCTAAATTCAACGTGACTTTAAATAAAAAACTTCAACATTTTCAATCAAATAATGACTTCATTTCAAAGTGAAATGATGACTAAATAAATAATGAGATTCCCATACTTAGTTCTCTTGTTTATGACTTGACATGCAGAAGAATTCCCCAGGCCCAGTGCTGATGAGCGCACATTGCCCAATTCCGCAATGCTGGTTTCACATTTCTGAGCAAATATTATAACACAAATGGCCCCACATTTATATATTAGCTCTGTGAAGTTAAGTACTCAAAAGCAAAAAAAAGGAGTGGCATTTGGCGATAGTATAAGATAACAATGGAAAATGCACTCAACCCTTATGATATAATTGTTTGATGTATGGCAAATGGAACTATGAGTCCGATAAGAAAACAAATTAGCGAATATGGAAATGTATGCGGACAATTCTCAATTCATTACCAGGAAACACGAGAAAGAGTACGACTGGAGACAAAAAAAGGTTTGCTTATAAATTGGACATTGAACCTGAAATCCCCAAGTCCCTAACCCGACCCAAGCCAGACCTCACTAATCCATCAAACTGGTGGCACATTTTAATGGTCGAAAATCAATACACAAACAACCCAAAACTGCTGATAAGAGTCGGCGGCGCCATCTAGCTGATGATGTTTAATGTTGCTGATGATGAAGATGAGGCTGATGACGCAGCATTTGCTGATGCTGCTGCTGCTGTTGTTGTTTAGTTTTATTGATGGAACTACAAGTAAGTATAGTATTTTCTGTGTACCTTACCCTGCCGATTTATTCTGTTGCTGGTCCACCGCAGATGTAGACATTGCGGGGGATCGTTTTGTTTGTTCATGAATATTTTAGTACAAAGTATGTTTCACATTTTGTTTGACAGTGAAAAGGAAGAAAAACAAATCCAACAAATTCCGCGAGACGAGGCCACAACTTGTGGCTGGCAGCGAACGCAGACTGAAAATATGGAGTCCAGCAGCATCTGTTATGCTGGATGTTGCGGGATGCGAATGACACCAGGCTGGAGCAACATTTTTTGAATGGGTGTGTGTGTGCTTGTGTGCGTGTGTGCGTGCCCAAGGTCAAGGAGCGCAACTGCGAGCATTATGCTCTTACTCTCTGGCGTGGGTGGCATAGCATCAGCAGCTCAAGAGCAATACATGTTGCTAGCAACATTGTACAGTGCCCAGCATAGTTATAGAAACTAAAACAAAGAAATCGTTCAAACATCGTTATGGTCCACTGCACTCAGAAACAAATTGTCCTTGAAGTTTGGGAATCGGCCTTCTTATGAAATTTGCCTGCTAAGTAGAATAATATTCTAATAATCCTAAAAACAAATTGAAAAATGTATTCCAAAATTTTTAAATTTCCAAAAATAAGGAACGCAGATATTTGGCTGATAATTCGGATTACAAACTGTGACAAATTGAAAAGACGTAGCAGCATGGGCCTTAGGCTGAATAGGGAAAACTTAACCTTTGATTTTAGAATGAAAAGAGACCTCTGTAATTTCCGTAATAAAAAGGAAGACTTTCTAAAACTAATTTAATAAAAAATATGGCGATAGTAGGCATTGCTATTAAAAAAAAGGTGTCAAATTTCAGGTATTTAAAGAAAAATCTGTTTGTAAAAAACTTATCCAAATATTTTAAAAAAAATCTTTAAAAATTGAGCAAGAATTAGTCAAAAGCAACTCTGTTGATCAGAAAAAAAAGGATTTAAAAACGAAAAGGCTAAGCTAACTTCATCTGTGCCCAAGTTTTTATAACCTTGCAAGTGCTCGCTTAAATATTTTCTAAAAATACTCTTTTCCCATTTTCCGAACGATCGTTCGTAAGGGAGCTATATGATATAGTCATCCGATTTGGACAAAAAAAAGGTAAAATTATGTGAATGCATGTGAAACAAGCAAATACAAAATTGCAGGACGCTACCATTAAAAACAAAAAAGTTTTTCTAACTAAGACTGAACAGATCAATCTTTTGTATGGCGATTTTAATAAAACTTGGTTAAATTATAAAAATAACATAGAAAACCTACGATTACAAAGTTTGCAGACGATTCCATTGAAAACCGATTGTTCCTATGGGAGCTATGAGATATAGTCATCCAGTCATAGACTCTGTGCAAAATTTCAGCTCGATAGCTTTAAAACTGAGAGACTAGTTCTCGTAGAAACAGACAGACAGACGGACGGACAAAGCTCAATCGACTCAGCTCGTCAGCCTGATCAAGAATATATATAGTTTATGGGGTCGGAAATTAATATTTATATGCGTGGCAAACTTCTGGGCAAAATTATAATACCCTTTGCAAGGTATAAAAACTGAAAGATGCTTTCAAACAACCATTGATTGTTTGTTTCATTTGCGCAGCTTTGTCGAGTGTTGCGCCTTGATATTTAATAGTGCCACAGACTTACAGATTTTATTAATGACACATGTCGTCTGACATGCTTTTTAGCTACTCACCGCTTTAATATTTGAACTTTAGTAACTTTAGTTTAATTTTTGATTTGCTGTTGAGAATAACTCAGATGCACATACACGGACGGTCAAAAACCTCCGCAATTCCCTCTACCTCTAAAGCCGAGTCGCTAGATGTTGCCATGGCAGTGCATCAGATGGTGCAAAGACGAAAACAATAGCAGAAATCAGAAATTAAATTTATATAAAAATCGAGAACATACGTTATAGGTTTGCTTGCCAAACTTCGATATAGATATAGGGCCAAAATGTGAAACAAACTTAATATGACTGTTCAAGCTATTCTCCTCTAGTCTCTGGGATCTAAGTGTTCATACAGACAGACGGACAAACGGTCATGGCTATATCGACTCGGCTGTTGATACTGATCAAGAATTTAAGTATATAAGCTCAATATAAGCTCAATGTACCAGAGGTACACAGAGTATAATAAGTTTGTGCAAAAGTATGTAACAGCCAGAAGAAAGCATCTCCGACCCCATAAAGTACATGAATTCTTGATCAGCATCAATAGCCGAGTCGATATAGCCATGTCCGTCTGTCTGTCAGTAAGAACGCTCGGATATCAGAGATGTTAAGAGATAGAGGTTTTACGTGTATGAAACAAAAACTTCTTGTACTGAGGCAGATCAAGTTAATTTTCAATTTCGGCTACGCCCCTTCCCGCCCCCGCAATTTGGGAAAAATTACATATATTCCACAGTTTTTAAGATAGATGGTTCGTACCTTCTAGACATATTTATCAGGAATACTTATCGATCCGCCGAAGGATTGGTAAAGATCCGATGAACGGTTGTCGAGTTATGATTGAAAAACTGTTCGAATATTTTCTTTTGGTTCAGAGTATGTTATGGGCGGGCTTGACCGACTTTCTATCTAAAACTTTCCTATTGAGAAATCTTTTTTTCTTAATTAAAAAATATTTTGTCTCTTTTAAGACAATTAGTTTTCTATTAAAGAGACAAATTTTTATTATACTCTGTACCGTAGGTACACAGAGTATTATAAGTTTGTGCAAAAGTATGTAACATCGAGAAGGAATTATTTCCGACCCCATAAAGTATATATATTCTTGATCAGCATCAACAGCCGAGTCGATATAGCCATGTCCGCCGTCCGTAACCTGCGTCCGTACGTATGTCTGTCCGTATGAACGCACAGATCTCAGAGATGGTAAGAGATAGAGGTTTGACATATATGGGACATATGCTTCTTATGTCTTCAGGCAGATCAAGTTTATTTTCAATTTTGGCCACGCCCCCTCCCGCCCCCCAATTTAGAAAAAATATCTCCCACAGTTTTAAAGATAGATGGCTTGTTCCTTCTGGACAAATTTAGTTATTAAGATAACTTATCGATCCGCCAAAGGAATGAAAAAGATCGGATGAACGGTTTTCGAGTTATGATCAAAAGACTGTTCGCTGCTACTGCAGCATCAAAATTTATGATGAGCGTATAATTTTCTTGGTACAGAGTATGTTATAGTCGGGCTAGACCGACTTTCTTTCTTGTTAATATCCAAAAAAATAACACCTATTAAAAATTATTTATCTGCCTTTAAGAAAATAGTTTTCTATAATTTAGGAAGAAAAAACAATTCTAATAACTGTTATCGTATATAAAATCCCGTAAACTTAAAAAAGAATTCTTAATTTATTTTCATTATTCTGGCAGGCTGTCAGATTTTTATAAGCCAGTTATCTGGCAGTCTATTTAGACTGAGTAGCAAGTGTATGGCGGAAACTGGAACCTATGTAAATGGCTACCTGTCACCTTAGTCTAAATCATTCTACATCAGAGCCTAAAGTCCAAAGCCCTTAAAGTTGAGGTCAAAGTTATTTCAAGTTCGTCTTGGAAATAAAAAAATCCGCTAAGCTGGAAAACAGGTTTTTTTGAAATATTAATATCAAGACTGTCGAACGTCTCCCTAGAATTGGAAGAACACTTAGGCAAACTAGATTTTAGTAAGAGCTAATGATACCTTTAGTTATGAAATCATGACAAAGCGTTAAACAAAGCGTACAGCCAAAGAAATGACAGATCTTTTAAAACTATTAAGAACTTGAAAATGACATAGCGGATCTGCATTGAGGAGATATGTTGAAAAACTAATGACTAATGATTGCATTCTGAGTTTTTTGGATGACGGAAATTGCCCTCTTTGAGTATCTTTTTCTGTTTAACTACAACTAAACAAAGACTTAAGCACATGCTCTGAATGTTAGGCATAAAATGCTTAAAGATTTTTTACCAAAAACCAAATCTTAACCACATGAAATAGAACTTAGTTGATATGGCAACTTCACAAATGTTGCCAGTGGTTTGTTGCCAGGCAAAAGTTATGTCTCTCTCTATTACTCCAACTCTCTAATGCGCAGTCGTACTCCCTCGCTCACTCAACAGCCTTGCCAAGAAACCAAAAGTGAATAATATGCCGCATACAGCCTGACCTAGTCAACGAATTTTGTCCAAAGGCCTGTCGTTCCCATGGCAACTTTCAATCGAATAACCAAATAAGGCAATAAGGAAGAGGACAGCCTTTTAGTGTCAAAAACTTTGTTAAGGGCTTAACCCTTTGTCCACTTTTTGTATGATGACTCATTGGGGAAGTCATGAGTTAAAAAAAAAATTACAAAAATAAACTGTTGCTTGTATATTTAAGTTAATAATTAGTTCAAGGTCAGTTTAGCAGAAAGGGTCTGATCTCCCTTCACCAGACAATTGAAACCAAAATCTTATTGTGCCCAACATATTCTTCTCAACAAAGCTCGCATTACCATACTTAAAACAAACTCAACAGGCAGAGAGTCTCTCTGGCCACGTGTAAATCTTTGTGATGCAAATTTTTCATTTCCAGGCAAAAACTGGCACATAAACAAAAATGTTTCCTACCTGAGTTTGTTTATATTTAGGTGGAATTTGTTTTCAAAGCAAACAAGTAAACTAAATCATACACTTAAGACCAATAAAGTTTTACAAGCCACTTATTATTATTTTGAATTTTAGAAATCACTTTAAAAAGCAATTTAAGTTTCATAATTTCAAACTTCCTGCAGATCAAAGCAGAGCTAAATAAATGGTATTTGTTTTTTATCTTAAACAATTTATTTATAAACCAAAAATGCTTGCACAACTTACCTGATTTTGGTTGTTTAATGATTTCGGATTTCAAAACAACAATTTTTGTGGCTCTCGATGTGAGTATATATCTATAAATTCGTCTGGAAGTTACATTGTTCGAGGTCTGCAATATAAAAGAATACAATTAAATTAATTTTTATTGAAACAAAAGACAGCCTCAAGGTTGAATCAGCTGTTTTGGAAACATGTGGCAAGCATGTGTGCTTGTGAGTGAAAAAGCATTTCCAAAATATTTACGAAATGCCGCATTTCCTTCCGAAAGGGTGACCCCACCACTTTTGCCTAGCCATCGACATTCTTTTGTGTGCCCCATATTTATGCAAATCCACTGGGAACACGCACACGAACCTTTCTTCTAATGGGGCAAACATTTTCAATACTCCGCGATATGGATATGCAAATTTCGAAACAAGGAGAGCCTAACTCAATGCGAAAATTCTTTAGCCACGGGGCTTGGCTACACAGCCAAAGATACGTGACAAAATGATGTTCTGTTTTGGCTGTTCTGCAGCCTTACGTAATGCTATGCAAGCCGCAGGGGTGGGCAGGAAAGCGGGCTCGAGCTATTGTTAAGCTCAGCGATAATCAAGATTTACAGTCAATTTTGGTCTTTGTCACTTGTTAAATGGGTGGTGCTGCGATTGATGGCAGGAGGAAAGTGGAGAGGTTGCGTTGAGTTTGGAGTCGAGTTTCTAAGGGGCAATGTCCTTTTAAGGAGCCCATTCAATGAAGGGTTGTGAACTAGAATTGAATTTTATTTAAGAAAAACAAAGTTTTCTTTCTCAGGTAAATTCAATTTATATTGGTTCAAATGTAGGAAACAGGCAGAAAGCATGAAGATCTCAGAGACTTTAAGAAATAGAGAAGGTAAAGTTTTGTAAGCCAACTTTCGCCTCAGCAGTAAAGACATATTTTCTGACACTTCTGTACTCTGTTTGATTTTCAATAAGCTCAAATTATAAAACTAGACATATATTTATTACAACTTTTCTTAGTGTAGTTTGGAATGCTGATCTAGAAAGTCGACTACAAAATTTGGTTTATACTTGGGAAGGTTTTTAAATTAGAATTTTTTTATTTGTATGATAGGTACACTTTCATTATTTAGGCATTTAGGTATAGTTCATAGGGTATTCAAAATTGATTCTCAGGCAGAAACTATGTACCATTGAAAGAATCGTAGAAAGAAGGGCTGCTACTGAATTTATGGCATCCCTTATATGATAACTCAGACATGTTCCACTACTTCATGACCTTAACTCATTTCAGGCATGATTTCAGTACTAAGCTCTTGAGTGAGTTCCATGGAAGGTACTGCAACATGCCTGAATTCACATATTTCTATGGCTTAGCCCTGAAAATTTTAATACGGTAGGCTAGAACTGCGGGGTTCACAGAGCCTTATAGGCCGAGCCGAGCCAAGCCGGCAAAGTTTGAAAAAAATGTTTCTTGGCTACACAGAAAAAAAACCAAAGGATCCAAAAAGATCCATATGGAATGGATATATCCTTTTTTTTATTTTAAAACCTATATTTTTCGTTTTCTATGAATGTTTTTCAGCTGCGTTGGATCAATTAAATATTACATCGAAATTTTCAGGGATGCAAACCACTTGAAAATAAGTACTGGTTCGGTTCAGTGGTTCACACAGTTAATGAACCGCCGCTTCGGTCCATGACATGGTTTTTGGAGCTGTCTGAACCGCGGTTCCAGTTCGGTTCAGTGGTTCACAAAGGTAAATTATAAGTTCTATTGTCATTTGACTTTTCACACACTTTCAAATTGAATTCCTATAATTCCTTAGAAGAAGGTCCCACATGTATTATGTCGGATTATAAGGATTCGTCTATTAGTTCCTAGAGGAATCATCTTCGAAAACAGAGAATGTCGGCTAGAAAAGATTATCAGCCATGCTCCGGCTTTCACTTATTTTTGCGAATTGCGATTTCAGCAAATTCGTACGATTTTAGTTTAGAGCGCTCCGAAATTTGCAAGTTTTTGTCATCGATAATGTTCCATTCCCATCTTGTTTTGTGTCATTTCACATAACAAAAACAGCTGATGAGCGCCACTAGTCATGCTATCGATAGTCATATATCGATATATACCATGGCCAAATCGCAAATTGTTCTTATTGTGAGCAGTTTTCCATCACGCTCAATTTTGTGTATCTCTATTAAATAAATTGTTTAAAATATTGCCTCAATGCGAATTGAGTGGATGAGTCCGTAAGACAAATCTAAAAAGATTAAAGGATCATTTTAAGCCTGCTCCGGGATTACCCTGTTTTCAATCCCGTTTCGGATTGATTTCAGATTTTTTTTCTGTGTAATAATGTAGAGAGTCGAACGAAATGTCATTTACAAATTATTTACGATTACAATTTTCCAATTAATAAGTTTCATTGGCTAGAGGTAAGCGATTTCCGTCTTAAAGCTCGTGAGAGAACTGAAAGGAAACCTGTTTGGCTTGCGGTTCGGTTCACCAGCTGGAATAAGCGGTTTGATTCGGTTCAAAAGAACTGATGTCGAGAAAGCCATTGGTATTAAAATCTTGCCATAGAAAAAAAAGTATATAAATCTTGATAATTGCTTTGGTGATTCCTTGTGATGACGCTTTTGAAAAGATTTCTAATCCCAATACCTCTTTCCTCGAATTCAACTTTTAAATAGAAAGAAACCTTAGATCACAGAGAGTTTAGTACACTAAAACTAAACGTCAGCTGATACCTTGTAAGATTTCCAAGAAATTACACATCAGAAACCTCCATCTTAAGTAAAATCTTTGTTGTTACTCAAACAAAACACACAATAAAAACTTGGCATTTAAATTAATGTTGCTCCGATTTCTACGCATGAACATTTTCCAAGCCAAGCTGCAGTCGACTGCAGTTCATAAAATATGCAAATTTTTGATATCATCGACCAGCAACAGCCACTAACTGGCCCAGTGGCTTAGAACGAACACGAAGTAAACTTTCACTGCCCACACACTTGTCTGGTCAAGGGACAAGGTAAGAGACTTATGGTTATCTAATTTAGGTTTTGCCCCTTGTCGGCGCTGCGGAAGATTAATTGCACAAAACCACATTTCTCCAAGCAAACCAACGAGCATCAACAATGATGATGAAAAGTAAAAGTTTTGTTTAGCTTCATCGAACAATGCATCAAATTAAAAGCCGTGCATAAATTAACAAAAAAGTTGTGGTTTTATTTGGTCAGAATTTGAATTCTTAACCAGTTTTGGTTCGTCGCTATTCGTTATCAATTTATGCGCCAATAAAACTTATTTTAATTGAATATTGATTTCACCAAAAGAATATCTCGAAATGAGTTGAAAACGAGAGTTGAAATCTGTGTAAAAGTAAAAAAGGTAAAAAAAAACATTCGCTCCAGGGAATGACAAATGCACAAACGAAAAACAACGCTAAAATGTAAAACTTTGCAGAGCCATAAATTTGTGAATAAATGGTTGTGCGATTTTTAAAGAGTTTTATGTGGCCTGGGTTTCATTGCTTTTGCGGCAAGGAAGACAAAACTCATGTTTCATTTATAGATTAAGCCTAAAACAAAATACACTTATTTTTTGACAGTGTTCACTCGTCAACTGCTGCTTTTTGGACTCCTTCCACATTTTCTTATGTTGCTTGGCGTCTCTCACTTGCCAAAACTCATTTATAGGTCAGTCCAAATGTTTTTTTGGCTTTCGTTTTCGGTTTTTTTTTGGCAAGGTGACTGAACTTTGGGTCACCAGACAAAAGTATTTTTGTCGTTTTGTCGCATCGTTTTATGGAAATGTATGCACATTAGAGTGCGGGGTGGGTGGGTAAGGCGAAACTCCAATGCCAAAAACAGAAAATGTTAAAAAGCCACAAGACCACAAGCGAGGCAAACAAGCACATAAAATTAAGGCAAGAAATGTAACGCCTCTGTGAACTTAGCCACAACCGTAACAACCTTTATAATATTTTAATATTATGTACCTAAGTAATAACCTACTTTAACTCGATTGAGGTTATTCAATGGCAGCTTTATCAAATCTTGAAAATGCACATCTAAGACACAAGAAATGTGCAAATGTTCGCAGTCAAATGCTGGAAAATTAAGTAATTTATTGATAAAGTATAAACATTGTGGTTGTATCACTATCAACTGTTTTTCTATCATCACTTTTGCGAAACTTTTGCGGTTTGGAGAGCAACTTTTGCCAATGCGAAATGGAAGTCTTTTCTAGCGGAAAGTTTTGGGGGATTTTGGTTGTTCTGTTACTTAGCCTCTTACCTAAATTCCCTTCCATTCCAATAATGAAAACTTGAACAATTTACTTGGAGACTTCTTTAAATTTATCTGAACATTAAATGTTTAAGACTCCACGACATCTTATTCGAGATTTTATTCTCTGGCGTGACTATTTCCAGTTTATTTTGACTATTATAAGAAACTTTATTTTTCTTCACAAAAACAAAACAAGTAGGAAACATTAATAATTATTCTGGAATCACAAAACAAAAGAGCCATCATTTCTGTTGTAGGTGGCGTTTTAGCTTTCATATAAAGCTTGGTAAGGTTTCGCAATCAATTTCGAAAGTACAATTAATTTTGCTATAGAATACAGTCAGAATATTCGGTATCAAACTGAACCGAAACTAAGCCCATTAGTTGACAAAAGTCGGATGATCCTCTGTTTCTTAAACTGTGATGTCATGTAATGAACGATTTGGCAGTATTTGGTTTTGAAGTTGAATACATTTTAAAATCTATTTCAAAACTTCGGCCTTCTGATAGAATGTTTTCAAATATGTATTAAGCCCAAACATTTTTTACGGATCTCCGGTTCGCTGGTTCGAACCAAAATTTACCAATGGCTTAAATTTAAACCGAAATGGTTCGAAGATTTTGATTCGCACCGTGATTCAACCCATTCTCGTCAAAATAATAAGGCATACATTAGTAGTACAATATTACTTGATTTTAGAAGTCAGTTTAATCGCTTGAGTTCTAAAAATCGCTCTCCACCTAAGAACTCTTCATATCGTATAGAAATCGAGTCGTTTTTGGGACAGGGAGCGGGCTAGTGGAATATTTGGTAATTTTCAAAATAAAAATTTACTGTTAAGTAAAATACCATTTCGTTGTTTTTGTAGATTAATATTACCAATATAATGTTAAGCTCTTGCTTTAGTGAATCATTCAAAAAGCTTTGGAGTCGAGGATCTTAAAAACAGAAGCTATTATGCGCGGGGATTTCATAAATAGTTATAAATAATATTTATAGGTTTTTATAACCCTTTCCTGCCCATTTTGAGACTCAGCCGATTAGACGGAAGTCAAATGGCTGCCATTTCTGCTTTCCTTTCTAAAGAGGTTCGGTTCAAGGATCGGTTTACAGCAAAGTAAAAGTCGGAATTCTGGTCTCGGACTGGTTCGGTTCAAACCCGTTTGTAGCCCTGGTTGGTCTATTTTTAAAAACAACTTGATTTTATTTTGGCTGTGGAAACACTTTAGTATTTAGCATACGTCTAGTGTGACCAGACAACAAATAACTCCGAAATTTTTAGTTTTTGGTATTACTACATAACCTGGGAGCTGACCATGCTACTCGATCGGCAGTGCGACCTTTTGAACAATAAATTGGTGACTTTCCTTAAGTACGATGGTCAAACGCTAGCTGACTAATGACAACAGAAAGATTGATCGCTGAGCAAGTATCTTAGGAAAATTATACTTCGAATAGCTTTTGCTAAGCTTTTGGTGCAACATTTTTGGCCACATTATGGAATTCGCATGAAAGTTCTTAGTTTATTCAAATTATATAAAAATCTTGAAAAAAAGGAATTCTTGAAGTGCAAAAAATTAAGCAACAGACTCATAATGGTTTCGACAAGAAGCATATCCACATACAAATGCAGCTAGTTAAAACAGTATCATTTGAACGGAGCGTTATATTTCCTTGACACATGCTCCTCTATCATAATAAGTCATATTTGCTTTCATGATTCCATATCACTAGAGTTCAGCAGAAAGATCATTGAAAAAATGTTTTACTGATCAGGGAGCAAGTTTTTCTGCTAAAGAAGGCCATTGACTTAGTCCACAAACAGCAGCAAATAACATTTATTTTTTACATTTTTATTAAGCAATTCAAAACGAGCAAGTGCAACTGTAATTAAACTTCGGCTCAATCCATGTTAGTTTCACCTTCTCGTTTTTAATTTAACTTCAGTTGATCGCTGATGACTTGCATGTCGAAGAAGAGCTACTCAATATTGTGTGTGGCCAATGCTGCATCAGCTTCCCTCTGGCTGTTTTCATACATACTTTAGCACAAACTTAATCAACTATGTGTACTTTTGGCACAGAGTGTACGAACTCACAAATCTTTTGGCACCAAGGCCCTTTATCTCTCGCTAAGTCAAGATATACTATATTTGTATTTTCTGCGTTAATATCAACAGTTAAAGAAAGAATGGATTTCAGTTATATCAACACCCAGAAAAGAGCAGAGCAAATAACTTCCAGTATTTGTATTTGTATTTATTCATTGGAAATATCCTAACGCTACAAGTATAAAACTTATTGTTAATGCGCCAGTCACAATAGAAATTTTACTATGTTTATCAAACTTATTTCTTAACATGTTAAAATTAATATTTTCTTAATAACTAATGACAAAGATCTTATTTATTATATATGTAGATTGTTCTGTTTTTCGATTCGTGTTTGTGCTCTATTCAATCATTATTAAGTTTAATTTGATTTTAGGCGTGCCTTTAGTTTTTCATAAAATTGTGATGTGCTTTGGATATTTTTGAGATTATGCGTCAGCTTAAAATTGTTACTTTTCGTTGAGCAATTAAATTTCTATAAAAAAAACAACAAATTTTGAATCGACAACAATGTTTTTGGACAATGCTGCATCCTGTTGATTCGAGAATGAGTAATCTTGGATTTGAGTAGGCTTAGCACTTGACTTAAGAATGTTTCTACTTTGTTTGAGAATGTTTCGTACTTGGTTTATGTATTGAATTTCTTGGATCAAGAAACAAGGGATTAAAATTCATACTTGGATAAAGAGTTTTCATTCTTATCGAACTTCTGACCTTAAACATACTTGTTCCACGTATAAAATTACCAGTTTAATCCTTGAGTGGCCGATTTCCCATATTGTCTATATAAAAAGTGAATTATAGGGTGAATTTTTATAAATTTTGCTATCACTAAAAACAATTGTCTAAAAAGTGCTGGAAACCTAAGCTCAAGAATCAAGATTATTGTGGAGCCTTGCGGATAAGGCTAACATCAATATCGATTTCGTAAAGCAATTGTATTATTTATATTCAAGCATTAAAATTTCAACTCTATTCACTTGCTAGTGTGACCATTATTTTTCGTAGGTTTCTCAAATTAAAAACTAAAGAACTGACACTTTTGGTATTTTTGATTTTGCTTCAGATTACTTTTGAGCTGCAGACATGCACAATGTTAAGTGTAACAAAATTTTTACTTGGAAATTGGAATTCAAAACACAAGCGTCCCCATATAAAAGATCCCGGTAGAAAGGCGCCTCTTTGCATTGAAACTTTCATAGATAAAGCTTTCTTCCTTGGTGAAGTTTTTTTTGACATCTCTTAAGCATTCAACAACGGAACCACAACGGCCTATCCACCTAAGGATTGACAGCCTTTTGAGCTGTTATGGTTCTACCCAGCTCTTAGCCAGCCAGTATCCTTTCGAAAATACTGAACTGAAGAACTGTGCCCAGATTCGTTTTGCTCTCCAAGTAAGTATGATGTTATGGTACATCGAGCTTAATCTTAGTAATCTGTCTTAATAGGGAATTCGATTTTTGATCTAAAGCAGGTGTCGGCAAGGCGAACAGAGAATTTTTATAATATATATAAATAAGGATTCGAAACAAAAGGCCGACACAGGGCAGAACGAAAGCGAGGAGGCACCACTATAATGGGATGTGGATGATTCGGAGGTTAAGACTTGGTTGGTGAGTACATGGTCGCCACATCCATAGAAGAAGCTTACCAGGCACATCCACATACAAGTTCATAAAGGAAATTATGACGTAAATTTATTTAAAAAAGAGTTAGCATTACCGGTTTGATGAGCATGTGTACTTGAAATGGACACAGAATATTCTAATCGCATTCTCTGAGCAATGTAATTAGATAGGTTCTGAGAATATGCTCAGAGTGCCACCTTTCAAAAATTTCTAGGGGAAATATTCTAATTTAGCCCAACCAATGCCTAAACGTTGGTTTCCGCTTCTGATCTTCTTCTACGTTTATTTCATGCCTCATTGACTTGCTCACATACCCAACGGAAATCAGGTCTTATCGCATTGACGACTTAACCGATCCAACATATTTTTCAACAACTTGTTTGCACCGGGACTCGTTCCATTGTCCACGGCGCATAGACAGCGCAACAAAAGAGAGAGGTGGGGAGGGACATACTCTGAAGTTTGAAATATGAAATCCATTTGATGGTTCATTGATTGGCCCCCAGCGAGCATTCATAAATGTTTTTGTTGGCTGGCTGCAAATTCAAAGTGCGATGCAGGTGAAGAAACAAGTAAGAAATTTCAGAATTTTTTTCGGGGTTCTTCTCTACCATCACAATTAGAGCATATTAAGTGTGGCAATACAATGGGATTTTTTTAAGTGCCACAATTAACACAAACAAGTTTTCGTGTAAGAAAATATTAAATGAATCCGCCTGAATGATCTTTTGCATTGTTATTGTAATAAAAATTTAACTATGGACCCCCGCTGAAAAAAAGAAGCACAGAAAGAAGCGAGTTCTTCACTGTTGGATAGGGGAAAGTGAGGCAACCCAAACTCATCCAAGCACAAGAAGCACAGATAGATGAAATAAAGAGGGAGAGAGAGGTGGAGAAAAAATGGAGTACCACAGAAGAAAATGTTAATTTTTGTGCCATCGGGCAGCGCTGATGTCCAATGATGATGACTTCGATTTTTATTTCTTTCCAACTTGAAAGTCTGAGAGGGGCAATGCTTGGATGGGGAATTGCTGCCGATTAGAAATAGCTGAAAAAGTCAACGCACAGACTTGATTAATATACGTAGCCATATGCCTTTGTTATATCGAATGGTTGGTGATAGGATGATTTCAACAGGAAATGGCAACCTCATTGTTATAATGAGAAAACTTAAATAAAATATTGACATAAAACCAGGTCAGATAAGTGGAAAGAATTTAGTTTAATTTCGGATGTGAGTAATTCTAGTGATAGCAGATCAGAATGACGTCTAAATAAAATATGAACATTTTTGTATTTTTTTTTAACATTATTAAAAACTGGATTCTCAGAAAAAAGAAGCACTGGCAGAGTTCTATACCAAGCATTTGAAGGATGTTTTGTTTTAAGAAGTACTTAAAGTACTTCAAAAGTACGAAACATTCTGGAATCAAAAAACGACAGTTAATATTTGTGAAATGTAAACAAACGTTCTTGAGTCAAGATCTATTCATCCTTTTAATAAGCCGAAAAATATAAGAAAATATCTTGGATTGAGTACAAAATATACATTCATCCACAGAAAAAAAAATCTGAAATCAATCCGAAACGGGTTTGACAGGGAAATTCCGGAGCAGGCTTAAAATGATCCTGTTTTTCGGTATTAAAAAAAAAAGTTGTGAGTGAAATCAACCTTTTTCGGGATCGGATCAATCCTGGATTACCCTGTTTTCAATCACGTTTCGGATTGATTTCCTTTTTCAGTGTAGGAAACTTCGTTTTTTTAAGCGAATCTGTTTTTAAAATTCCCAACTGGTTCTAACATTTTTTTATGGAGAAATGGAAGATTTCAGATTTCAGCTTCGGATCTTTCCAGGCAGTTTTAAGCTCTCAGTCAATTCCAAAACGAACTTGGACTAAATCGAAAAGGTTTTGACCTCGTTTCAGGGGATCTTATATTGTTTTAAGAATATATAGAAGCTGACTTTAGAAATAAATAGACTGCAACCTAGAATATTTTGTTCTTATTTAAGGAATATAATTAAAATAGTTTGAAAATAGTTTGATATGAACTTAATATATCCTAATATAATCTTAAATTAAGTATTTCGACAGCGAAAAAATCTTACTTGAAATAGGAATTTTGTTTTTATATCAAGATTTTGCGTACCTAAAGTACTTTTGACACAAATTGAAGCTAGTTGAAGTAACCTAGAATACTTATTGTTCTCGTTTTAAGTTCATTCCCAATTCTAACATGTTTTTTTTGATCCAAGAAACCAAATATTTTTAAACTTAGAACAAAAACAGCTTGCAAAGAAACACATTGCAGAATTGCATAATCGCCAAAAGGAATTTATGGACCAAAGCATAAATGAGATTCTTTACCATGTTTTTCAACTGATGAAGATGAAATGGAATCTTTAGCTAAGGAGCTAGAAAATAGTCGAAAGCTGACAGAAATAAAATCAGAAAACGATTTTATTGCTCTTTTTGACGGAATTCAAAGATGGCCTCAAAGTTCTAATGCTTTAAAGTATTGGGAAAACTATCATTGTAAAGAACTTAACAATGTCGCATTTGTTGTATTAGCTGTTCCTGCAACACAAGTATCAGTCGAGCGCACTTTTTCTACTCTTTAGTTTTTTGTATCCAGAGAAAGAGCCAGTATGGATGAAAAATTACTGGAAGACATATTAATGTTTAACTCTAAATTAAGTTCAAATATAATATTATATTAAAAGCATCAAAACTCTAAACATCTTTGAAAAAATTGTTACTTTTCCTTTAATTTACATAAATGTTTTCCATATTAGCGAAAAAAAATCATTTCTGAATTTCGGTCAGAACCTGAACCTGGGTTCACCGACCTCCCGAACCCGCTCCGTAAACCTGAACCAAAAATTGTTATCGTGGTCATTGGGCGGCGCGAACATTTGCTGATTTATTTCGAAGTTTTGCAGACCCAATATCAGGTGCTTAAACTGAAAACAAAACATTCTGGAATCAAAAAACGACAGTTGATAATATTGAAATGGAGAACAATCGTTTTTAAATCAGTAACTATTCATTCATGTAGAATATCAAAAAATCTCGTTCTTATTTCAAATACAAAACTTCTTGGATTTTACAGAGTACAGAATAGACTTACATAGAAAGCTTATAAAAGTGTGCAATTAAAATTTTTATCTTTTATAGGAATCTAGTCCTAAAATTCCCAACTGGTTCTAAAACTTTTGTTGTGGTAGCTTTTCGGATTTAAGCCTCGATCTCCAGACAGATTTTAGCTTTCAATTATTTCAAAAACAAATTTACATTAAATCAAAAAGATTTTGAATTCGTTTAAGAATGAAATTCTAAAAATAATATTATGTTGATCGTATTTCTGAATTAAGAATCTATAGAAGTTGACTTAAGAATAAATAAGACAGCAACCTAGAATATTATGTTCATATTTTAAGAAAATAATCTAAATAATGCTACGATAGTTCGATGTGAAGTTAATATATCCTATAATAATCTTAAGTCAAGTATTTGAAGATGGGGGAAATCGTACTTGATATAAGAATTAGGTTTTTAATTTAGGATTTTCCGTACCTAAAGTACTTTATTGAAGTTACCTAAATATTTATTGCTCTTATTTTAAAAATATAATCTTAATAGTTTTAAATTAATTCGATACAAACCTAATATATCCGAAAATATTCTTAAGCCAAGTATTTAAGAATGAAAGAAATCGTGATTGAAGTAAGAATATTGATTTTTAATAAAGATTTTTCGTATCTATCGTACTATTGCCGTCATTTGTACTTATTTGAAGTACAAAGTAATTAATAGTTTTTTTTGAGTAAATCTAGTATTCCATTAAAAAAATTCGGTAAGTTCAATTCTGAATGGTTTGCAACTATCATAAAATTTGAATGTTTAACTTCTGAACTCTAACGATCGGGCTATAAAAAAGGCCTGTCATTGTGGGAGGGTTAAGACTATTTTGGGATCATTGCCAGCAATGGCCTTTTTTTGAATGGAAAAAATATTTTATTAATCGAACCGATTGATTGATTGATTGGGTATGCAAAAATTTCTTTCACACAGCAACAAAACCAGGAAAAACGTAAAAGCAAACACCAAAAGCCGCAGTAACCTAAACGCTTCAATAAATTGCAAGCATGCAATATGCTCGTGTAATTATATTGAAAATGCTGAAAATGAAATTCAATTGCAAGTAAAAATAAAAACTTTTAAAAAAAACCTTAATTTCATTGAATTTAATTGTTGTAATGATCAATCGGCACGGACAAAACACAAAGGCGACGGGAACGACGACGACGACGACGGCTAATGAATTGCAAGCGGAGCGTGAAATTCGCCAAATGGCTGCTGAACACATTCTTCCCGTTGAAAACAGAGTGAGATTGATATCACATTTGCTACTGGGTGTGGTCCGGATGCTGTCACAGTGAGATTAAGCATATGTCATGGTATAATCGGTAGCACAGAGTTAAGTACACATACATATGAGTCTTATCACTCCGGCCCGCTCCGAAGTGAAAGTACTTAAGAATCATTCACAGATCTTTGACCCTCAATCCATAATTGCTGCGTCTTTGACCCACAAAAAAGTTGACGCTAATAGTGCACAAAAATATCGAAAGAAAAGCATAAAAACAACAGCATTAGGGCCTAATCGTTTTAGCCTTTTGCAAACTCCAACTCTGCACACAAACGGCAAACAAAAAAGTGAAATTATGCGCAATGAGCAATATTTCAAGTGCTCACCCTGAAAAGGCGGACATCGAGCCGGAGCTGGATATTAGTAAGCTGGGCTGGCAAAGATTAGCGGACATCTCTAACCTAAATAAAAGTAAAGCAGCCAAAAAAGCAACCAAAGCAAAACAAAGCGAAAAGAAAAGAAACCCCCAAATGGAGGTCAAATTGACAGGCTATTGTGTCGATTGAATATTTTATTTTCTTGGTTTTTGTGCTTATAGAAACAGAAAACCTTGTAATTATGCACAATCGTAGAGGAACAGTTAGAGCAACGCCCCCGTCCGAAGAAATTTGTACCAGAACCTGTTGCTTTCTTTGGCCAAGCGAATTACGTCTCATTCCATTGACAATTCCACATGCCAAGCACGTGCAATTGTTGTAGACCCCCTCATCACCTCCTTGGTGTCTAGAGAATGACGTCGTCATCAACTTAGAGTCTGCTTGGCTAGGTTTCTGTTTTGCTAACCGTGAAGGTCTCTTGGCTGACGCGTCATCGTTATGTTCTTTGAGTGACTGAATTAGGAACACGCAGACACACTGAGAAAAACCCAGAATGATATGATTTTAATAGTCACTTTCATGTTTCTGAAAATGTTGAGTCTATTATTCGATCTAATCAATAGACTTTCGATTATTCAGTAATACTGAACTTAGACGAAATGGCAAGGAGTTAACCAAAAGGTGGTATGGGTCAAATTTGGCGAATTCTTGCTCTGTTGTCGATATTAGCTCTTCTGCTATCTCAAAGTGTAGAAAGGGACTCGGTGGACAGCTTTGCGCTATTAATTTGCGAAGTATCCTGCTAAAAGGTCCAATTAGCGCCATATTACTG
>JAWNNO010004784.1:0-16779 GCA_035044985.1 Lordiphosa fenestrarum | reverse complement strand
CTAGAAACCAAATCAAATATAGATCAATTCAGTCAATCACAAAACATTGATATATATATCCAACGTCCCACAAATACAAATATTATTTTACAATTAAAGTGGAACCATCAATTATTTAAATATTTTAAGGTATTAACTTTACTTGTTTGGGCCGCATTTATTATTGGTATCAAATATATAGCTTGGAATTGTCAGAATAAAACATGAGCTTCGGTCAAAGTCGTAATAACTCGAGTTGGGACTTGATTTATAAAACTAATTTTTTTAAGTAGATAATGAACCGATCGATTCCTTAATATGTAATCATTTTCTTCGGCCTAAGATATACTTGAAATTTAAAAAAAAGTTCAGAAATATGAGTAAAGTGACATATTTAGTCGATCGGGAGGTCATAAATAATGGAGGTTCCAACGGCCCAAAGAACCGACTTTCCTTCTAGGCCGGTCACGCTTGCTTACATTAAACAGCTCTTGGACTGGAATCAACTTCTTACTTGTTACCAACTTTTTACGATTAAAAATGGGATAAGGGTGATCATGAAGTTGTACATATGTATGCAACAGGGAGAAGGAAGCATTCCGACCCCATAAAGTATATATATTCTTGATCAGCATGAACAGCCTAGTCGATATAGCCATGTCCGTCCAACTGTACGTCCGTCCGTCTGTCTGTATAAACGCGTCGATCTCAGAGACTATAAAAGATAGAGCCACAATATTTTGCATGAAGGTAGGTGTATACCGTACGCATATTATGTTTTTTTTTCTGATTTCTAAAATTCCCCCCTCCCCTTTAAATATACATCAAGCAAGGCGAAACAATTGAGCTTGCTGAGGCGGGGGGTACCGTGTCGTTAGTTAGGGCAAGAACCTCCAAAAAGGACTAAAAATTGTTGCCTTCTTTCAGGATGACCCTTTAATAGCTGTTACAAAAACCGGTTACATTTAAATTCAAAAATTCCAAAACAAACAAATAAAAACAAATGAACAGGTTATTGTGTAGTCGGGGCACTCTACTGCAGCGCCCTTACTGGTTTTTCTAAGTGTAAGTCTTGAACATTTTTAGTCGTTTAAAATTGATAAAATAATGAACACATCAACCAGTTTAAAACTGCCTTAGAAGCAGAGCTGGCCCCATTTGGCGTTAAGTAAACCATGTGCAATTCCTTGAGAATTTCAAAAAACAATTCCCCTTTCATATTCAGCGATACTCGAAGTTAACTTAATCATGAATCAGATTTTGCATGAGAAAAGTATTTCCTTTTTAGTAAATGCAAATTTTTTGTTGCCAATTTAATTAAAAGTTTTCCATCCTGCTTTGATGGCCAGCCCTTTGGAAAGCCCAGAGAATGTTTAACATATTTGCCGTTTGTATTGTTTATCCGTTCCACTCCAATCCCATTCACAGAGTTGTGTATTTTTATAAATTGTTTTAATAATAGAACTGTCAGAGTGAAATGTATCTATTATAAAATTGTGTATATTTTGTCTTCTAAAAATACCTGGCAATAACGCCATCCTAATTGCCGCTGCGGTTATTGTTCTATTGAGCCAACTTTGACACCCAAGCCCGATGTACGTACGAGCATGAAAAAACCAATTTGTGACGTTTATTGTGGGTGCTATTTATACGTATGTATTCAGAGCGTTATTTGATTCTAAACTAACCAAAACCTCCCGCCAGCCCCTCTCCTGTTAACAATGGCTTTTATTGACAGCCGTCTGATGTCGGACAGGCCAATGAAATATTATCGCACAGCCTGAACAACATTTGGTTAAGCGCGGCATACAAAAGAAACCTTTTGTTTGACCGTATTGAATCGCTCACTCTCAGTGGGACATATTGGAAACTCCGATTCTGTCAGAATTTTGAGCTGGTTGACTTGTGGTTTTAATTAAAATTTACGAGTACATACGATTCAGTTTGCTTCTTGCCTTCCTGTAGATGTCTTTTGTTTGCGCCCAACACAACTGAAAGCAGCAGGAAATCGGAATAACCCAAGTGATCTAATTGGCACAAATGTGAGGATGTGGGCAAAATAGAAAGATAAGTAAATAAATCAGATTTTAAAGTATCGGTTATGAGCCGAGTAGGTAGACAAACTTTGAATTGGCAAAATAATTTTTCCATAATGATTTAAGGTAAATTGAATTTTAACATCTTTTCGAGGGGTCAATTGGTCAATAAAAAAAAGCTTAGTGCGCAAATATTTTAACAAACAGGTCGTTCTGCTTGGGGCAACGTTTAATGAGTATTCTTTATGGCGATGGGGGAGGGGCTGGCCATGAAAGGGTAACATTTTATGGATCGTTTAACTAAAAACACGAACATTCAAATTTACTCTTGCCCATAAATGCCACTACTCTGTCTCAGGAACTCAAAGTTTATAGCTACTGTTGCTTGAGACGACTGAACTTGCATTCACTGGCATACAAATTATTTAAAACTGATACGACATTGTCCATTCTTCGTCAGAAGAGGGTTGTAAAGAGGCGTTAAAAGTTTAACCTTTTTGTAATGTAAATTTGTTAAAATTAAGCTAAAAATATGTATTGAGACGAAATTAAAGCATCTTTGCATGTGCGCGTGCGCGCGCACTGGCATTCATAAAATATTCTTGGGCTGTGGGATGCTAAGTGCAGCCACGCTACTGGGATTAAGCAAACCAAAACAAAGCTTGATAAGGAGGACCCATAAAAAATATGCAAAATATGCAATTTAGGTACACACCCGCTAATAAGATCAACTTGGCGAGGGAAACTAACAATAAAGCTGATAATTAGCTGAAGTTCTACCAAACACCTGTCTTTATTGAGAAGAAGTTTAAGAAAACACGAAACTCTTTAACATGTAACTTTAACATAACGGACACATCAGATAAATCGAAGAATTAACCATAAGTATTATGTCTATAAAGTACTAATGATATGAATACCTACAACGATTGATCAAAAGAGTTATAGCAGTAAAAATATTTTAGTACAGGGCTGCAAACCGGTTCGAGCCCGGAATTGTAACTTTTAGATTACTATTTGCCAAACCTTGAGCCGAACTTCTTAAGGTATTAAAGCTGAAACTGAACCTGTTTCGAACCAAAAATTTCAGTACGGTTCAACATAAAAGATAGAAGTGAATAAAATTGACTTATTTCCTAGCGCCTTCTTCTGTTAATTTGAAGGTTCTAGAAGTCTGAGTCTTATAATCGACTGGAAAGTTTAGAGTAAACATCCACAAAAATGTTCTGAACTGCCATTAGAATCCCCACCCATATAAGCCTCAAACCAAAACCTTGGCCCAAAAACGTTGCAGAACAAAGTTCAGACCCTTAACCATTGGTAAATTTTGGGTCGAACCCGCGAACTGGAGTTCAAAAAATATTTGTTGGGCTTGCAGCCCTGCTTTAAGATAATCCCTCTACACTCAAGAAAAGTTACTTGCATGAGCTCCTCCTTTGAAGGTGACTTGGTAGTCTTAACCGTGTCGTCCTTTAATGGGTCTATTTAGTTTTGGAAACAGTAAAAAGTCACAGGGCGACTTTATAAACCTATTCCCTGAACCTGAACGTGTAAACCCCTTACGATTCTTAAAAGGTTTGCGCGCCTGGTATAAAACAAAGCGTCGAATCAAAACTGTTAAAAATTCCGATTGGTCAAACTCAGAAACAAGAATTGGATATAACGGTTTAAATCAGTGGTGGGCAACCAATTTTAGTTAGCGAGGTTCGTGTCGATAAGCCAGATTCACACTGCATGTATTTGTTTTTGCAGTCGTCACAGTGAATGTGCGACGAGATGCGCTTGTCATTCTCTCTTCTTCAAAAAAGCTTTTCGAAATGAAGAGAATTTCGGAGAACTTATAACCGTACTGCCAGTATGGAGTATGTATTTCAAAATCCATCCCGACTGTGCGTCGTCACTCAAAACAGATGCAATGCAAATCTACTCTCAAGCTGCGATATTAATTTGAACCTTTGTGAAACTGGTTTTCCATTGAGAGTGGAGCTTCTTTTGTCTTCTATGCGCTGTGAAACTATTATTAACAACAACAGCTCATAGTGGGTTTTCCATGATGCAGCTATCTGAGCGAAAAGTTGTCATGGCAATCGGGAGCCGGCCAGGGGTCGTCAAAAGCCGTGGGCTTCAACAGCGTTGCCCTGGCTACGTCGTCATAATTCTAGCCAGTCACGATGTTATTACAATTTTTATTTATTTTTGTTTTATATTTGTGTGAGTGTGAGTGAGTTTTGTTGCTGTTGTTGTTGTCGTTTGCTTTTCTCGCCAAGCTGCTAATTGCTTAAGCAAAAGCTTTGATTTCTGAGCTGAGCTATTCAGTTCATACATTGCGTAATTTGCATATTATTAAAGGCTTAGAAATTGCCTTGTACTTTTTATTTATTTTTTTTTTTTACATTTTGAGCGTACTTCACCAGAACTGGTCCGAGGAAAACTGAGGACATGATTCAGCCACTGGCTGTGACTCAACCACTAAACCATAAAATATTATATGTGAGAGCTTTAAGAAAAATAGCGCATCATAGGGCAGTCAACTGGATGTGAATGGAACCCCACTAAGGTTTTGTAACCGAACTAAAATACAAATATACAAATTATTTTAGAAAATATTTGTCATTTAAACTTATCAAGAAGAGTATTTCCCATAAACTTTATTCTGAGCAAATTTGAATCGTATTTTCGGCAATATTTATATTTGTTGGTGTCAGTTGATTCCATTTATGTGTGAACATTTGCTAGAAGCAGTGCGAGTTGACTGTTGTATTTCATGTTCAGAGCAGTGTTTAAATTGCTTTTCTTAAAGTAGCAAAAGTTGTAAATTCTGATTAACTGAGCAGTAAGTTTATTTCAAATTTAAAAATTTTGTTGCTACTTAAAGTTGCTCAGAAGTTAGTGTCAAAGCGAAATCAAAAAATCAAAATTTGAAGAAGGCAGAGATGAAGGCAGATCAGCAGTCAATGCTTTGCAAGTTTATCATTTGATTGACTGAGTCTTTCCGAATTATTGTAAGCCTAAGCAAATAGTCATTGAATGCTTTGTCAGTGCATTGAAAGTTTATCATTTGATTCGATTGCAACTTATCTAAATATCGGGATTCGAAGCATAAAGTAGGCGACTGCTTTGTCAGTTTTTCAGGATTGGTTTTCAAATTTTGATTTTTCGATTTTGCCTTGACACTAACTTCTGAGATTTTCATAGCAGCAGTTTAAGTAGAAGACAATTAAATTAAAACTTGTCTAAGTTTTTAAACAGTGGTTCAGAGTCTACTCAGTCTAAACAGATAGTCAGATAACTGACATAGAAAAGACTGGCAACTTAGCAGATGGTGTGAACGCACTCATATGTTTGTAAATCCAGCTTTTTAGTCCACTTTATACAAAACATCAATGAAATACTTTTCTACAGGGCTTCTCTGTAATTTTTTCGTCATTCACAATATTCGTGCAGTTTTTTAAAAGGGTGGCAACTTACTGTTTTAGTTGGTTTAAGAACCTTCCGGTTCTATAATCAACATGATAAACAATCGCACCATATTAGCCTGGAGCTTTCTCCAACCTTCTATACAAATGGTGTGAGTATGGTGTAGCACTCATGAGGCACTCACACATCACAACAAAATGTGAATAAGATGTGCTCCTTGTCACTTACTTGTTTGTGTGTGTGTGTTAACTCATCCTCTATACTCAGTACTCGGTACTCGTTACTCAGTACTCGGTACTGAACAATTAGCAAATACTCGCTTATAAGTACTCAGTACTAGTACTCTGTAATTAGTATTTAATATTAAGTATACTGAGCGCTCTATGTAAAGTACACGATACCAAGTACTCAATACCAAGTACTCGGCACTCAGTTCTCGGTACTCAGTTCTCGATATTCGCTACTTAGCTCTTGATACTCGCTACTCAGTTCTCGATACTCGGTACTCAGTTCTCGATACTCGCTACTCAGTTCTCGATACTCGGTACTCAGTACTCGATACTCGATACTCGGTACTCAGTTCTCGATACTCGATACTAAGTTATCGATACTCAGTACTTGATATTGAGTTCTCGGTACTCAGTTCTCGATACTCGCTACTCAGTTCTCGATACTCGGTACTCAGTTCTCGATACTCGCTACTCAGTTCTCGATACTCGGTACTCAGTACTCGATACTCGATACTCGGTACTCAGTTCTCGATACTCGATACTAAGTTATCGATACTCAGTACTTGATATTGAGTTCTCGGTACTCAGTTCTCGATACTCGCTACTCAGTTCTCGATACTCGGTACTCAGTTCTCGATACTCGCTACTCAGTTCTCGATACTCGGTACTCAGTACTCGATACTCGATACTCGGTACTCAGTTCTCGATACTCGATACTAAGTAATCGATACTCAGTACTTGATATTGAGTTCTCTGTACTCAGTACTCTGTAGTCGATACTTACTACTTGCTACTTGATACTCGGTAATATATATTCGCTACTTTGTACTCAGAAGTCGATACTTGGGGCGGTGCGGGTGTGTTTGCTGCGACAATTGACCTCCTTGTCTTGAAATGAACTACTACGGTTAATATTGACGAGTTGATATGAAACCATATGGCTTAAAGTTCCTTAGCCTTTTAATGTATCTGTCGATCTTACGTTCAGCTAAATTGTAATTTATATGTTTTATCGCAAAATCGAGGTCTATTCTTCCACTGTGCAATATTGTGCAAATTAATAAGAAGCAGCGCAGCTCACCCCCCGTAACCGAGAACGCTTTGATTTTCATCTAGTCATTGTTTGCTGCCCATAAAAAAAAGCACACTCACAGCGCTCGCTTTTGGGCTTTGGGGTTTTTTTTTTTGTTTGCAGTTAGTTTTCATGGCGTCACAGTCAGAGAATCTGAGGCTCAGAGTCCGAGGGCTGGCAATTGATATATGAGTAAATCAAAGCTACTTTAAGCTTAGTACATCTCTTGCTCTGGTCTAGTGGGCATCGATGATTTTCTGTCTTGCTGGCGAACGCTTGGAAACTTAAGGTTAAACAATACGAAATAAACAAAGTCGAAACTTTAAGTCAGACATTATTTTCATACACATTTCATTGCCGCTGTTGTTGTTGCCCAGGTAAATTAGAAAGGCGGCCATAAAAAGAATGATATGAATTAAGGCAATTTAACAGTTGATGATAATTAAGATCAGATGGCGCCAGGTGTCTGTTGATTAGCACTTAAATGGTATTTTATCCAAATCTACTGCTATTTATTGCAGATGCCTCACAGTCCCCAACTGAAGCTGGGTCCAGAACAGTTTCTCAGCCAAACACCACCGGATCCTTATTCGTCCTATGCGGATAATTTTGATTTGTCACTGCTGCCGCAGGACTCGGCCATACCCACCACCGTGTACCAATATAACGCGCCACAAATCAAGATCGAGTGTGCCTGGGATTGTCCCAGCGAGAGACAGCCGCAGCAGCAGTCGTATACCAGCTCCAGCCATCAACTGATCCCGCCTCCAGCCTATCCACACAGTGTTTATCCCTCGCCCCAGTCCAGCCCCTTGCAGTCAGAGTTTGCCAAATTCAACGGCAGCTACGATTGCCTGAGCAGTCCCTGCCCCTCGCTGGATGCCTCGAGCATTAAACAAGAGCTGCACATTTTGCCACCCTCGCCGCCAGAGTCCAACTGTGAGACACCCTGTAGTGAGAGCATCAAAGCCGAACCCTTGGATGTGGAGATCGAGAACTTTATAGATCTCAACTCGCTGCTTCAGCAACAGCAGCCAGATACAAAGCCCGATCATCAGCTACTTAGAGAGTGTCTGGAGGATACCAGCTTCCAGAAGAAACACAACCTGAGGCCACTGGCGCTGGAATCGTTTATAGGCGATTTGGTTGAGGTGCGCGAAGACTTTGAGCCGGTCATATCGCTGGCGCTGGAACATGTCAAACGTGAGGCGGATGCCATTTGCAAGGAGCTGCAAATATCGCAGGGTAAGTCATTTCTAATCTAGTCCCGGCCCAAATTTTATGTTCTCCTTCTGTCATTAGATCCGAATGCCTGGTCCTCCAATCAAGTGCATGCCTGGCTACGTTCCACCTTGGTCCAGTTCAAACTGCCGCCCGCTTCCAATTTGGAGCAGAAATTCTGCGAAGACGGCACTGCCCTGGTATTACTCAGCGAGGAGGAATTCATGCGACGCCTGCCCGAGGTAAGCGCTTACTTTAGTTGGGCATATTACAAAATCGAAGCTGAAATCAATGCGTATTGAATTGAATTTCGTGTACAAACGAAACCAAACGAAGAGAAAAACAAAAAAGAAAAACAATAACAAAATCCAAAACGAAACAAGTTTCGTAACTGCCGCGTTGACGTCATGGCAGGCCAAAATCAGAAAGCAAACGCAAAACCACAAACCTGTTGCCAACAATTAGGCAAAGCTACTCCACATGCGCTCTCTGCACACCACGAAATAATACCAGAGACAAGAGTTTTGCCAAAAATATATCAATGATTACATTTGCCTAGCCCCCCGCGCGGTGGGTGCAACACAAAAACGAAAACAAAAGACTTAAGCAACGAACGCGACTCACAAAACGAACGAAATCGGAGAGCAGTCGTCCGACCAATTAGTAACCGTGGTCATGGCTGGTAAAGGTGAAAGAATGTGTGAAGGTTGTTTGGTGAAACTGCAGCACTTGGGTGATTACGAGCCGACATACACACACACACACACACAAACACATAGCTAGCTGCTCAGATGTCAGTGGTGTTGGGAGAGAGGGGCACTCGAACTGAGCCAACGACCAGCAACGACATTGCAAGGTGAAAGTAAGTCGTCCCAGTCAAAGTTGCTGCTGCTTTTGCACTGGTGGCTGGCTGGCTGGCTCGCTGGCCATGCAGCTTGTCTGCCTGCTGGCTAGCTAAGCCTAGACTTGCCCATAATTTATGCATTTACTTAGGATAGCATAAGAATTTGATTGAGATTTATGCAAGATTAACGTTTTTTGTCTGCTTTGTGGCTTTCCTTTCTTTTCTTCTGTTGCAGAGCGGCAGCACATTGCATGCCCAATTGGAGATATGGAAACTGGCCTATGCCGATCAGCCGAACCAACAACAACAGCAACCGTCACAGTCGCAGCCATGGCCAGCGGATTATCACTTGCAGAATCTGGATGACTACCATGAGGATAGCGAGGGTGAGTTATTTGTCTGGAAATGAGTAACAAGAAACAGAGGTTTAAGTTTTTTATTTAGTTTTAATACATCTACTTGGCCGAACCTTTCTGGGGCTGTTATACGGCATAGTCAGGCATCACTTTGTTGTAGTAGAAACTTTGAAGTTCGAAGTGAAGTCGCACCGTTTTATGACAGTTTTGGCTGCTCCAAGTGTGACAAGTTTAATTGATTGTACAGTTTAATTGAAAAGTTTGATATTGCTTAGCAAGATTTTACGCGATTGACTAACTTAACAAAAGGCGGTTCGAAAATACATGCCTTACAACGAGACAAACTAAAACCAAAAGAGTGGTTTTTCAAGTTTCAGTCGGACTCAATAAGATATCTTAAACTTAACGAGTGCCTGATCCATTTTTGTTGTAGCAAGACAATACCCCGATTCAACATTGAAGCATCAAGAAACATTCTGGTTATGGAGTGGCCAGCAAGTAGACCGAACTTAATCCCCATTGGCAACCTCAGGGGAATCCTGTGGGCCAGAGTTTTTATAGTAAAACTATAGCTGAGTGAAAACAAGTCAGAAATCTATCTTCAGCCGGTTCTTTCAATGTTATGCCGAACCACAGACCGAACCGTCGTCGTCTTGAAAATGCTAAACCGAACTAGAAACCATTAAGGCCCGATTTCTCAAAGGTTCCGGTTAGCCAACCACCGGTCAGATTTGTTCGTCAAGATGACAAGCGGTTAAGTCATTTGCTTTTCTCAGCAGCAGTTTCGCCTGATATCGATAAATGCCTATCGCTGCTTCAGTGTGACCATACTGTTTGACTAAACGAACGAGTACACAGCTGATTCGGTTTGGTTTGTTTGTATTTTAATGCGATTGGTTGTTGCTGGTCATTGTTTTGCGTAAAAGTTGACTAAAATTCGATGTTCTGCCTCATCGAATTGCATTTCCATTGCGTGGAGTTGAAAAATTCGATTGTTCATAAACATTTTGTGTTGCAGCAATCATTTCAATAAACAAAGCAAGTGTGCGGCCAGCTGTTTGTATATCGATAAAAATATGGATAATTTCATCGGGGCTGAGCTCGCGGTTAAAGTTGACCGGTGGATGAGCAGCGTTTAAGTTTGTTCCTCCGGTTACGCCACATAGATTATGAGACACTCAAATTCGGTTAAACTGCCTGTCAAGTTGACCAACCGGACTTTGAGAAATTGGGCCTAAGCAAAACAGTTCGGTTCAGTTCACTAACAAGTTTAAGGACTTAAGACCAGTACCTTCAGACAATGAAACTTGGGAATTTCCATCGACTTCCTAAAACAGTTTCATTTCGCATAACCAAGGATTCGCTGATTTTCACTTGAAAGGAGATATCTCTATAGACCAATTTAATCCTTAGCAACACCAAGTTGAAGTAGCTTCTAAGGATGCCTTGTCATCATTTTAAAACATGCAATCCCGCACATCTATTGCAATGGTTTACAGTCCTCTTTATATACCATTCATCCAGATGCATTTCTATATATCAGGACTATTTTCTCAATTATCTGCGACCTCTAGCGATTGTTAATTTAGGGTTTTAAGAGCTAGTCAAGTAGTCGCATATTTATTTTAGAAATCATAACTTTATATTTTAAAACGGAAAACTTAGATACCTATATTATATGTATAATCTCAAAACAGTTTTCATATTAATCTCGACTCTCACTCATCGAGTAGTGTGACCAGCCTCCACATAATTTTAAAATATAACGAATTTAAAGTGTCGTGTTAAATTTTTAGCTAAGTCTGGTCACACTAGACATCAGTCCATGATGAGGAAATATGTGACGAAGTAAAATTACTTAAGTCGCACATCCCTCAAGGCTAATCTATACGGACTGTGAAAATAAGTTGACAAAATCACAACAAGGTGTTCTCTTAAATATTTGAGAACAAATGTTATTGAAATGAGCAAAGTTCAACTCAAGGCACCAGCGCTCAGAAAAGAATAAGTTGCATTTAGATGTGCGCCCACAAATGAGTGCAATGGCTCGGTGAGCTAACACGTCGCCGTCGTTGAGTGCAAAAGGTCTGCAGATCGACTTCAGACAAGTCCCACACAAACTTAGCTTTCATTGCATTTGGTGTGGGTGTGTCGTCACTGAAGGTTTTGTAAATGCAAGCAATGTATCAGATTCAAAGGAATAAGGGACGGGCAGAGCATTGGTAACACATCTCTAACGCTTGTATATAATGTCGACTTCCGTTCCGATTCCCCAAAATGTGAGCTCCATTTATAACCCAAACTAAACTCAATGAATATATTTTTTCTTCAGTTCTTAAAAAAAAAAAAGTTTTTGTCTTCACAAAAAATGTTACTTGAAGTGTGAACATTGTACTATAAGTGAGTTATCGATTGAGATTACTCTCAGATGAAGTTTTTCCATTCTGGGATTCAGCTAAGTCAATTTGTCGAATGGTAAGAGCCAAAAGATCTTCCACAAATCAAAAGTAGACAATGTATATTAAGTATGATGATGATTTCGGTATCCATTTACAAATATCCACTTAAATTTTCATTCAATGGAGTTGACTTTTCCCATCTTTTTCTTGTGTTGGTATTGCAAATCGATAATCACTTTTTAACAAAGTACAAAAAGTGCAAAATATCTTGTCATAATCACATTTCCCTTCTTATTTATTCAGCAGACGATGAGGAAATGGATGTTGCAGCCACTCTAACAACCACCACTCCTCCGCCGCCCGTTGCCCCAGCCACAACGCCCACAACCAAACGTCCAACTGGCGGACGCTCTGGCGGCGGTTCGCACATTCATCTCTGGCAATTTCTCAAAGAGCTGCTGGCTGCCCCACAAGTGAATGGTACGGCCATACGTTGGATTGATCGCAACAAGGGCATCTTCAAGATTGAGGATTCGGTACGTGTGGCCAAGCTGTGGGGTCGTCGCAAGAATCGTCCGGCCATGAACTACGATAAGCTGTCACGCTCCATACGCCAGTACTACAAGAAGGGCATCATGAAGAAAACGGAACGTTCTCAGCGCCTGGTCTATCAGTTCTGTCATCCCTATCATCAGTAAGGACGATTGTGAACTTGATCGAAGTAGTTGTAGGGTTATTTATTTGCATAGCTGTAAGCATCCACCTCCAAGCATAACTATGCTCGACTAGACGAGTGGATTTAGCGAGTTCTAGTTTCTGTACATACACCAGTTACCCCCTCCCCCACACCACCTTCACTAGGCACGAAGGTAAGTTCGTGCATTAGCTTAGTTAAGTTTGGCTCTAGGTTAAGCATCAAACTTTCGCCTCCTGGCGAAGGTAAGTTCGTCGGGGCAAAGTTTTAAGTGGACAATTTTACTCCATCAATTATAATTCTTAAAACTGCATGCGGGCTGCACGGCTGTTGTCCCACTATTGCATATGCTTGACTTACCGGCGACATCTTTATTCAAATGCTGTCTGTTCATGCGTTAAGCTCTGGTGGCCTCTGTATCCTTTGCCTCTGTGTGTGGTTGTGCGTGTGTTGTGCTTGTGATTAGAGTGCCTGGACATTAGTAGTCTGTGGCGAAATTGTTCATGGGGCTGCTCTAACTAGGCTCAACCGATTCGCACGCAAGCAAAGCTCAAGCCCGTTTAAACAGTCTTCATCGCGGACAGCATGAAGGTGTTGCGGTAATTTTAGGAACCATATATCTATGATATATCAAAAGTAAGTTCTATGAACAACACAACAATTATACCATACAATTGCTTAGATTTTAGGGTTAAGTTTCCTTGAAAGTTTTTTCTCTTCCCGCTGGCAAAGTCAAAAAATTTTCGACCTCCCTTAAAGATAACTAAATGTTAAATAATTTATTTTTTGTTCTCGGTGTTGGTTACCATTATTCTAGCCCCTTAGCAAGTTTGTGTGTCGGGTAGGCATATTTAAGTTAATATCTTTAATATTTATTTTTTGTTGATCAGCCAAGCGTGGCCAATTGTTGTTGCACAAAGCTAATTTTAATTTGCATTAATTGAACTTGCGGTTTAAGTGCAATTCACATTGTTCTATTATAGTTCATACAAACTTATGCGCATATTACAAACATAATTAGGACTCGTGCACTTTGCCATGATATTTTCATACAAATGCGAATCATTTATTTATTTATTTAACTAACATATTGTCATATTATACGATTAAACTATAATAAAATTTTGCAGAAAAAAAGAGTGCAACGATTTGGTTTAAATCGGTGCGGGAATATAAGCTGGATTAAAAAAAGGAAACCCAAAAGCTAACTGAATGTGGCATATGGCCCACTGGCGTATTGTGGCTGGCCGGCATGGACTGCAGATGAAGGGTGCGATTCGGGTTTTTCGACTGATTTGGAGAAGCTTTTTTTATGTGAAATCTGTACAAGAAACTCATATTTCAAATGGTTTGTGCCGCTTTTTGGTGATTGAGAGATGAAAGAGCATCACAAGTGCTGTAGTTTCAAAGTGTCAAGCATTTCAACTATTTTTGGAAAATACATAGAATGGTCAAGAGCAGTGGTGGGCAGGAAATTTGAAATTGGTCAGCAGTCCACCAACAATAACAGCTTTAAAACAAACCTCGACAAGCCAGAGTCTTCTTGAACGCGCAGTGAGTGTGCGCCAAGCTGGCTTCTTTTTATTGTTGTTTTATCTGGCTTTGAGGCAAGGCAACTGCACTTGTCGTTCTGTCTCCTTGTGTGCGATGGCGCCAAGAAGCGAGGTCATATTTAAAGCGACTGCGTTGCCTTGCTGGTCTGGTACTTGCTCACCACTGGTCAGATTAAGAAACCATTTTATATCAAAGGTACAAAAGAGTATACCAAGATTGAGTATGCGTAACAGACAGAAGGAACCATCTCCCTATAAAGTATATATATATTCTTGATAGGATCAGTGAGCTGACATGTATAAGACATCAAGTTCTTTACTTGCAAATTTGTTGCCACGCTCCCACAGTTTAATGGATATAAGGCTTATTCCTTTTCAACATATTACAGTAACTATAATTATTTATTGATTCATCAAAGGATTGGTATAGATCGGATGAGCAATAGTCAAGTTATGAGCAAAAGAATGATTGCGCTGATTTCAGCTGAGCATAAACTTTCATTGGTACAGAGCAGAGCTGTAAACTGTGATTACCATTACAATTTTTTAGATAATGACAAACAAATTCCAGATTACGATTTTAAAGTAATCAAGAAGTGTAATTACTTTTACAATTACTTAAATAATTGTAACTGTAAAGTTGAATTACTTGAGTAATTTTGCTTAAAAAGTTGAATTATTCCTATATTTGTAGATTTTCCCAACTTCACATATTTTTCACTTACAATTACATGAATAATTCAACTTTTCAAGCACCTTAAATCAGTAATTCCTCTTTACAGGTACAATTATTCAAGTAATTGTAAAAGTAGTTCCACTTTCAAATAATAACAAGTAACAATTACGACTATATGAAAAATCGTAATCAGGAATTGTTTGGTAAGCAGAAGGATTGAACGCTGAGCAAGTCTAAAAAAAAATGATACATCGAATAGTTTCTGCTGAAGGAAGTGCTAAGTTTTTGGACAAAGGCTTTAAAAGACAATTTTGACAAGCATCTCCGACATTGAGAGCCTCTCCGTGTCAACTTAAAAATTGCATAAAAGTAGTAAAACTTGAGATTAATATATTGTAAGTTAATTCAAATTATTTATCTCCCATAACAACCACATTTCAAAACAAGAAAGAAAGTCGGTCAAGCCCGACTATAACTTACTCTGTACCAAGAAAATTATACTCTTAGCATAAATTTTGATGCTGCAGTAGCAGCGAACAGTCTTTTGATCATAACTTGAAAACCGTTCATCCGATCTTCTCCATTCCTTTGACGGATCGATAAGTTATCCTGCTAACTAAATATGTCCAGTAGGAACAAGCCATCTATCTTCAAAACTGTGGGAGATATAACGTTTTTTCTAAATTGCAGGGGCGGGAGGGGTCGTGGCTAAAATTGAAAATAAACTTGATCTGCCTGCAGACATACGAAGCATATGTCCCATACACGTCAAACCTCTATCTCTTACCATCTCTGAGATCTGTGCGTTCATACGGACAGACAGACAGACGGACAGACGGACATGGCTATATCGACTCGGCTGTTGATGCTGATCAAGAATATATATACTTAATGGGGTCGGAGATGCTTCCTTCTGGATGTTACATACTTTTGCACAAACTTATAATACTCTATGTGCCTACGGTACAGAGTATAATTAATCACAATTTATTAGGAGAGGAGAGTGGCATTGTTGTACAGGGTTGTCCATATTCGACGGACCCATCTGGCAACGCCATAACTTTTGACAGAGATGTCAGATCGCTTAATGACATACCGCGTTTGAAGCGTCAGTCCAAGCAGATTTTTACCATGGAACAATACACGCCACGCGAGCGCTCTGAAATAGTTGAAATTTACATTCAACAGAACAAGTCAATTGTGAAAACTCAACGTGCTTTTAAAAAATTAAAATTTCACATTGAATGGGACCGTAAATAAGCAAAATTGCCGTATTTGCGCCACTGAAAATCCTCAGGAGATTCAAGAAGTGCCTCTTCATGACGAAAAAGTCACAGTTTGGTGCGGCGTTAGTGCGAAAACGGTCATTGGGCCGTTTTTCTTCCAAAATGAAAATGGCCATGCTGATGGTAACATCAACCAGGAGCGTTATCGCGACATGATGACCAATTTTGTGATGCCAATTATTCGTCGAAAGCGTATGAGGCAGTTCTGGTTTCAACAAGACGGCGCTCCACCGCACACAAGTCGCATAACAATCGATTTTCTGAAGAAATTGTTTCCGGGCCGTTTGATGTCGAAAAGTGGTGATTTGGACTGGCCACCGCGTTCGCCCGATTTGACGCCGCCTGACTTCTTCTTGTGGGGATATTTGAAGTCAAAGGTTTACGTTAACAAGCCAAGGACCGTAGAAGAGCTCAAGGACAACATTCGTGAAGAAATAGCCGCTATTCCGGCCGAAATGTTGGCGAAAACGATGGAAAATGCTGCAAAAAGGGCACAATACGCCATCAACGCCAGAGGCGGCCATTTGAGAGATATCATATTCAAAAATTGATGTAAACAAATCTACTTGGAACAAATTAAATGATTAAGATTGCCAACCGCCAAATTTTTATTTTTTTCTTTGATTTTTTGAAAAAAAACATGGGTCCGTCGAATATGGGCAACCCTGTATGAGGATTTTGAGGTGGTGTGGTGTGTGCGTGTTGCAATGTATCTTCCGTGCTACTCTTGGATACGAAACTTTTTTATTTTTACAACCAGAAGAAAAACTATTCTAAGAGTTGAGAATATTTATGCTAGCATCGAAGAAGATCTTTTCTTGGATCCAAGACTATTTATGCTTGATATCAAGAAGACTAATTCTAAGACCAAGAATATTCTTCTCGAAAATCTATGCTTGATTTCAAGATTTTTCTTCTTGGATCGGAGAATATTCGATATTGCCGTACTTTTGACATCGAATCTTCTTGATATCAAGCACGATCTTCTTGATTTTTTCTCTGAGTGTGGGCATTTA